>NW_012192892.1:749962-764818 GCF_000504015.1 Erythranthe guttata
TATTACTGTAAACACAATAATATTACTGTGGTTGACGATAATATTATTGTTGTTATATAGTAATATTACTGTCACTCACAGTAATATTAATTTTTTTGGCCTTTTATTATGTTTACCTTTGTTGAACGGTCAACATATTAATATTACTCTATTACACAATAATAATGAGTTTTGTTGTGTTAATATTACTGTGCTAGAGATTAATATAGCAATATTACTGTGTTAAACTGTAGTATAGTTAATTTTACTGTGTTTAACAGTAATATAGTTAATTTTATTGTGTTTAACAGTAATATAGTTAATATTACTGTCAATCACAACAATATTGTTGTTTAAATGGTGGAGAAAATAGATGTTAAAGAGAAAAAAAAAAGAAAACGGTCAACGCCGGAGACCGGCGGTTGACTGGCGTGACGGATGAAATTGTCCATAAAAATGTGTTTTGGGTCAAAATTGAATAATTTTTGAAATTTGGGGTCAAATTGAAGTTAGATCAAATTAAATGATGAAATTGGAGCATATTAAAGTATGATGGGCTATTTTAGTCTTTTACAAACCTCTAGACCATATATGTACTTTTTTGTAAAAGAGTTTATAGTCTGAAGATCTTTATGAATAAGTACCCAATGATATACTTATTTGTAAAGTGCCCATTGTCTATTACTTTATTTTATTTTGTTTTGGTATTAATTTGCCCCCCCAATATTTGAATTATAAATCTGGTTTGGAGCCCTGCCCCGGAACCGGCCCGAACCCAGGGGAACCCGAGTGGACCCGACTCGGATGTGCCTCACTACTGTTCTGTTTCGATTCCCCAAAATGTTGGACCCGGATTCGGCGGGTCGGACCAAACCCGTGGCTATGTCTACCCCTGGGGTTAAGTGACATGACCAATTTACCCTTAATAGGCAGTTTAAAACCCTAAACACATGTTTTTTCTTGGGTTAAATTCCACTTTTCCTCCTAGTACTTTAACTTGATATCACTTTACCCCCTATTCTCAATTGCATCAATTTACCCCCTGTACTTCAAAAAATTGTCACAATGTGGCTCCGCCGTTAGTTTTCAGACATATGACCTTAACACCGTTTGATCTAAGTCTGAAAATTACCAAAAAACCACCCCTCCTAGTTTAAATAATTATTTAAAAAAAAAATTATGGCTAGCGTCGTGGACTATGTTTTCTCGTTCTCTTGAATTTTTTATTACTTTACTTTTTGCTTTTTAAATTTTTTAAATTTTTTTAATTTTTTTTAATTCTTTTTAATAATTATTTAAACTAGGAGAGGAAGCGTTTTTGTAATTTCAGAGCTATAATCAAACAGTGTTAAAATCAAATGTCTGACAACTAACGGCGAGGGTCATATTGAGACAATTTTTAAGTACATGGGGCAAATTGATGCAATCGAGTATAGAAGGGTACAAGGGGGAAAATGAAATTGATCCTTTCTCTTGTCGCCTACTTTTCTCTTCTTTCTCAGGTTTCTATTCTCTCTCTCAACTCCCATTCTCTTCCATCTCTCTAGATCCACCGACACTCCGCCGCTCACCACCACCCCGCCGCGCACCGCCTCCCACCGCCGTTCTACCTTTCACTTGCACCGCCGTTCCTCCGAGTGCTAGAATCTCAAGGAAAGTTATTTGTTTAGGTTCTGGCTTTGTTTGTTTCAATTTAGATTCCACCTTTTATTTTTTAATTTTAGGTTCTGTTTTGTTTTGTTTGTGCGTTGTTTTCACAGTGAAATTTGGGGTTTTTATTTTTGTGTTTGCTGGAAATTTGAATTATGGGATTTTTGTCTAATTTGGGAATCAAATGTCTAATTTTAGGTTCCAATTTCTCAATTATTCCAATTTCTCAATTATTCCTAATTTTAGGTTTAAGTGCTCAATCTCCAAGTATGTGTTCTCATCTTCACTCCTTTACTATTCAAATTACTGTAAATTTGAAATCCCAATCTGAATGGTAATTAATTAAAATTACTAATGTTATTTTTTTTTGTCTATCCTTAATTAGTTAATTAATTAATTAATTATTATACCCACCCGACCGCTCTCATGTATTATTGTCGTAGGGCGATAGCATTATATTGATTTTCATCAGCAGTGTTTTCAAATTTGGATTAAATAATTTTTTTCACTTAATCAATTATAGATGGACAAAGCATCATTAGTTAAACTTGTAATCGAGTACGTAAAATTACTGCAAGACGAAGAAAAACATATGCAGGCAGAAATAACGGAGTTGGAATTACGGATGCCGACGAGAACAAGTGTAGTATTGGATGGTGATTCTGCATTGTCTAATGATAATAATAATGATGTAGTTATAATGCCATCTCCTATCGAAGTTCTTGAGGTCGGTTTTTTTTTTTTTTTTTTTTTTTTTTTTTTATATTGGGTATACGTTTATCAATTTGAAGAAATTAAAAAGACTTTTTTTTTTTTTTGTGTTGCAGTTGAGGGTATCGAGTATGGGAGAGAAAACAGTAGTGGTTAGCATAACATGCAGTAAAAGAAGAGATACAATGGGGAAGTTGTGTAAGGTTTTTGAATCTTTGAACCTCCAAATTGTCACTGCAAATATGACTGCTTTTTCTGGAACAATTTCGAAGACTGTTTTTCTTGAGGTACTCTCTCTCTCTCTCTCTAGATCTCTTTCTCTCTCTTTCAAGGTTAGTTTACCTACACTAGCTGAGTAGTGAAACATCTGCATTCATAATTTTGAATAGGGGTGTGAACGAGCCGAGCTCGTCTGTTTTGGCAGGCTTGCAACTTAGGGTAAATTACGAAAACTCCCTGAACTTAGGGTAAATAACGAAAAACACCTCCACCTATACGTAATAACCAAAACTCCCCTCTGATTAACTGTTGATCGAGTTTTGTAACAGAAAATATGTACGGTCTATTATACCTTCTGTTAAATAGGTTATAAATAAAAGAAAATATATCTGAAATCGTGTAAAGTTTATTACCTGGAATAAAAAAAAATCTGTGAATAGATGTAAGACGGAAACAAACCTCAGGGTTTTTTTTGATAATTACGAATAGGTGGAGGTGGTTTTTGTAATTTAATCTAAGTTTAGGGGTTTTTTTTTGTAATTTACCCTAGGAGATATCAATGATATGAATAACTAGGTCAAACAAATTATTTGGACAAAATGCATGTTGCTCAAGTAGTTGTCAGCATCTAGGACAAAATATTTTGTATAAAATTAAAATAATAAGTAAAAAAAATCAATTATCAGACTTATCTGGTCCACTGCATCAATTTTTATTTATTTATTTAATTTTATTAAATATATTACTAAATTTTTTGTCTATTTATTTAATTATTTCTTAATCTTTCAGGCGTGTGAAGAGGAGGAAGAAGTACTGAGATCAAAGATAGAAGCTGCCATAGCAGCTCTGAATAATCCAGATGGCCCCATTAGCATATAAAATATGAGTTAATTGCAAATACCTCCCCTGTAAAATCTCGAATTGGCAAATAACTCCGGTACGTGTGATACATTTTTGTGTGTGTACGTGTGTATTTTTTTTTTGAAGTGATTAATTAGCTTGCATAATATAGTTTTTGCTTGTTTTAGAAGATTTTTCCCATAATAAATGGAGTGATTTCTTCTCAATTAATTACCCTTTTTTCTTCAATTGTTCCAACAATTTGTTATTTAATTTACTAATTAAACAGCTTACACACCTTCATATGTATATTGTACGATATAAATCGAAGATGCAAAAAGACCCGGGATTATTTCACTAGGTTTAGTATCTACGGTACAATTTGCTCTAATATATAATTGGCGGAGGAGGAGCTCGACGTTTTACGAGGTTTGCCGGAAAAGTTATATTGCAAAGAGTTGTGTCAATATTGCGGTCGAAACGGACATATTTTAAAACAATGCCAAAATAATTTAGAATTATTTATAAAATATCACTAATAGAATAATTGTAGTAACGTACTATAACGTGCAAAAAATTGTTACATGTTTAATTTCAAATGCATTAATATTACATTACTAATATGTGCAGATATATGTTTCTGTGTAGATTTATTTATTTTATAAAAAATATTTGAAAACACAATTTGTTTTCTCTATTTCATGGTTCGTACGTACCACTAATGACATAATTAAAGTGGGAAACATATGATAAAAAAAAAAGCACTAAGAGGTAATTAAGACATCCTTAATTGATCGAAAACTTGTTAATAACTAGTAAAAACTCCAAGAAGTCGAGTAATTATCGTATCGTAAAAGACAAAAATCATAATAATTCATAAAAATAAATCCCGATTCTAGTTTTGATGACATACTGCCTCTATTGCAGGTTCAAAAACAAAACGCATGAAGCGAAAACGAGAAGAGCGAAGTGGTGGTAGAAACATAGTGGATTTGTTGATGCTGCATTATCGAACCCCCAATAGTAAGGGTGGACATGTGGCGGCGCTAGAGTGGAGAGAGGTGGCGTCATCGGAGTGGGGTTATCGGTTGTGTTCCTCGACAAGACGTTGATTTCAACCTTCTGCCCCGATGGACACATGCCCAGGTAGCTACAGATGAAATAGAAGTTTCCGGAAGCGAAAAACTGCACCGTATCGCTTCCGCTCTTGTACCAGGCGAGTGGATTCCCGGCGATGCATTCCTCGTAGTCGCCCTTTGACACTTGCATCACGTCGTGGATTTGTGGGTTGTAGTTGAAAACTGCATTAGGTTTTCGAAAAAATAAATAAATATGAGTAGTGAGTTTTACATAATAAGAAAGGAAAAAAAAAAGGTAAAGTAAAATCGAGCGTGTAAATATTAAAAATATAATGATATATTTAGGCCTCGTTTGCCTATCTGTATCGGATTAGATTGGACTACACTGCATTTGATTAGCTTTCTACTAACTAATTAATTATCTAGTTAATAAATAGACTAGCATTAGATTGTTAAAATATGGTAGTAATATATGTGATTTTTCAATAATACCCCTAATTTAACAATAATTATATCCTAATCTATAATGTATACGTACAAAATCATGCTCTTCTTATTTAGTCACTACTTACGAAATTAATCCATGGGATTAGATCAACTAGTAATTTTATTCGATACTAGAAGTTAATTGCTGCGAGCTTCAACTTTTATAGCGGACTTGAGTTAGTTTGAATGTTGTGCTTTTTGCGTCAAAGCGTTTTGATCAAAACACGGAATTTAACGTCGTGCTCGTGCTACATATGTGTGTGTGTGTGTGTGATAAGTATTGAATTCGAGGAAAGAGAGAGAAATAAGAATATTACAAATTACGTCGTTGACGTAGAATTGTATGGTGGATGCCCATGATTTGTAATCGGTGCCTTGGCTATTCCAACCGGAAGAATCTCCGACCATGTATTGATCACCCATTGAACCGCCGACGAAAGCCATCATCATGAACAAGAAAACACATAACTTGGTGTAAGCCGCCATTGATGCAAGTGAAAGTACAAAAGAATCAAAGATTTTTTTTTTTCTTTTTTTTTTTTTAATATTTGCAGGAAAATAAACAATGGACGAAATAAATAACGAGAACAAGGGCAACTATGCATAGAGAAAATTCGTGTTGGAATATATATAGTGCAAGTTTTGAGGGGCTCATATCCAAATATGGCAAGTTTTCATTATTGGTAAGTACTAGTGTTGGAGAGATTGCCTTCCTTGGACGAGAAAACATAGAATTTTGGAAATAAGTTTTCATGGAGATTGCCTTAGTTAACAATAGGGTTTGTCTAGGGTGAGGTTAATTTTATAGGACTTCTTCGACCCTACACCCGGTGATAAATACTGGGTGGGTCTTCTGCTGCCACGTATTCTTTTTTTTCTTTTTTTTTTTTTTTTTTTTTTTTTTTTTTAATATATTCGCCCTTTAGGGTTTACCTTTAGGGGTTTTAGAAACCCGAGAACTGACGAGTCAGTCAAGGAACCCGATTTTCGGCCAAAACGTCTCGAGTCACCATTGAGTTGGTTATTTGTGGCTAGATTTGAGCGAACCTTCACTGACTTTGTAGTGGGTGGCCGAATCTAGTCATGAGTGGTCAAAAGATTGTCGGATATGATCATGGGTGATCGAATAGGGGTGGACGATTGTCATATTTGAAAAATAAAAAATGGAAAAATATAGAGTATAAGCAATAAAATATAGTAAAAAGTGGGGTGATGTACATAAAAGTGAAAATAATAAGTGGGAGATTAAAAATATAAAGAAAATAATATTTTTAAAAATTTAAAATTAATAAAATAATGACATATTAAAAGAAAAAATCAAAAACCCGATTGAACCGATTCGATCCTATAAACCCATGATCCAAATGGTCGTCAAATATCATATGAGATCTTGCAAGTTACAAGTGAATAAATGAATAGATACAACATAAAATATATTTATTCTCGAATTAATATGAAACACGTCCATAAGGTTTGATCAAATAAAAGGATATGAACTGTGATTTTACCCATTGAAACTCCACAATATTATTTCCATCTATTCTAGACGTATATTTATTTAATATTTATGATAAAATTAACCAAGCTCGTAACAACAATTAGTTATATGTCAACTATTTCCATGTTTTTTTAATTAATTCTAAAAATAAGATGTAACAGCTTATCAACTTTGAAAGCATCCTTTAGATGTAAGAGCTTATTAGTTGTTTACACGTTATAATTTGTTTGATAATTATTTTCTTCACTTTTAGAATATCACCCGTGCATCGCACGGGCATAAATACTAGTTATATATAAAAATCAAGGTTGTAAAAAGTGGAAATCGGTCGGAGGCGGTTAGGCACCAACTTATGATTAATCGGTGCGGCGGTGATTAATCAGCGATAAGTCAGAAATAAATCTATTTTTAAAATTTAATATAATATATTTATAGACATTATTTATAAATACTCAAAATATATATAAAAAGATATTTAAACATAGTTATTTCTCCATCATGTATATAACTTAATAACATCATAAAAATTTAGCAATAATAAGATCAAGTTCTGGACCATATTGGGGCGAGGCTTTCCGGTGAGGCTACCCAACACCTTTCACTTCCTTTCACTGCCGATGAGGTAACTCGTGCTATCTCTCAAATGGCTCCGTTAAAAGCCCCAGGGCCTGACGGTTTCCCTGTTGTATTTTATACAAAATATTGGCAAATATTAGGCTCCAGTGTCATTGATTGTGTGCTTGAATTCTTAAACCACAAAATTCTCCCCCCTCGATTAATTTCACATATATCGTCCTTATTCCTAAAGTGTCTAAACCGGAAAAAATGACTGAGTATCGTCCCATAAGCCTCTGCAATTTATTTATAAAATTGGTTCTAAAGCTATAGCTAATAGAATCAAGAAAGTGTTGAGCGATATCATATCCCCTACCCAAAGTGCCTTCGTGCCGCAAAGACTAATTACGGATAATGTATTGGTGGCTTATGAGATTAATCACTTCATTAAAACAAACTCTCGGAAACGCTCTAATCTTATGGCTATGAAGTTAGATATTAGTAAAGCATATGATCGCATTGAGTGGTTTTTCTTGAGAAAGGTTCTGTGTAGGTTCGGTTTTCCTGTTGGTTTAATTGATCTGATTATGCTATGTGTTTCGACGGTTTCTTACGCGTGTTTGTTCAATGGATCGCAATGTGGTTCGATAGTCCCTTCGCGGGGGCTTAGGCAAGGCGACCCCCTTTCGCCATATCTTTTCATTCTTTGTACAGAGGCGCTTATAGCAATGGTGCAACGGACGACGGAAAGCGGGCGATTGCAAGGATTTCGAGTAGCTCCGACCGCTCCAATGGTCTCGAGTTTGTGTTTCGCGGGTGATACACTAATTTTTTGCCAAGCAAACGAGGATAACGCTGGGACAATCCGACAAATTCTTCTCCAATATGCACGTGTTTCTGGCCAGGTGATTAACATGGAGAAATCGACAATTAGTTTTTGTCCAGCTACACCACCGGAGACCCGCGAATCTATACATGCTATTTTGGGCTTCCAGGTTGTGGTGAGTCATGAAAAATATTTGGGGCTCCCCGCGGCTTTGGGAAAATCGCGCAAGGAGGTTTTCCAATACTTGAGAGATAGGGTATGGGACCGAATAAAGGGATGGATTCTCAGAACATCTCTAAGGCGGGGAAAGAATCTTAATTAAGGCAGTCCTACAGGCAATCCCATCGTATGTTATGTCTTGCTTTTTACTGCCGATTGGTTTGGTTCAGGAGATTGAAGCCATTACGCATCGTTTTAGGTGGGGGAACGACATGGATAAAACGACGCATTGGGTTGTGGAAGAAACTATGCAAACCGAAGGAAGATGGGGGCATGGGGTTTCGGGATCTTCGGAGTTTTAATCTCGCTCTACTGGCGAAACAAGGCTGGCGACTTGTTACCAAGCCGGAGCTCTTACTGTCAAAGATTATGCGAGCTAAGTACTACCACAATGGGGACTTTTGGGCTGCGGTTGTAGGCCATCGTCCGTCGGCCACATGGCGAGCCATTGTTGAGGCCCGCGGCCATTTGAAAGAAGGTGTTCGGATGCGAATTGGGGATGGTACGAATACATCGGTGTGGGGCGACCCGTGGATTCTCCATGATAACTGCCCAAAGCTTATCACTCACAGGCCCGTGCACTCGGCTTTCCCTAATTCGGTAGCGGACCTTATTGACAGTAATACGGGTTCGTGGAAGACTGAGGTTCTTGATAATATTTTTTGGCCGGTGGACAAGCAACGCATTCTTACTACTCCTATTGGACGTGCAGGAACGACTGATCGAATTATATGGGGTTTCTCGAATTTGGGTAATTTTACGGTTAAAAGTTGCTATCATAACATTATGAGTCGCCATAGTTTGCGGATTGGAGAAGGCTTGGTCGGCTCAAACAGTGGATCGCACTCTTACAACTGGAAATGGCTTTGGGAACTTGACGTGCCACCAAAAATTCGGGTATTCTTATGGAGAGCATGCATGGAAGCTTTACCGTGTAAAGTTGAATTGTTTCGGCGGAGGATTGTCTCAGACCCGTTGTGCGATATTTGTGGAATAAAATCCGATTCCTTGCCGCATATTTTCTTTCACTGTCATGGAGTTAGGAAGGTGTGGGAACATTTATCAATTTCTCTACCCACTAGCGACATGAATCCCTCGGTTTGGAGCTGGGTGAGCAGATTGGCCCGAGAGCTTTCCGTAGAACAGTTTCACCTGGCTGCAGTGGTTCTCTGGAGTATTTGGGATCGCCGGAATAAGCTGTTGCATGGTGATGAATATCGGGCATTCGGGGAAATTGTGGGATGGAGCAGCACGTACATGGAATCATATCGTGGAGCTCGTTTGAGTCGTAGCATCGTCGACAAGCGGTCCCATGCCATCTTGTGGTCTCCGCCACCAATAGGGGTGATTAAAATTAACGTTGATGCAGCTTTTCCGCAAGGTAATGATCACTATTACACATCTATGGTTGCTAGAGATTCACAAGGTCAAAGTGTGTGGTGGCAGAATTTTCGGCACCTTGGCCGCGTGTTACCTGCCGAGGGGGAAGCTCGGGCTGTTTTGCAAGCTACTATTATGGCGTTAAGTTTAGGATGGCCTGACATTATTATTGAGGGTGATTGTCTCCCATTGATCGATGCGCTTAATGGCCGAGGATCTTCAATTACTTCATTCGGCGCTATTATTGAGGCGGTTTTAGCTCGCACTTGTCTCTTCTCTTCTATTTCCTTTTCTTTTGTAAGGCGTGATGCCAATAAACTAGCTCACGAAATTGCTTCGCGTAAGAATTTGGATTCATTGGAAGGTGTAACCCTCCCTCCGTTTCTGGCCATGAGTGCCTAATATAATTTTGTTTTTCCCGTAAAAAAAAAAAAAGATCATAATACAATAATAATTCTTATAAATATAAATAAAAAAACAATTTTTTGAATTTAAATTTATTCTTGAACATTCCAAGCATATACCATTAGGTTCTTTAACAATAACAGTCAACATAAGCAAAATAAAACATAAACTCATATTTGTATTAAATCCCAACTTTTATTTTGAATTAAAAAATAAAAAGATAAGAAAAAAAGACCGATTTTTGACCGATTTTTGCCCCCAAAGTTTGACCTGCATTCATTTGACCGCCTCAGACCGCGTCAACCCTCATCATACCGCCTAAAACCACCTCATAGGCCAAAACCCGATTTTTCAAACCTTTACACCAAAATCATAAAAGTTTGGGACTGCCTCCGCCTCGGTGACCGATTAATCGGCCGCCAAACAAGACTCCATATGTGCTAAAATATTTGTCGTTTTAGGTTATTGCTCGTATATTAAAAGGTTAATTCCAATAAATATGCATGAATATAACAAAACACTTAGGAAGTGGCTAAAGTTACTTATCGTTAATTATATCTCGAATGTTTCTATTTTGAGTTAATTACGAGTGACAAATAGCAAAATCGAGAAAATAAATGCAATTAATGCATCATCAAAATATTAAGGTGGCGAATAATTTAAAACAAAAAAATCTATAAGATGAAAAATATTTTGGCACATAGTGAGTATTTGTATCTTTTATTAAGTATATTAATTTTTGCAAATGAGTTTATAGCAATTAGTGCCACTGTGTTATATCGGTTTGCTATAAATGACCGCTTATTATAAATTATTGGCAAAAACACCCCTATGATTTAATTTTTTTAGCAATTAGTACTGTTAAGGGGTTGTGTGCTAAAAAAAATGAATTATTGGGTGGTTTTTGCCAAAAAAATAACATGGGGCAATTCCTTAGCAATTCGATATTACACAGGAGTACTGATCGCAATAAACCCATCATAAAATCTCAATAAATAAAACTCATACACTAACTCGAATATTCTCGACGAAATCACGACACATTCCCGATTTTCACCATTCGATGCACAGTATCCCGATCCAACCCATGAAGGGCATCGATCAACTCGGCCCGCAACGAACCCGGCCCATGGGCCCGACCCATGCCCGCTTCTCCGGCAAGCCCGAATACGGACAACGCGGTTGCAGTGGCCTCCAACGGATGTGATGGGTCGACGGCTACAAAGGCGGCTATTAGGTCGGTGACGGAGCATCCGGTTGCCGTTATCTTTTGCAGCATGGGGACCCCGTTCGTGGACCCCACCCATGGTTCGCCGGAACGGAACAGTGCATTGTCGCGGACACTGCCGTTCCAGTTCCGTTGCAACGTCGCGGCTGCGTCGCGGTCGGAACGGGCACATTTTAATTAAATTGTTAAAAAAATACAATATATTTCAAATATGTTTTTAATAACAATATTACAATTCAATAATATGCAAAATATTATTACAAATTAAAAAATAAATATTACAAAAAATATTATGAAAATATAAGAAATATTAATACTAAGTAGAACACCGAGCTAGAATTGTGTAGGATATAATTGAAGAATGAGGCCAAAGATTTGTGATTCAGGGGAATCTTCATTATCTAACGTGGCCACCACCATCATATTATTTATTTATTTTTTCTTTTATATTTTTTTTCCTTTTTTTTTTTTAGTTAAATTTGTTTTTTCTTCTTTCCAAATTCTTTTTCACTGTTCCGGCACCGTTCCGGCCGCATCGGGGCCGTTCCGTGGCTCTGTCTCGCCCATCCCACCGATTTCTCGGTGTTCCGACGAGTCACGGTGCAATTACCGTTCTGGTTACGGATTCCGGAACGGCCGTTCCGACCGTTCCGACGCCGTTCCAGCGAACCATGACCCCACCACACGAGCACCGTCCGTGATTATGTCGACCGCTCCGGATACCGCTACTACACTTCCGGTGGATCGGGACAACGACTTTGCCGCTCCGACGACATCATCACCGGTTGACTCGTGCGTGCTATCCGGGCCCTACCAAAAAAACGGAACGGATGATTGGTGGGGGAGATAGTTTCGTCACACTAGTAGGTATGTTTTATGACAAAATTCAAAGTCTGTCACAAAAATGAACATTTTATGGGATGAAAAAATAGTTCGTCACATAAATTATATTTTAGATGACAATACTATGAAATTGTCATAAGAAGATGTACGTGATATTTTGAACAATTCACCGGCAATGTGTTGCGACGAGAATTGTTTTCTTACGACAAAACCAATTTCATCACAGTGGTTATTTTAGGTGTCTTTCCATATTTCTTCTTTCCAATACTTATTATTTCTCCCAAAAAGGTTCTGGACTTCTCTCTCTCTGTTATTTGTTCCTCCGCCACCCCCAATCAATTCAGTAATTCTCGGCATACATCGCCCCCAAATCGGCGGCTCAGACCAAGGAATTGACGCACAATGAATTTATGCTTCAATCCACGCGAGCGCTCCGCCGAGGAGCTCGGTCGTAATAAGCTCGGCGGCAGGGACGTGCAAAAAATTTTTACATGTTTAATTTCAAATGCATTAATATTACATTACTAATATGTGCAGATATATGTTTCTGTGTAGATTTATTTATTTTATAAAAAATATTTGAAATCACAATTTGTTTTCTCTATTTCATGGTTGTTCGTACGTACCACTAATGACATAATTAAAGTGGGAAACATATGATAAAAAAAAAGGCACTAAGGGGTAATTAAGACATCCTTAATTGATCGAAAACTTGTTAATAACTAGTAAAAACTCCAAGAAGTCGAGTAATTATCGTATCGGCAAAGACAAAAATCCTAATAATTCATAAAAAAAAAATCCCCTATTGCAGGTTCAAAAACAAAACGCATGAAGCGAAAACGAGAAGAGCGAAGTGGTGGTGGAAACATAGTGGATTTGTTGATGCTGCATTATCGAACCCCCAATAGTAAGGGTGGACATGTGGCGGCGCTAGAGTGGAGAGAGGTGGCGTCATCGGAGTGGGGTTATCGGTTGTGTTCCTCGACAAGACGTTGATTTCAACCTTCTGCCCCGATGGACACATGCCCGGGTAGCTACAGATGAAATAGAAGTTTCCGGAAGCGAAAAACTGCACCGTATCGCTTCCGCTCTTGTACCAGGCGAGTGGATTCCCGGCGATGCATTCCTCGTAGTCGCCTTTTGACACTTGCATCACGTCGTGGATTTGGGGGTTGTAGTTGAAAACTGCATTAGGTTTTCGAAAAAAAAAATATGAGTTGTGAGTTTTACATAATTAGAAAGAAAAAAAAAGAGAGTATAAAGTAAGACCGCAGAGCGTGTAAATATTAAAATTATAATGATATATTTAGGTCTCGTTTGTCTATCGGTATCGAATTAGATTAGACTAGACTGAATTTGATTAACTTTCTACTAACTAATTAATTATTTAGTTAACAAATAGATCTAGTACTAAACTTGTTAAAATAGGGTAGTATATGTGATTTTTCAACAATACCCCTAATTTCATAATAATTATGTCCTAATTTATAATGTTTACGGACAAAATCGTGCTCTTCTTATTTAGTCACTACTTACGAAATTAATCGATGGGGTTAGAGCAACTAGAAATTTTATTCGATACTAGAAGTTAATTGCTGCGAGCTTCAACTTTTATAGCGGACTTGAGTTAGTTTGAATGTTGTGCTTTTTGCGTCAAAGCGTTTTGATCAAAACACGGAATTTAACGTCGTGCTCGTGCTACATATGTGTGTGTGTGTGTGATAAGTATTGAATTCGAGGAAAGAGAGAGAAATAAGAATATTACAAATTACGTCGTTGACGTAGAATTGTATGGTGGATGCCCATGATTTGTAATCGGTGCCTTGGCTATTCCAACCGGAAGAATCTCCGACCATGTATTGATCACCCATTGAACCGCCGACGAAAGCCATCATCATGAACAAGAAAACACATAACTTGGTGTAAGTCGCCATTGATGAAAGTGAAAGTACAAAAGAATCAAAGATTTCTGTTTTTTTTACAGTGCAAGTTGTAAGGGGCTCATATGCAAATATGGTCTTCATTATTGGTAAGTACTAGTGTGTATGTGAAAACATAATTTTGGGAATAAATTTTCATGGAGATTGCCTTAATTAGCAGGGCTCTTTAATATAACCCCTCAATACTTCGTTTAATAGGGAAATGTCAAAACTATTTTGCACCATTTAAGAAAACATCTACTCCACTTTTAATCACTATTTTTTTCCAATTATGCCCCCGTTGACATTATTATTACATTACACGCTTGCATCATCATTGTGTCACGAGCTAGTCATCAACAATTTTTCTTATTATTATTTTTTTTATTTTTTTATTTTATTTTTTATTTTTTTGTCTTTTTGTTTTAACTTTTTTCTGCATTAGTTTTATTAATCGACTATGAAGCATAGTCGATTAAGGAAATTCTTTAATTTTTATTTATTTATTTATTTTTATTTAATTTTTTTTCTCTATCTGATAAATTAATCGATTATACTTCATAGTCGATTAAGGAAATCGCCTATGAAACATAGTCAATTTAAGAATCTGACTACTAAAAATAACAAATCATAACTACAAAAGAAAATGCAAATCCAATTATATTTTAGAAAAACAAAAAATATACAAAAATAATAATTGATTTATACAAATCGGAATCAATAAATAAAAAATCCAAAACAAAATTAAAAATTGAAATCAATTAACCTTATTCGACTACTGAACATAACCGATTAAAGCTTAATCGACTATTGAACACATAGTCAATTAAGGGTCCAGCCTGTGCAAATTTATTTGTCCGCGTCATCCTCCGCCTGATCTATCAAATAATAATAATAATAATAATAATAATAATAATAATAATAATAATAATAATAATAATAATAATAATAATAATAATAATAATAATAATAATAATAATAATAATAATAATAATAATAATAATAATAATAATAATAAT
>NW_012192892.1:768342-803826 GCF_000504015.1 Erythranthe guttata
TGGCGACGTGAAAGAGTTTGTTGTTCTTGATAGCTTCTCTGAGTTTCTTCCACCTTTCGGCCATTAGATTATGGTTGTATTCGAAGAAATTCTCGAGTTTGTTGTCATCACTTTCGCAGCAGCTAAGGGAAATGATTTCAAAAATGGTGGCTGCTCTATTTTGCGCCTCTTTCGACACTTCGATTGTGCCGACTTCGATGAACTTCACCATTTTTCTAGCGACTGCATCATCCTTAACAATCGTCCATCTTTACATAAAGAAAATAACACCATTTCTAGCTAATTGAAGTAGGAATATAATGGAGATAAGAGAGAAATGGAGAGAAAATTAAAGTAATTAGGGATTTTTAAATGGAAAAGACAAAAATAGCCTGGATTTCGCATGTGCAGCGCACATGGATTCATAACCGGTCATTTTGACCTGGAAACGGGCAAAGTGGCACAATTAATTGAGTACAGGTAAAGTCGTGCAAAAAAAAATTGTTCAGGAGGTGATCCGCAAAAACTTAAAAGTTCAGGTGGTTTAATGCTATTTACCCTTAATTATATGGGTAAATTCCACTTTACCCCCTTGTACTTTTGTTGGGTATCACTTTACCCCCTTATACTCTCAATTGCATCGATACGCCCCTTGTACTTTGGTTCGATATTACTTTACCCCCTTGTACTCTCAATTCATCGATTTGCCCCCTTGTACTTTGGCTCGTTATCACTTTACCCCCATCTACTCTCAATTGCATTGATTTGCCCCCCGTACTTGAAAAATTGTCTCAATGTGGCCCTCGCCGTTAGTTTTCAGATATTTGACCTTAACACCGTTTGATTTAAGTATGAAAACTACTAAAATGTCACCCCTCTAGTTTAAATAATTATTAAAAAAATTAAAAAAAATAAAAAAAATAAAAAATTCAAGACAGCGAGAAAACATAGTCCACGCCAGCCACGATTTTTATTTTATTTTTTATTTTATTAATAATTATTTAAACTGGGAGGTGTGGTTTTTTTGCAATTTTCAAACTTAGATCAAACGGTGTTAAGGCCAATGGTGTGAAAACTAACGGCGATGGCCACATGGAGATAATTTTTCAAGTACAGGTGACAAATCGATGCAATTGAGAGTACAAGGGGGTAAAGTGATATCGAGCCAAAGTACAAGGGGGCAAATCGATGAATTGATAGTAGAAGGGGGTAAAATGATATCGAACCAAAGTATAAGGGGGCAAATCGATGCAATTGAGAGTATAAGGGGGTAAAGTAATATCCAACCAAAGTACAGAGGGTAAAGTGGAATTTACCCTAATTATATTCATGTTTGCCAAAAAAAAGAAAGAAAATAAATATGTTTTGTCAATACATATTTTCTAATATTTCACTAAAAAATCCAACATTGCAAGAAAATGTAATTCTCAAACAACAAAACACTTCTCTTATAACATGAAAAAGTACACTTCCATATAAATTATCTCATCATTTATTGTACCATCATAAAATGAGTTTATTGCAATTAGTACCCTTGTGTTATATCAAATTGCTACAAATTATCCTATGTTTTTTTTTTGCAAAAACAACCCTACATTTTTTTTTTAGCAATTAGTACCTCTCTTGGGTTGTGTGCTAATTTTTTTGAATTATTGGGTGGTTTTTGCCAAAAAAAAATAACATGGGTAATTTGTTAGCAATTCCACATAACACATTAGTACTAATTGCAATAAACCCATCATAAAATCTCTATAAATAAAACTCATACACTAACTTGTAAATCACTACACATTCCCGATTTTCACCATTCGATGCACGGTATCCCGATCCAACCCGTGAAGGGCATCGATCAACTCGGCCCGCAACGAACCCGGCCCACGGGCCCGACCCATGCCCACTTCTCCGGCAAGCCCGAAGATGGACAATGCGGTTGCAGTGGCCTCCAACGGATGTGACGGGTCGACGGCTACAAAGGCGGCTATTAGGGCGGTGACGGAGCATCCGGTTGCCGTTATCTTTTGCAGCATGGGGACCCCGTTTGCGGACCCCACCACACGAGCACCGTCCGTGACTATGTCGACCGCTCCGGATACCGCTACTACACTTCCGGTGGATCGGGACAACGACTTCGCCGCTCCAATGACATCATCACCGGTTGAGTCGTGCGTGCTATCCGGACCCTACCAAAAACGGAAAGGATGATTGGTGGGGGAGATAGTTTACAAATTGAATTCTATATACAGTTAAACCTCTATAAATTAATACAACCTCTATAAATTAATAGAGTCGGGACTCGGGAAATTCTATTAATTTAGTAAATTATTAAATTATCGAGTTAATAATTTTAACACGTTTTCACCGAGTCAGAACCGAGAGAAACCATTATTTAATTGATTTATCGAGATTTTACTCTAGCAAATATATATATATATATATATATATATATATATATATATATATATATACCTTTGAAGTTTGATCGACAGAGCCCTTGAAGAGAGCCATAATCTCGGAACCATTTCCCCTGACAACGGTGGGCTTCAATTTCAGCAGATCCAAACAAGCCCTTAGACGGAAACTTGAAGCTCCGGCGGCGACTGGGTCAAGCACCCATGGCTTGTTGCACTGGTTCGCCACCTCCGCCGCCATCTTCATCGCCGGTAGCCAGTCCGGGGTGAGTGTCCCCACGTTGATGTAGAGCGCGTGGATTTTGGGGGTGAATTCCGGGATTTCTTCAACGGAGTGTATCATCGCCGGCGAGGCGCCGGCGGAGAGAAGGACGTTGGCGACGAGATCCATGGAGACGAAGTTTGTGATGCACTGGATGAGGGGAGCGGCGGCGCGTACGGATTCAAGGTGGGCCCAGGCTTGTCGGGGCCATGATTCTGTGCTCTGTTCTTCTGGAATTTGGGGGTTTTCCTCCATGGTTGCGTGGATTGTGTACGGCGCAATTGGGGATCTATTTTGGTTATTTCAAATAAGGCTTAATTCCACTTTGCACCCTCCAAATATACCACTTTAGCACTTTGCACCCTTAAAAATAACTAATGGCACTTTGCATCCTCAAAACATGTTTAATTATTCAAATTGCACCATAATTTATCTTCTGGACATAAGTTTATGTGGTTTACTTATTTTCTGATTGTCAACATGGTCCGATTGAATGGATTTTTTCTTCATGGTGCAAATTACTAATGTATTTTTGAGCAAAAATGATCTGTAGACTATCAGAAATTATATAAACGACGGAAATTCTGGTCGAAAAATAAACTAGGATACAATTTGAACGATTAAACATGTTTCGATTAAACATGTTTCAAGGTGCAAAGTGCCATAAATTATTTCCGGTCTCCGTTTCTGTGGGCTTTTGAGGAGCAGGAGAAATTGTTGGGGGTAAAGTGGCAAATGGTACATTTCGAGGGTGTAAATTAAAATTAAGCCTTCAAATAGGATAAATCTTTTGTTTTTACGAATGGGCTGGAGGTACTTGGCATTTTGCACCCTCCAAATACATTCATTTGACATATTGCACCCTTAAATTGAAAATTTGGCACTTTGCACCATGTGATACTTTCCTTCGAAAACAATTTGGATGGAAATGAAGTGGTTCAATCCGTTTTTAGACAACCAATTGAATATTTCAGTTGCAATATGTGTTGCTTCCTTAAATTATTTGTCTCCAAGTCGAAGGCATTATTTGTGAAGCTGCTGCCGCCGATGTTGGCTCCGGCATACGCATATCTAATGAAGGATAGAAAAAATGAAGAAGAGCCAAGAGGGCAAGGAATGTACGTGGTTATATGAGAAAGAAACGAGCTTTTCGAGTTTTTCTTCACCTGTCCTTTGTCTTAAATTGCAAAAACAACCAAAGTTTAGGGAATTTTTTGCCATTAACCCTTAGTAAGATATTACATCAATACATTCCTATCAAACAAGTTAACCTAAATTAGACTCGTACTTTAGTATATATGATAAAAAGTTAGTTGTAGTAATTTAATGACAGCTATTGTTCTGTAATAAGTGGTGCAATGTTGGCCTGTGAACTTGTTATTTACAAAATCTTCCAAAAGTTGAACCATAGTTTTTTTATAAAAACTTTTGAATTTTTTTTGGTAATATCGCTTATTTCGATCTGTTTCGTCCGATTTCCACTTCGAGGTAAAATTCACATCAGACAATTTTTGAACGTGATGGACACGCCACGCCACGACACACCAACAATAATCCCGTGATAAATTGAAAAAGAAAAATTTATGTACATAAGATATAATCTACAAAATTAATATCAATTTGGAAAAGAAAAAAAAATCAACAATTATTAAAGCAATATTACAATAAAAGAAGATGTGGCCAAGAAATCTTACTTTGTAGAAACAAAATCAAATAGTGGGACACAATGTAATCCTTTATTTTTGTCGCCTCTTAACTTAATTTGACCCAAGTATCTTTCTCTTTCAACACAAGACCACACATAATTTGGCTCATATGATCGTCCATTTGGGTGTAAGTCTAATCACATGGATTCACCTCTATACAATTTTAAATATCTTAATTGTCATCACATATTTTTCTATTATATAGAGTGCTCAATCATACCCCTTTTAACAAGGGCTAAAAAACAAAAGTAAGCATGAAAACTTATAATGAGCACTTTAATGAATTTGTTATATGCTACATATAATGAATTTTAGTAGGTTATTGCATAAAATCATACTTATTTTATACACATGCATGTAAAAGTGTGTAAGTAAAGAATCAAACTCGAGTCAGCACAAATAGTCGATCAAAAGAAACCACGATCAAGAACAGTTCGTGCACATATATAATCAGAGCAAACAAGAAAACCGTAGTATAAGAAATTTAATATGAAATTTAATGAATTAACTGAAATAGAACACAAAACAATTGGAGGATAAATGATATTTATCCAATCAGTAGGAACAAGAGTTTACAAAACGATCAACAAGAAAATCAAACTACAGAGATTTTCTTAGACAAATCTCTCTCTCTCTCTCTCTCTCTCTCCACTACAGTAGGAACAAGAGTTTACAAAACGATCAACAAGAAAATCAAACTACAGAGATTTTCTTAGACAAATCTCTCTCTCTCTCTCTCTCTCTCTCTCTCTCTCTCTCTCTCTCTCTCTCCACTAACTAAGGACGACTACTCATCCTTTTATATCCTCCGAGAAGTTAGCTTCATCTCCAAGTTTTCAGCACGCGCGTCATGAGTGCCATATTCTCATGTGATCAATCATCCAGTGCATATACAATTAGTTACGTACATGATACTTCTCAAATTTCTTTATCATCACAACCACTTATCTTGATCAATTGATGATCAAATCCAACATACCATATGTAGCATTTAAAAACTAGTATATATAACTAAATATTAGTATCTTTATATATATATATATATATATATATATATATATATATATATTTTAGTAATAACTTACTACATTTTCTTGTTTGTATATGGATGTAGCCTATAATATATTAAGAAGATATGTGCCAAAAAAAAATCAATAATTGAAATACATTATTAGTTAGTAATAATTATAATAACGATTGGCAAATATATTAATTAGCAAGAAGCCAAATAGTTTGGCCTACGTGTCTCACATGAGTGTTGAAATTTGAGGAGATCACAAGAATAAGCATATGCCAAATTAAATTAATTTCGATTATTGTATACTTTATTAGAGAATTTGATTAGTAAAAGGAAACGACTTTTCCTTATATTCCACGTGAGCGGCACATGTTATTTGGAAAAGTAGTTGCACCCACTCCAACTATTACTAACGTGACAAAATTGAAAGGTGTGTGTAGCGTAGGACCCACGTAGCATGCATCCTCTAAAATATTCAAGAAACCCGATAAGAGGGCGTGTTTGGTACTATTTTTTGCTTATTTGAAAACAGAAGCTAATAATTATAAATTAAACTTAGTTTTTGATGCTTCGTTTTAGAAGTTAGCGGTGTTTGCAAATACACTCGTAAATCAATTTAAATTGAAAAACAGGTCCACATGTGTATTTTATTTTACAACTTAAAGCAGTTTATTTTAAGAGAAGCAAAAGTATAAATTGATTTTTATTTTTACAAGCACCTGAAATAGATTATGAGAAAAAAAAGTCCATAATCTATTTCTACAATTTTTTGCAAATATCACCTTAATGTTACATTGTTGTAATTAGTTTCGTAAAGAATTATAACTGCGTTTATTTAGGTCAAATTGGTCTAAATTGACTGATTTACAAGTTTGAACCAATAATAAAACAATATTATAGTTTGAGTTTTGTGGAGAAATTTTATAGAATAATATTTAAAGAAACATACAAAATAAATTATTTACAAAATTTCAAAAGGCTCGGAAGTTAAAACTGTCCAATTATAGTCTAAAAAAAAGAGAAAAAAAAAATCATAAATCAATTTTCAAAAAGTGGAATGAAAAGAAATAGTTCTAAAATTTGATTTTTTTTGGACAAGGCAATTGAAATAAGAAAATTAATTTTACTATTCACCTATAATTAGGACCGGCAATTGAGTTGGACCTAACCGAAGCCGATGGCTTAACTCGATTATATTTGAGTCGAACCTATTTTTTAGTAAGTCTGGTGAGTTTGAGCCATTTTATTAAACTCAATTTATTTATGAGCCCAACTCAAGTTTACTATAGCTCAACCCTAATAAGATCCCGACCGATTAAATTAATAATACAATATATAATATATTTATTATTTTAATAATATGGCTTAACATACAAGTTAAAACGGTATAAGGTTATTTTATTTTGTAAAAAAAAGTCAAAAGTAAAAGGAAATAAGTTGTGGTTGTGGCAATAGGTAAAATAGGAAGCAAATGCAACGTACCCACCCAAACTCAATTGGAGAAAATTTATCACCGAATTTGAGAATACAAAACATTTCCAATAATAAGAGTTAGTAATGTTTTTTTACTTCTTTCAATATTGTCCGTAAGTTTTTCCATCAACTTGCAAATATTGTTTATGGTTTCTTTGGATTGACTTAAATTGAAATAAATCTTGTTTATCACTTATTATCATTGATTTTTTTTTTTACTCATCGCAGATTAGCAATTCTATATTAATGAGGCGACATAAATCGGAAGTCGAGCTTAAACTGAGGTCCAATGGTATGTGAACTTAAGCCTATAGTAACAAGGCCCAATAATATGTGAAATTGGGTCAACTCAAACTCGACTCACATGGCCCGATTGTCAGCCCTACCTATAATATTAACATACATAATAAAAACGATACTATAATACAATTTTTTTTTTGGAATTTTTGAAATTAAAATGGAATCAAAATTAAAATCTTATATTTATTTCAATTTCTATCTAAAAAATTTTGAAAATCAAAATTGTGGAATTGTAGAAAATATTATTCCACACTTAAAAAATCTTGAAACCCTAATAGTCAATAGTATTGATTATTGAAATCCAAATCTCAAATATAGAAAAATTCTATAGTCCAAACATGGCATATGAAAATATTACCACCACCACTTGTCTTATCTATTATGACAATTTCTTAAAAATAAAAATAAAGTAAAACCTAATAAGTAATAATGGTCCAACACTAATTAATATTTTTGCAAGAGTGCAGATAAAAAGCAAAACAGGCTATAACTCCCCCTCGTTAGGTGTACAAGGAAATTCATATATTATTTACATATAAAAGTCAAAAAATCCACATCCATTTAAAATATAGGGTAAATTACAAAAATCCCCCTAAACTTAGATTAAATTACAAAAACCACTCCACCTATTCGTAATTACGAAAAACCACCTGAGATTTGTTTTTGTTCGTACACCAATCCCCTTAGGCCTCGTTTGGTTGCCAAGATAAGATTAAATAGTTTAATGAAACTCAATTATATTGTTGGATAGATCCAATAAAAAACATGTTTGGAAGGCATATATAAGCTCATGATAACATAATATTTGCGGGTCAACCTAACAAATTATTGAGAATACCAAACATCAAATAAAATCCAATTATTTAGTTAATTATGGATAATCTCTCCAACCAAACGAGGCCTTACATTGTGACTTTTCACGGATTATTTTTGATTCAAGGGAATAGACTTGACACAAATTCAAATAGTTTCTTTTATTTCTCACGTGTTTAACAGAAGGTATAATAGACTGTACACATTTTCTGTAAAAAAACTCGATCAACAGTTAATCAGAGGGGGGTTTTGGTTATTACGAATAGGTTGGGGTATTTTCATTATTTAGCTTAAGTTCAGGGGCGTTTTTGTAATTTACCCCAAAATATATAATTAATTAACACATTAAATAAAAAATAGAAAAAAAAAAAAAAATCTTTTCCTCGTTGAATCCAATTCATTTCGAATTTCCGATAATAATATCTCTCACTATCCTAATAAGGAAAAGTGGGGAAAGAGGGGTTTTCCTCTCTCTCTCTCTAAACCTAACATTTCATTCTCTCTTTCTCTCTCCTCAAAACCAGACCCGGAAGAAAGAAAAAAAAACCCATTTCGTATATGGAGTTTTTGGACACAAAGGACCCTTGTTTCGTTATAGACGATACCCTTCTCGACTTCACTCTCGAAGACGAAGAAGTCCACAAAACCTTCTCCGAAGGCGGCGGCGCCGCCGCCGCCGCCGGCGTTTCTGTTTCTTCATCTTCTTCTTCCTTGGAATCCTCCAACCCAGCGGCGGCGTCGGCGGCGGTGTTTAGCCACGAGGCTCGAAACGGCTTGTTTCCTGTAAGTTTGCTCTACGTGTAAAACTCGAACAAGATTTAAAAAAAAAAGAAAAAAAAAGCCGGCCGAGAAATTGTCTTATGAGTCGGTGCGACTCGGTCGATTTTTGAGTCGACTCGGGCGAGTTGTGATTGGTTGTCTTTTCGTGTTTTTTTTTTGCTTAATTAGTAATTACGATTATGATTGTGATTAGTGTTGAAAGATTTTGCGTGGACTAATTTGCCCCTTGGAGGATTATTTAATTGGGTGATTAAAATCGTAATTGGAATTGGTAGCTTTAAAATAAAATGTGACAAATGCGCACTGAGCTTATTATTTGTTTTACTTTTTTTTTTTAATCTTTTAATATTTGATTTTAGAAAAGAATAAAAAAAAAAAACAATAACTAGGAAATATTCTTTTACATGTGTCCACTTGCAAATTGCCCATGTCTGAATATTTTGACTTTTATTGCACTAGAAAACATCCGATCCTTATCATGGTACTCACCCCAATTGACATTATTTTATTGAGCAATAATAACTATTAAATTAAATGTGCAACCCAAAAATTTGAAATTTTGAAGAAACACAATTTTTTAAAAATTTTAATTGACCATTATTAGTGAGTGGACTCATAATCGTTTCAACTGTACAACCGAGTTATGACCGAGTCACGCACGCAAGACTCAATTCGAACATTTGGGTGTTGTAAAGTTTTAATCTTTCTTCATCTAAACGCCTCTCTGAAGGAGTTCTTGAACTGAGTCAACTGAGTTGACTCGGTGCTTAATTTGCACGTGTTCTTACCGAGTCATGTCCTCGTGTGTATGCAGGAGTTTGTGGAGGAGGAACTGGAATGGTTATCCAACAAGGAGGCTTTTCCGGCGGTGGAAACTTGCTTCGGCATCTTATCCGACAATCCGGAACTCATCTCCAGTCACAAGAGCCCCGTTTCCGTGCTCGAAAACAGCACAACAAACAATTACACCACCGCTTTGAGCTGCTTCGAGCATCTCAAAGTTCCGGTCAACTTCCCGGTGCGCGCACGGAGCAAGCGGCGGCGGCGGACCAGGCGGTCTTGCTCCGGAGATCCGCCACTTCAGCACCACCGGCCCCTCTCGGTCGAGAACAAGTCGAAGGTGAAAAGTAGCTGCGGCGGCAACAGCGGCGGTGGTGGTGATAATATGGGGAGAAGGTGCTTGCACTGCCAGGCGGACCGAACCCCGCAGTGGCGGGCCGGGCCCATGGGCCCGAAGACCCTATGCAATGCTTGTGGGGTCCGCTATAAGTCGGGGCGTTTGCTACCGGAGTACCGCCCTGCGAATAGTCCGACCTTCTCGAGCAATTTGCACTCGAATTCGCATAGGAAGGTGGTCGAGATGAGAAAGCAGAAGCATGTGGAGGTTGGAGGAGGAATTGTTGGTGGGCCCGGGTAACGAGGTTTTGTGGATAGAGGGTTTAGGGTAGTGCGGTGAGGAGTTTCCGTTTTCTTCTCTATTTAGTGTTGCGCCATAGTTAGAGATTAGGTTTTGGAACTCGTTTCCAAGGCTTGTTGTAATGGTTTTAGATTGTTAGTGAAGCTAAATCGATTTTCTTTTAATATCGGAATGGAATGGATTAGGGAATTTTGACTTGAATTCGCTTTCGATGCATTAGACTATAAATTTTTCAAAAGAAATCGTTTTTTAACGGGTTTTTTTGTATTGGAGATTTTGAATAGAAGCAAGAAGGAATGATCAATAGTAGAAAGAAAGAAATTTGGTGATGTTTAGTTTAACGTTTTGTTGTACATTGGCTGTTTGAAGATTTGTTGTGTTATAAGATTTTAGCTTGTAATATGGTAAATTTATTGTGGTGTATGTTTTTGTGTTTTCGTTTTTTTCGTTATTGCAAAGAATAATCTTTAACATATATTCGACATATTGTGTGCAAGAACGCATCGGCAGATCACTGCATGAGGCACAAGGAGAGTGGTTTTGAGCCAAATCTTTCTTTCGCCTTGCGATAAGGCACGAGTAATCGGAACGCTAAATGCGCCACGTGCATAATTCGTCTGCATATTTGAATAGTTATGCATTGACCTTTTTTTTTTCTTTGGGTGCAACAGAAAATCGGGTCTTCTTTATAATTGAAGGGGTCAGTTTGGCAAAATAGGGCTAAGAGAGATTTATTGGGCCCACATGCCCGATACGTTTTAAAGAAAGCTCGTTAGTACCAAGTTAGCTTAACAATGCCTCCGAGATAAACGGGTAATAAGCTCGCTAGCTCATTCGAGCACGTAAGAGACAATAGACTGGGTAACCGGTCAATACAACAACCTTAATATTTAATATTGCCGTTTAAACGAGCATTATCGATCAACAACACAACAACATTGTCCCAAAAAAAATATTATTGAAAAAATATAATTGTCTTGACCGATCAAAAAAAAATAAAAATAAAAAAGCTACAAAAAGTAACCTAATTAAGATAAATTAATACTAACGTTGTAAGAAAATGAATTTGGCGGGGGTTTCGGAACCCATCGGAACCAGATTTGTTCGACACCATTCTCATCCTTATTATACCCTCTCACACCATCCTCGGTCACTCTCCACACACAGTTCACGCACCTGTCGGAATCTCTTGCGTCCTCGTAAATATTAAAACCCCCCGTCACGTTTTTCCATTGCATGTTGCACGAAAACAGCGTTGTCCCCCAGAAATTCGGACGGAACTTCCACTGAAAGTGATCCCCGTTTTGTAGCAAGTGGGGGCCGAAATCGTTATCTTTCGATTTACAACGTAGGTTGAGGTTGATGTTTTCTCCAAGGTTGTTGTACACACGCACCGTAGTTTTGCGTCCTAATAAGCTGAGCTTTCTTGCGGAAGCTGCCTCGCCTCGCAGTAACGCGGCGCTGAGTGAGAGAAGAATCAGAACTCGAAATATGCGATGTGCGTAATTCGTTGACATTTTTTTTTAACTTTGTTTGGAAGTGGACTCTTGCTTGACTATGTATATATATGTATAAATACATATATATTATGTTGTAATGGAATAATGTTTGAATGGCATGCATGCCTTTGCATGATTTCATTAGTGATTTGTTTGGAAAATGTAATTAAGATTTAATTTGTAATTTTGTTCAATGTGAGGAGGGTGCAAATAGAAGTTAATGCTATGAGAGGAGAAGAATGATTGTAGATCTTATGAGGGTTTGCCAAATAGTTGAATGTCAATATGCAATAATGTATTAGTATTGCAGCCATTGGTAAAATCTAGGTTTTAGCCCCACAATTTTTTGTAAATATGAGTTTTGACCCTCTAATTTTTATTTCTATTTTTCTTCATGCTCTCATGTAAATTGATATATTCCTTTTCTTCATATTTATCATGACAATATAAAATGTTATACCATTTTTAATAAAATTTGTTAACTATTACTTATAATTAGTGGCGAGGCTCCCGAACCTCAAAAAAAAAAAAATCTTCCATTAGTGTTTTTTAAAAAGAAATTGTCCCCTCTAATCAAATTTTCTGGTTCCGCCCTTGATTGCAGCTTACATGTAGTAGTTAGATTCTTTTTGTATTAAACTTCAAATAATTTTTATCTTAAAACCTATCTAAGTTCGAGTAATATACATCAATTTGGGTGTGGACTTCAATTTTTATTAAAATTTTGAATTAGTTTGAATGTTTCAATAGGCCATGTTACAAAATACCAATGTTGTAAAAGATGAAAATCGAGTCGGTGGTGCTTAGGCACCGCCTCACGATTAATCGGCAAGGCGGTAATTAACTGTGATAAATGAAAATAAATCAATTTTCAAATTTAATGTAATATATTTCTAGATATTATATGTAAATACTCAAAACATATATAAAAAAAATATTTAAACATGATTGTATCCCAATTATATAATTTATATATCCTAATCACATAATATAACTTTAATAATAATAAAAATATAATATAATAAAAATCCTTACAAAATATATATATAAAAAAAACCGTCTTCATTCAAAAATTATGCTTGAATATTGTAAATCATATATCATTAGTTTGTTTAAAAGTAACAATAACATAAACAAAACAAAACATTAACTCATTTTTTATTAGGGCGAATGGCAAAAAGGCCCATCACAAGGTATTTAAATGCACATTGGTCCACAAAAAAAAAGTCTTTCAAATAAACCCATCCCCGTGTTTTTAGTCTAAAATACCCTCCATAATATAATTCTTATCAATTCCATCCATTATGCTCTAACATCCTTAATAATAAATTTTTTTTTGAAAATAATAATTTTTTGAAAAAATATTTTTTTTTTCAGAAAATAATTTTTTTTTGAATTTTTTTTCCGGCCAGATTCCGTCGTTAACTTTTTTCTTAGAAAAAAAATATTTTAATTAATATTACTGTCTTGGCTACTAAATTACTGTTTGGGACAGTAATATTATGAATATTATTTTCCCGAACAGTAATATTATTAATATTACTGTCTGAGACAGTTAAATTACTGTTGGAGACAGTAATTTAGCAGCCAAGACAGTAATATAAATTAAAATAATTTTTTTAAGAAAAAAAATTTCAAAAAAAAAGTCAATTGATAGTTAAATTACTGTCTCCGACAATTAAATAACTGCTGGAGACAGTAATTTAGCAGCCAAGAGAGTAATATCAATTAAAAATATTTTTTTAAGAAATAAAAATTCAATTAGTTGTTAAATTACTGTCTCTGACAGTTAAATAACTGTTGGAGACAGTAATTTAGCAAAAAATACAGTAATATTAATTAAAATATTATAAAAAAAAAAGTCAATTAACAGTTAAATTACTGTCTCCGACAGCTAAATAACTGTTGGAGACAGTAATTTAGCAGCCAAGACAGTAAGTAATATTAATTAAAATATTTTTGAAGAAAAAAAAAAGGTCAATTAACAGTTTAATTACTGTCTCCGATAGTTAAACAACTGTTGGAGACAGTAATTTAGTAGTCAAGACATTAATATTAATTAAAATATTTTTTTAAGAAAAAAAAATTAAAAAAAAATTCAAAGCCGGAGACTCGGCGGTTAACCTACCGAAAAAAAATTTCAAAAAAAAAAGTAAAAAAAAAAAAAAGGTCAACGCCGGAGACTGGCGGTTAACGGCGGCTGACCGGTGGTCTCCGGTGGTGGCGGGTCAAAATTGAGGTAAAAATTGAAATTATGGTTGAAATTGGTTAATTGATGAAATTGGGTTAAATTGGGGTGTAAATCGTGAAATTGGAGTTGAATTGAGTTTCAATGAATCGGGGGTAATTTTGGTATATATAAAAGGATTTTCCTTATTTGCAAATAAGTTTGAATAAACTGGATTTATTTGAATGACAAAAAAGTTGGATGTCACTCTTTTAATTAAGTGCCCTTATCATGAGCATATTTGTCATTTGCCCTTTTTGTTAAAAACCCAACTTTTTTTTTTTTGGACTAGTTTAAAAATAAAAATAAAAAAGACACCGATCTTTAACCGATTTTTTTAACCACCTCAAAGGTTTGACCACGTCGGACTACCTCAAACTGCTTGATGGACCAAAATCCATTTTTCAAACTTTTACATCAAAATCGTATAAGTTTTGGACCGCATCCGCCTTACAGACTGATTAATCGGCCGCCTCGATCGATTTTTAGAACATTGTTAAATATTAACTCTTATTATTTGGTCAATTAGTCTTAGTATTTTGTTTGGAACCAACCATATATGTTCAATGAGTAAACCTATATTCTCATGTAATAACTTACAAACTATACGAGATACGTAAATCGCACTATACTAACCATGTGTGACAAGTTCAGCCCATGGACAAAATAATTTAAAATCTATGTCAACTGACGTAGAGTCACTTGGTCCTAATAGTAGCAAATAGCAATTGAACGAGGTAGTACTTAATTATAATATTTAAATATAATTGTATTTGATATATATTGTCTAATTAATTTTTAATTCCCAATTCTTTTTATCCCCATAATTTAAGGAGCTAATAATTAGAGTTTTGAGAAATTAATAGTTTTCAAATTATGTTAAACTTTAATATATGTAGAATGCAGATTCACCATATTGATATATACATAATAAATTATATTTTATCGAAAACTAAACATAATTTGTTTGCTATATGTAAATACTTACCACATACATTTAAATGCCCTATAATAAACTTTAACTGCAATGTTAATACGGGGAAATTTATTCTTTATTGATTTCCTTATTTTATTATTTTTTTTAGAACAATTTATTGTTTATTATGACTATCGTACTACAGAAAATAATAATAATAATAATCATAAAAATATAATCACTCTGTTTCCCAAGGAGCCACATTCTTAAAATGGACGTTGTCGTAGCTGATAGCAAACCCCCAGTCATCGATCCTCCAATACACGGCGGCTCGGCCCTTATCGCGGCCCGGCGAGTACGACTCGAAATAAGTAAATTTCATGCCATAATCCGCCGACACGTGTACGTCGTTGTTGGCGTTGATTTTGATCTGATACTTCTGCCCGGCGCTGAGCTGAGCCTTGACGCCGTCAACGCCAAAGATGACCGGAGCCGAGCCGCTAGGCAGCGCGCTGGTGAAGTAAAGCACCGCCTGCGCGCCGCCGGCTTCGACTTGCGCCGCCGGCGATGTGGAAAAATAACAGAGGGCTGAAGCCGCCAAGAACAAAGGGAAAATTAAATATTTTGAGGCCATTTCGTTTTTCTTTTATTTATTTATTTATTTTTCTTTTGGGGAGTATTTATAGATTGGAGTGGGAACGAAATCGGATATGATATTTAATTTTATGGTATGTATAATTCATAAATTGGAAATGAAATTATAATTAAATCCTTCAATTAATGAAATCCGATTCTGAAATTTAATAGCATATAATTAGGGTTACGTGTTTTTTTTTTTTGGAAATTCAAGTCCATTACAAGAGGAAGTATGAAAGATTAATAGTGTTTTTCTTGAAATAAAATTGAAGTATTAACTCTTAATGGATTTTTCTCAAAACTATTAATGGATTGATATTATTCTTTACAAGAATTAAAAGATTATGGATTCAAAGTTATATATATATATATATATATATATATATATATATATATATATATATATATATATATATATATATATATATATATATATATATATATATATATATATATATAGTAAGAATCGCTTGTTTGCTAAAATAAGATTACTTGATAAAAGATGAAATAATCTAATGAAAATTCTATTGTTTTAATGGACTTTGGGACGTCCGAAAAAAAAAAAAAAAACTCTCTAAAGGCAAGAAAATATAATATTTGCGGGTCGACGACCCGACAAGCTATTGGAGTACCAAATATCAAATAAAGACCAATTATTTAGTTAATAATGATTGATATGCACAACCAAACGAGGCCTAAGTAGAAACGATTAATAATAACATTTTTTTAATAAATAAAATTGAGTTCTCTTTTGGTTGCTTCTACAAGTTAGTACGTAGCATGTCCGTAACTAAATACTACTATTAGATGAATTTACTAGTGTCTCTCTACCCCTTGATTAATTTTGTAGATAGTGATTACCATAATTGAGTTTACTAAAATACTACAAAATAAGAAATGATTAATTGTTAAATTAGGAAAATTATTAAAAAAAAATATTTGATATCATATTTCAACATTTTGTACTAATTAAATTTATACAAAATACCAAGTTAGAAAATACATTAATTTGCACTCAATTATCTCATTTTACTTAGTTTATTATCTCATTTTACTTCTACATAATTTCATTCCTTTTCTTCTTCTTGAAGTTGTACTAATAACCAAAATGAAATGATAAACACAAATGATATATATTGTCGTGCCCATACGCAGTATTCTATTGGACTTCGAATTATATGAATGATATTACTACGTTCGATGGGAAAAACAAAAAAGAATTAGTAAAGAATAGCTATTGAAGGATTGTATGTATTACATAGATTACAAAACATGTCCTATTGCATTGTGAGTATTTATTTTGACCATGTTTGTGGTTATTGTGAGTAATAATAGTATATATATAAATCAGGCGGAATTTCTTCAACAAGCTGGAATAGCTCAGTTGGTTAGAGCGTGTGGCTGTTAACCACAAGGTCGGAGGTTCGACCCCTCCTTCTAGCGTATTATTTTTATTTTGGGACTTTTTTGGATAAAATAATATTTCTTGGGCTTCTTTTGGTATTTTTTTTTTTTATTTTGGGACTTTTTTGGATAAAATAATATTTCTTGGGCTTCTTTTGGTATTTTTATTTTTATTTTGGGACTTTTTTGGATAAAATAATATTTCTTGGGCTTCTTTTGGTATTTTTATTAGCGCCCCCAATAAGCCAATATAATTCTAACAAGAGCAAAATATTGGCTTAATTTCACTTTGCTCAAGGCACTTTGCACCCTTAAAAAATAATAATAGCACTTTGCACCCTCAATACACAATAAATCATTCACAATGCACCCTTAGTTGTATAATAAAGATAATTTATTTTTTTTATTAAAATAACAAATTAAATTGTTATTTTCTTCAACCTTCAACCTAATTTCGAGCTTAGTTGTATAATAAAAGATAATTCATTTTTTATTAGGTTTTTTTTCCGGGATGTAAAATAACAAATTTCGAGCGCACAAAGTGCGAAAAAATAAAAATCACACCGGATAATTGAATTTTTTTATATTTTCTTACAAAATAAAATCAAATAAACTTTTATCACTAAATTATTCGATTGATAGATATTTTATTGTAATTGTTGGAAATATTAGGGAGAAATATTTCGAAGAAAATGTGATTTTCAGATAACTTGATAACGAAATAGCTGAAGGTCGTAAAAAAAGTTGCGATAAAAAATATAATTTTTAAATACCACTAAAAATATTAAATTACCTTTATTAGCTTTAAAAACTCATGTTGGGTACATTATGCATGATATATTGTGTTTCGAGCGTGCAAAGTGTTATTAATTTATTTTGAGAGTGCAAAATGCCAAATTGGTATATTTCAAGGGTGCAAAGTGAGATTATGCCCAAAATATTTGTGCTAGCCTCGAAATTTTATTAGGTCCGAAAAAATAGTTTAACTAATTAAATATGTAATAAAAAATAACTATTTAATTTTATTATGAAATATATCTCCCCAATTAAGCATTAACTTCTTTTTTCTTATCATTTCCTAATTTGTATGACTAATCGGGGAAATAAATTCACAAGCCTTACATGATATAATCATGTAGTTGAGTGATATAATCATGGAACAAAGTTTCTAATTTCCACAAACTTTTCGATTTTAGAAACACTTTTTTTTTTTTTTCCAAATTTTTTATTTTGTATTTTTCAGAAAAAACCTGGTTTGGAATTTTTGAAATATATGTAGAATTTTTGGAGATTTTTATTTACCATCCATTTTTTATTTCCGAAAAAATTCGAATTTCTTATTTATATATATATATATATATAATATTTTACTTAGTGAATAAATTCAAAATTTCTAGAAGTTCGATTTCTTTTTCTCCAAAGAGATCGATTCCGATCTGTACCATCCCGTCTTTCATCCATGGTTCAAAATACATTAAAAAGGATAAATCATGCAATTCGTGCCAAAAGAAAAAAGAAGCAAAGAGAAAGAAGAATCGCCAACAAAATCGAAACTTTATTAAGATGCTTTCACATTGTAATATGATACATTTATTTACTTTATGCTCCTCCAAATTGACATTGCAGAAGACTATATATATAATTACGGCCAATGATATCGCTGAACAAACGCATTATCTATCAACGCAAACAACCCGTTTTCGTCTACACGCCAGTCCAGCGCTCTTACCCTGCACCTTCCACCATCAACGTCGGAATCAAACACTTGAAATTTCCCTTGCAAATTCCCCAATGCCATATCACATGTGATTACGCTCCTCTGGCCATCGACTACGGGAGTTACATACGAAAAAGTAGTGTAAGGGTCCATCGTACCATTCCCAAAATCCTGACCGTTGGCTAGGCAATGTGTGGTCAGGATTTGATTTGGTGAACCGTCGACTAGGGTTATCTCGCAAACGAACGCGTTGACCGAGAAATGGAAATGGTTGATTATTATAACATTGAGTAGAAGGAACAAAAATAAATTAGAAATTGTAGAATAATTATTCATGATTTTCTTTCTTATGTTTTTTTATGGGGAGATAACAATTTTTGACAATAGTGAAGTTATGTTTTTATTTATATAGTTATTTGAATAGTAAAAAATTGCTAGAAATTTAAATATGTAATTTGAATAGTTATTTAAATGTTGGCAAAGTAAGATTCCTAAAATCAATTAATGACATTTATGTAATTTGATATTATGTGTGTTGCTGCTAAAAGTGTAAAAAGGTTTCGTAAATGTTACACTAAGTATACATTGGCTTTCTCACACACACACAAATATAATGTATTAAGATTTTAGGAGATAATTGTTTTTGATTTTTTCTTTATTTGTTTGATTCTTAGTGTGATTTTAAAATTTAAACTTAACTTTGAGTATTGTATAATGTATTTATAGGAAGTTATCTACTATATATATCCATTGTATACTTAAAGAAAAGATATTAATAATAATTTTATCGATCATATCTTTCAAGATTCATAGAAAAGTAGAGAGTGATCTGGTTGGTAAATTAAAGTAAAAGAACGTGAAGTCAAATTAAATGACTCGAGTTCGAATCTCCTTACCAGACCTCTATAGGTCGAGCTTGTCACATCTTTGCTTAATTAATATCCATATACATAGAAAAATACGTATTTAAACGACCCTATTTCTGAATATCCTTAAAAAAGTATTTCGGAAACGCTATCCCCGAAACCCCGATAACCCCGTAACGCACCCTCTTAACGAATGCCGACTCTACCGCAACTTCCTCATACGAATATCCATGAATAGAAAAGCAGTCAACTCTGCAAGAGAATGTAGGGCTTGTGATCACATTAAATACAATCAAAGACTAGAGAATAGGCAGATCAACAATACCCTGAAGTCCCACTTACATATATATATATATATATATATATATATATATATATATATATATATATATATATATATATATATATATATATATAGAAAAGTTATGCATTTGAAAATATTGAAAAATGAATGAAGAAGGGATGTTTTAGAGATATGCATATGACAGAAAGTCTCTATCATGAATATATCGGATTAACTATAGAATAGTGCTAGAAAAAAGAATGATAAAAGGACCTCTCATCAATTGAGTTGTAAAGAAGGGGACCCCTATAATATTTCAATTATATAATTATAACAATATGGATAAAATCGAATTGTGGGTGGCATTTTTTTTTTAATCCTAATTTTATTTAAGGTTTCGAAATTATTTTTGATTTTATTATTGTGTGCCAATTGATACTCTTGTTCAGTGTTTAGGAACTCGGACCAAACCGCTAAAACTGCGAACCGTATTGTCTTGTCGACTGGTCAGTTTGGCCGGTTGAAATGTGAAATTGGAACCCGACTGAAAATCAGGTTTTTTTTTGTGCCCAAAATGGAGTATTTTATTATTTAAAAAGAAAACAACAATCAAAAGGGCTAAAACGACGTCTTTTTACTATTCAGTTGAAAAAATTCAATCAAAATAAAAAACTTTGAATTGAGAAGCATATTATTTTGGATTATAATTTTGTATAATATTTGTAGTGATTGAGTTGTGATATATGTGTGTCTATATATTGTGTGTGTAAAAGAAAAGTAGGTTTGAATTACGTTTCAATTGGAAATGAATAATGCTTTAATGTGTGTAAAAGAAAATATGTTTATTTATTGTAAAAACTAAACATAAATGATTATAAAATAACAAAATAAAAAAAACCAGCTGAACCTCGGTTGAATTAATCCAACCGTGACCCAATAACTTGTCCAAGTTAATATCCGCTCTAATTTTTTAAACATTGCTCTTATTACGCCAAATTGAAAATTCAACTAAAACAAATGCTCAATACTTCTTAAATTGGGGCTAAGTGACAAAGGACGATCAAAATAAACTTTGACGTCGTGTTCCCGTCAGACGAAAATTTTGATGTGCTGGCCAATGTAACTCGCGACTCGAAACGAAAGTGTATTTGTTGGAGCTTTCAAAATACACACGGGCGCTGGTTGAAGGAGAGGCTCATACGGCCTTGTATGTGATCTCTAAACTAAGGGAGCATGGGTGTTCAAATATACTCATCGAAGTACACAATTTACAGGTGATTACAGCTCTCCACGAACGAAGTTCTGCCGAAGCTTCGTTTGTAGCTTTTATTGATGAATGTTTAAGAATATTTAGTTATTTCGTTCTTGCACCTTTCATTTTATCAAGCCTTCTTGCTCATGCTCTCATTACGACATCTAATTACGATTGTATCGATAGGCTGTTTTCGCCCTTGAACGTGGCTCATTTGGCCTAATAAAATCTGCTCTTTCTAATTAAAAAAGGTTACATGTCACTCACAAAAAATAAAATATATAAAATGATTAAGCAACACCAAATTCTAAAAAGAAAATGTTAGTCCCTATACTAACAATATTATTATTTAAGATTAAAAAATACATGTGATTTTGCAAAATTAATTTATATCACATTGTAATTGGGATAGTTATATAATATCAATTGAATTTAACAATCGTCACATGTAATTTATTAGTGATCATTTCAAATTTATCTAACAAACTACTCCAATCATTTGACAATCAAAGCTTTAAAGGGGCATGTGACATTCAAAACCAAGATCCAATCACAAGGCTAGAAAGAAAGAGATCCAGGCCCACGTGGCGTAATCACTACCACAAATCAATACAAAGCAAATATTTCGAGCCTCGAAAAACAATTTATTGTAGGAGACAACAATTTGGAACCAAATAGTATCTGGATAATGACTTGTCATATATATATATATATATATATATATATATATATATATATATATATATATATAGATAGAGAGGTTATTTTACATACCCCTAGCCATCAAATAAACTAGGGATAAACCCAAGCCCAAATCATCCTTTGACATACCCATGGGGAAGCGAAAGTACTATACTACCCCTATGTGCAATTTTCGGCCAAACTGCATTCAGCATTTATGGTCCTGCATTTATCATTTTCGCTGATTTATTTATTATTATTTTCCTTTTTTTTTTTTATAAATCTGTTTGTTAAATATATATATATATTTATTTTTTTTAATATTTTAACGTTTTTTTTTAAATTAAAAAAAAATTAATTTTTTTTTAATTTTTTTTTTAATTTTCACAACAATATGTTTACAGTACTGGAAATAACTACATGTAACTATAGTACCTATAGTAATTCATAGTTATGTTCGTTTTTTCCCCATATTTTTAGTCGATCAATTGTATACACACACGAATACTGACTTATACAAAATAAATTCATAAAACCCCAACACAAATTTACAAATTTAAATATTTTTATTATAAATCACATCAGAACCAATAAAATACAAATCGAAAATACATAAATATACGCATATGTAACTACATGTTACTATAGTAATGTATAGTAATGTATATTTTTTTTTTTTTTTTTTTTTTTTTGTAATGCAGGAACCCGCAGCCAACCATATAGTAATGTATACAGTCTGTTGAACAGATCTGATGTAACTTAAAAAAACAAAAATTTGACACCTTCAAGGAAATGATTAATGGCCTTCATTAAGCTGCAATTGCAAAATCAAAACAAAAAGAAATTACTTTAGTGCAAATCAACAAATTTGAAGAAAAACATCAAAACACTCAAAAATCACCAAACATTAAGAGATCGAGAGATAGAGAGAGAGATTATTGCTGGGAAATGCAACAAATTTTAAATCAAAACAGACAGTGACTCCTCACCCCCCTCGCCTCCTACCAAAACCCTAGACGCCGCTAATAACCACCAATGGTTCCACCCGACCACAAATGCAAAAAATATAGAAATAAATCTGAAAACATAAAAATAAACGAAATTACCATCAAAATATAGATCCCGACGAAAGTAATCCAACGGTAGGTGACCCGTCAAATTTCGACGGGTGGAACACAAAATAAAACTCCGGCAAGACCACCGTTCTCGAATGAAAAAAGAAATGCAGAAACAGATCAGCGTTCGAAACTGAATGAAATCCCCACCAAAAGAAAGAGCTCGACGAGAGGAATCCAACTGTAGTTAAACCATCGAATTCCGACCACCGGAGATAGAGTTATGGCTCCGGGAAGCAATTTCGCCGGTGGGAGGTTTGTGGATGCGGGATTTTGAATTTGGGAGAGAAGAAGAGAGAGACCGTGAGTGTGGCTAGGGTTTAAAACTGATTTTAGAAGGGTATTATAGGAACTTCAGGGTAGCCCAGGAGGGTATGTCAATATATTTTCGAAATGAGGGGGGTGTCCCCTAGAGTGTAATCCACTTGGTAGTTAGTTATATATAATTTGGAAATGAAGGGGTCTACAAAATAATCCCATATATATATATATATATATATATATATATATATATATATATATATAATTGTGTTTTGGTGATATGTTCTAGTCTTCGAAATAATAACAAAATTAATAGAATATGGTTCATTATTATATATACTTCATTGCAAAAGGTGTGAAATTATTACTTTAAAAATAATTGAATACAACAGTGGGCGACTGAAATTTTATATCACTTGCATTAAAAGTCGAAATTTCTCATCAGTACGATTCCCATCCCCTAGCCCAACAAATTTTGATAGAATAACATAAATTATGATAACTCAGCGACATGTTAAGATAGCGGATAAGGGCTTGGCGCCCACAAAGAACCAACCATGATTGGAATTGAAATTTACACGATGCCAGTATTCGATTCTAGAAATTCTACCAATTTAGCATTCTCGGAATCAGTTGAACTATCACTCTTCCGTACGTGGGATTTCCGCTAGACAATAAGGCTCCGTTTGGTTGATAAGATAAGACTGGTCGAGATAAGATTAAATAATCTAATGAAACTCAATTATCTAATTGAACCTCACGCCGTCTAACAAAGAAACTCACTAGAAGGAAAGATAAGCCATGATTACATAATTTTGGCTGTCGACCCGGCAATTTATGGGGATACCAAACATCAAATTAAGTCCAACTATTTAGTTCATTATGCCTTATCTTGACAACCAAACGGGGCCTAAATCTTTTGGCATTACATTTTTTTTTCATTTAGTACAAATATAGATTGAGATTATGTTATTTTTTAGAAATTACGGTGTTGAGCAAATTAAAGTCCATATCTTAAGTTTATTGCATTAAGCACCCATACATTTAATTTAATTGCTTAAAAAGTCCTCTTATTACTAATATTAGCAAAATTCATTGTAATGGAACTTATTCGTCTGTACAAAACCATGGGCATTGGCCCTAGTGTCCTCACAACTTGGGGACTGACTGTAATTAATAAACTCCAACCTAAATAATGCCTGTACAATTTTGGCCCTACAGCATTTTGCATTGACCCTAAGCTGTTTGTGAAATTGTCTGACTGAGCAATCTCCACTCTACTATATAAATAAGCATTGAAAAAGACCAGAATTTTCATCACAACATAAACAAAAAATAATAAAATAAAAAAAACATTCCACAATTTTTTTTTCATCCTACAATTGTCTCAATGGGAAGCTGTTTTCCGACAATTATTCGCCATTCTAATAGACGACAATGCGTTTTCACAAAGTCGGAAGGAAAAGTAGATGTGCCGAAGGGTTATTTAGCGGTTTATGTAGGCGAGACTAATGAGACTAAAACCCGTTTTCTCGTCCCGATTTTGTATCTAAAGCATCCGAAGTTTCAAGATTTGTTGAGATTTTCGGAGGAAGAATATGGATTCGATTATCCGATGGGAGGGCTAACAATCCCATGCAGTGAAAATGCATTCTTGAATGTAACTTCTTATCTCCAAGATGAGTTGCAGTTCCAAGGGAAAGGCAAACCGTATTGAGTTATTGCCTATCGGTGGTGTAAGATTTTATTTATTTATTTATATTAATAGTACATTCGAGCAGAAAAAATAGTTTACGAAATAACTCCTAATGTTTCTTTAGCTCAAACATCTTAGCGCGTAATAATATCATTTAGCTTTATACGTTCCTTCCTTCAAGGCTGCCGATTTCGGTTTCGGTTTCGGTTTCGGTTTCGACATTTTTGTGCCCTGTGCAAAAATGAGAATTAAATAATTGTGTCCTTTTGTTATATAAAAAGTTATAAAAGGAGAAATTCCAAAAAAAGAACATTAATAGTAAAAAAAAAAAGAAAAAAAAGATAATTTTATCCCGCCAACATATTAAACGTAAGTTCCAAAATTTATTCAATTATAAAAAATAAATTAAAAAACAAATAGATATATGTATAATATAAATAACAAGGTGTTGCTCGGATCCGAGCTTGAGAGTGGCCGAGTATGAGGGGGCCACTGCACACAAGTCTTACGTTGACCGGGCATGGAATTTATGGACTTCTTTGACCTTATACCCGGTGATAAACACTGGGTAGGTCTTTTGCTGGCACGTGTCTTTTTTTGTATTTTATAATATATTTCTTCACTAGAGTTAACCTGTAGGGGTTTTAGAAAAATACAAAAAAATGACACGTGGCAGCAGACACTACAAAAAAAAATGTTTTATGTGACGATTTATTGTGACGAAACTCAAATTCGTCACAATAGAGTAGAGATCTTATGACGAAATATAAATTCGTCTCATAAATAAATAATTTATGAGACAAAAATGAAAATCATCACATAAACCCATTTTATGTGACAACAGGAAAAATCGTCACAATAGAATGCAGGAGATATTTTTTTCTTAACTGGCGGTCTCAATTATGTGACAACAAACATTTTCTTATGACAAAAGCAATTTAGTCACATTATTTATTTGTTGTGACAAAATGTACTTTGTCATACATAAATTAATCTAATTATTTATTTATAAAAATTAAAATTAATTCCCAGACTTTTTACGTTGTTACAAAATGTACTTCACAATAATCCCCCTTTTTTCATTCTCTCACTTTTCCCCTTTCCTTTTATTAGATTATTTCTCTCGATTTTCTTCCCCTTTCCTTCTAGGTTTTGCGTCCACCACCACCACCACCACCACCACCACCACCGTAGATTTCCCTTCTAGATTTCACTTTTTTCAATCGCCGTGGTCTTCAGTGTCTCAGATCCACGATTAATCAAATTTCCGACCTCCCAGGCGATTTAGGTACGCGACTGGATAATTTTGCGGAATTCGGACTGGATTTCTCGTTTCAATTGCAGCTGTTCGGCTTCGAGTTCGGATTTTTCATTTTCTCGTTCGTGAAGAACTTTTGGCTTTTTAGGTATGAGTGCCTCCTTTTTCTACGAATTGCGGTTCTAATGGTTGGATTTTCTGGAATATGTGGAGTATTTTATCGACCTAGTTATTATTTGTTTGCTAAAAAAATTCGAAAAAATCTAGGGTTTTTGTGATATATTTCAGATACAAAAGGAATTATTTTGCCTATTTATTGTTTAATGTTCGTATAAATGGGAGAATCGACTCTCGGGAATTACTCTGATATTTGTCTCGTGATAGGAAAAAAATATTATGCTTCTATCTGGTATTGGTGACTTGAATTTAGTGATTTTTGTTTGATATAAACCATGATTATTAGGTAAATTTTGTGTATAAGCATCTTCAGTTGCCGTAATTCAGTAAGAAAGAATCGTTTGTTGTGTATATTTTGGTTGACTTTGCACTTCATGTAGTAGATTAATTGTCAATTTCAAATCTAAAATTATTGACAGTATTTTGGTGAGCATATATATATATATGCTGACCAGCCCCTCAAACTACTATCTCTCCAAGAAACACGCGCACACAGACACACATACACTGGGATTGTGTGTGTGTGTGGATGTGTGTGTGTGGTGGAGCTGAGTAAATGTATTTGGCATATTTTTTTCTTGTAATGCAGAGTACTGGGTCTAGGGCAGTAAACAAACCTAGGTACTCTTAGGGCAGATTACTCACCGCTTCCAAATTGTATTTTTTACTAATGACAACTTTCGTTTGCAGATTAAAAGGTTGAGGGAGATACAATGCCAACTTGATATCCGACTTAATTTTGCCGTAGAGGCCTCACTCAAGGTAATACAATTTCAACCATTCTTATACAATCTTCGTAGATAGTACATGAAATTTCAGCAATTTCAACCATATTTGAAATCTAAAATTGTGTGTTTCATATTTTTAGAATTTAGTTTTACGTCTGTCTGCAGAGCCACCTTCTTCTAAACAACTTGAAAACAGTTGGTTAACAATTTTATCTGATCTTACTTCTGTTATTTGTTTTGGCACATAATCGTGTGTTTGCATGAACTAATCATAATTTAAGTCGAAATATGGAGGTTTCAGATTTGTTTTCAGAGAAATGCACTAACGAAGCCCCTCGAAAAAGTAACAGAAGAGAGAAAGACGGGACAAATGATCCATTGTGCTTTCCCAGCTGAGTATTTATCATAATTGCCATTTAATCAATCTGTGGTCAAGCTTTATATTTTATTGCATCTATATTTGTATGTTTCTTTCACTTAATTTAGGTAACATGTATTGCGTATTTCTTCTCGGCCACCGGCTACTGTGATCACCGCATCCGAAGTGCTGAAACCAGAGCATCGCTCTCCCTGTATGGCGTCATACTGCCGGAAACTCTCAAGTCCTCTACTCTCCGGCGTCTCGGATTTCCCGATGCCGCCGCATTGCGTGCTAAGGATCTTGATTGTGCTGATGCCCCGTCGACTTTTCTAAATTACATCTCTGCCTTCGCTGATGAACTCAAATGTGAGTTTCTCTCTCTCTCTCTCTCTCCTTCAAACCTTGAATTGTTAGATGCAGATATGTAAGTACTTCAAAATTATACAATGAACAGTAGAACTTGTTGTTAAAAACAAAAATTGAAGCGGATATGTTATGATATTGTTGCTTGATTTGTTGATTTCACATATATATTTTATATAATACATGGATATATATACTTTATCAATACATGTTAGCATCTTTAATGGAATATTCTGCTAGAAAATGGGATCAACGAGTGCTTGAGTATGTTCAACAAATATAAATGAATTATATTGTAAGCCATGTGGTCTGATTAATACATTTGTAAATATGAAGATGTTCTTCAAGATGTGAATTGGCATCTATTGTTCATCTGTTTTGCATTGTTTGTTCTCTGTGATAACAGATTTTGATTTTTTCTACATGGACCAAGATCTTGGACATAATGGATTACTATTTCAGTGAAAGATTCATGGTTTGTTTCCTCTTGAAACATTTTCTATCGTATGCTAATTTGATACATTTGCAGTCTATAAGGATTTATGTATCTATTACGATTGTTCATAGCCTTCTATCAAAATGAATGAGATTTTGAATAAAGCAAACTGATAAAACCCCAAAGCTCTTAATCTCTTGATCTTCTGAAAAACCAAGTTGCTTCAAATTCTCCATTTGTAATTAACTGTCATTTACAGGTTCTTATAGAGAATTTTTGGTATCTGCACTTGTTGATCAGATGTTCTTTTATTCTGTTTAGTAAGCTTTATAGTGTGTTAATCATTTGTTTTTGTTATTCATGCAGAATAATGCTGATGGCACCATGTTACATGCCTTTGAAGACTGAAGTTGGCTGGTATCGTGTTTTTATGAATGTTAATGATCAGTGTTTTTATTTACCTTTTGAATAGGTAAGTAATTTTTTTTTTCGAGTTTGAACTATTTTGCTACTGCACAAACATATTGTTCAATGAATAATGATTGTCCGAGTGTTAGTTCTAATGCATGCCTGTCTATGTTTGCAGATGAGTTTAATTCCAAAGCTACGCCATCCGTATATAGTTGAATATAAAGATGCTTGGGTCGACAAGGTATTACGTTGTTTCATTAATCTTGATTTTTGTGTTTGAAAGATTTTCTAAATTTCTAATATATTTTCTGTAGAGAAACTGTATATGCATTGTGACCAACTAATATAAGGTCAAATGATATGTTCTACACCCTATATATACACACGAGTATATTTACGATAAATGATGAGAAATAATATTTTTGAATTTCAGCTAAATAGCAATTATTATATTTGCTTATCTTTTTATTTTCAATTTGCAGATTTGAAAGTGCAAAGACGGTTGTGAGGAGGAAGTATATTGCTCCACTGAAGGAAGGAGGGTGTCTATATATTATGTAGTTTATTTTTTAATGTAAATTCCAATTTGATTTTATTGACTCATGTATTTTGTATGTGTAATTGTACGATATATTCCAATACAATTTTATTTTCAAAATTATTGTTTAGTTTTGCGGAATTGATTATTAGTTTATTTAATTTAAATATGAATAATATAAATATTATATAACAAATCATATATTTGTTATAATTTGTTTTTGTGACGAACTAATTGTCCCAATAGATATTGGTTCTCATGTGACAAAATGCTTTGTCACAAGAAGTAAGTGAAAAGACTACTTCTTGTGACGACCCAAGGTTTTAGTGACGAACATATTATGTTTATGCGACGAATACTTCGTCACAACAATAGAACTTTATGTGACGAATTTTGCTTTGTCACAATATTTTGTGACGAAAACTTCAGTTTGTCACATATCACCTTTCGCGACGGGGCCTACGCGACGACCCCTGTGACGAAAAATATTGTCACGTAAATTCTTTTGCGACGAAATATTGAGTTTTTGCGACGAAGTTTTGCGTCACATAAAACAGTTTTTTTTGTAGTGGCTTTTTCAGCTCCTTTCATTTTCTAGAGTTGTGTCTATAAATACAGCCCTAGTTTTCCAGCAATCTCACTCTAAGTCATACATTTCATTCAAACTCAACATTTGAGCAAACAAAAGATTTTGTACCTTAATTAGGAATGTAAAAGACGTCTTTTCGTTCGTTGTGTTCCAGCAGTTGTTGTGCTGCTCTGCAATTGGGGAGAGGGCTTAATTGGGGCGATAATTGCCGAAACCGAAGCACTGTTGCGGGGCAATTTTGTCTTAAGGAGAGAGAACAAAGTTCTTGCCTCGACTTTTCCCTGTTTATTAATTCTTTCTTCAAAAATTCCTATCTCGAAAAATATATATATCAACATAAAATACCTCTCATCAAACAAAATACGAATGTATACGGACGATGTGTGTTTTCCTCAGGTCAATACCAAAGACGAAAAAAAAAAACTCTCTACTTCTTCCACAAAACCCTAACCCGTTAAACCCTCTCTTCTTACAAACCCTCCAAAAAATCTCAAAATTCAAAAAAATCATAACCTCACAAAACTTATAAATTGGAGTCACAAGACAACAAAAAGATAGTTTACATGGAAGTAGAAGCCATTAAAGTATGTATTCGCGTCCTTTTAACCTTAGAAATCGATTTTGAAGTTTATTTTTTGAACCCAGTCGATAGTTTGACACATACATGTCGATTTTTAGTCAATTTTCGACATCAACTTGTCGAAAATATTTATAAAAATAAAAAGTGAATTTCGACACATGGATGTCAAATTTTTCAAATTTCGACATGTAAGTGTCGAAAAATCACTACTACAAAAATTTTTTTTTTTAATATTTTGTAAGCAACAGTGGTTTTTCGACACATACACGTATATGTCAAATTTGTTTTTTTTTTTTTTTAATATATGTTTCGACTAGTTGGTGTCGAAAATTGACAAAAAAATCGACCTTATATGTCCAAAACTGTCTGCAGGTTAAAAAAAAAAACTTCAAAATCGACTTAGAAGCTCAAAAAAGACATGTATACATACCGTAATCGATTCTCCTTGATCATAAACTACCATTTTGTTTTCATTTGACTCCATTTTGCAAGTTGTGTGACGTTTTGATTTCTTTAGTTTTGAGATTTTTTAGGAGGGTTTGTTGTGAGGTAGAAGAAGAAGGAGGAAGTTGCGAAGATTATGTGTGTTTGGTATCGATAGGGGTGGAAATTGAACCGAAATTTCCGAATTCCGACAATTCCGATCCGAAAATATCCGAATTTGGAACACTTTTTTTCATTCCGATTTTCGATATTCTGAATTTCGATATTCCGATTTCTGATTTTTCCGATTATTTTTGGAACGGAATTAGAATTACATATAAAATTATTGAAAATTCCGATTTTCGATTCGATTTATATATTTGTTTTTCTCTTCATGTTTTGCAAGAACTGTATTTAGTTTTTCTTATTTTGAAAATTTGTAAGAACTATGTTTGCTTTGATAAACTGATTATGTTGTTTTTACTTCTTATCGACCTTTGTTTTGGCTTCTTGCCTTTTGCCGGAAAATTACGTAAATATTAGAAGAAAAAAATGCTAAAAATTACCATTATTTCCGATTTTGGAACAAAAAATTACGAATTGATGCAATTTCCGAAAATTCCGAAATTCCGCCGATTCCGAGGTATTCCGAAATTGGAATGGATTTTTGAAATTCTGATTTTTTTGGAACGGAAATTGGAACCTATTTTTAACTTCCAAAAAAATATTTTCCAAAAAATACATTTCCGATCCACTCTGTCCGATTTCCACCCCTAGGTATTGAAGAAAAAAAATGAGATTTTTAATGTTTTTCTAATATTGATTTTCATTAAGGGTATTTATGTCATTACCTATTTATTATCTAATTTTTATTTTGGTCATAAGTGAGAAAAAATTGGTATTAGTTTTTGTTGTCCCATTAATAAAGTTTTTTCTTGCCCAAAAAAAGCAAAAACTACAAAATAAGTGATTTTTTACTATAAATTCTTCAAATTTCTTATTCAAACACATAAACTTTAATTTAGACCAAGTCTTTGGACTATATTAAACGGATGAATTATCAAGAAAATAGTTGGTCCAAATTTTAATATACAGTTAACCCTTTGTAAATAAATACAGTTGGATCTGCATAATTCTATTAATTCAGTGAAATTTTAACTTATCGTTGAATTAATAATTATTAATCTATACGTTAATTTATGATATTATTATTATTATTATTATTATTATTTATATATATATATATATATATATATATATATATATATATATATATATATATATATATATATATATTAAATTTGTACAAAATATTTAAAATATTTTGGGCCAAACTATCAAATAGGAATTTTATTTATTTTGAGGACATCTAAATAGCCTTAGCCCAAATAGTGACTAACTAATACTCTAGCCCAAGCCTAACTCTCTCTTATTTTTTTATTTTTTTTTTATGGGCTAAAAGTGTATCAAACAAAATAAAGAAAAAAAATTGTGAACTAAGAATCAAACAAGCTAAATGAATATTATTTCATGGTTCATGTACTAATTAGTAACGATTTATTAATAGAAGAAACTGGAACTAAACAACATGCATGCATGCATAACGCATTACCATAAAATTAGTTTTATCACATACTACAATATTAATTCCGAATTTCGAAAAACCGAAATCAAGATTACAATAAGCATAATCAAACAAACCCTAATTACCAACACTAGAAAATTAAACAAACTCAAACCCTAATACATCACCATGCATCTCACCAAGAAATTATACTCCACGAATTTAGGGTATTATACCGCCCGATGCTCCGCCGGCTCCGCCACCAACACCACCACCACCACCAACTCCACCTACACCACCGACCCCACCTACACCACCAACACCACCGGCACCGCCACCTAAGCCACCAAGTCCGCCAGCACCACCACCCAAACCACCAAGTCCACCAGCCCCACCACCTAAACCACCGGCACCGCCACCAAGTCCACCGGCACCACCACCTAAACCGCCAAGTCCGCCGAGGCCTCCTAGCCCTCCAAGCCCACTTGCACCGCCAATGCCGCCAAGCACCGGAATCACTCCGGCGTAGCCCCCAATGCCAGCAAAGCCACCAACTCCACCGTAGGTGATGAAGTTTTTCTGATCGTCCACGCCGCTAGCCGCCGGCCCGTCTGCAGATGTGACCATATTCTCCGTTTTATCAACAGGGGTAATATTGTCAACTTTAGTATTAGGGTTTGTTTGGTCATCTGGAATGTTTCTTGCTGACCCATGCCCTACTGCAAGTACAATCAAGAAAATTACGTACAATTTTCCCATCTCTCTCTCTCTCTCTCTCTCTCTCTCTCTCTCTCACACACACAGACACGCAGTGAAGATAGAATGTTTGAGGTGAGGGAATTAGGGTAGAGAAAGAGGTCTATTTATTAAGGCAAATTTTAATTAGGGTTTCTTCAAAACGGTGGAGGACAGTTGTGAATATAGTAGAGTTATAAATATTGGCATTAAAATGCAGGCACAATAATCTCGAGAATTGCATTTTTTTTTCTGACAGAGTTAGGTGGGATGAAAAGAAGAGATAAATTAAAGATGGTTTAATGGGAAAAATTGTCAACCCCATAAGAAAACAAAAACGAATTTACTGTCGTCTCGCAAGAGATGACATAGCGGTTGGAACAAATGAATATATGTCAATTAATCTAGATTTGAATTTTCCAATCAGCGGTCGCTTGGTCGAGCTTGTCACATATGGTTAACGTAGTGTTGTTTAGTTCTCTCGTATGGTTTGCAAATTACTCCATCTGTTCCACAATAACCGTCTCTTTTTAAAAATATTTTTATCCCATATTAACTGTCACTTTAGATTTCCAATTATGCATTAAATGCATTTTTCCTGTTTTAATCTTATTAATGCAGCTGATCTAAATATTAAGGGTGCAAATTTAGACCGGATGGTCTGTTTGAATAGGAAAATCGGATGTCATAGGATGATTGACACGTGGATAGTTTAAATAAAAATATAATAAGGATTCTAATAATTGAAAAAAAAAAGGAAAAAAAAAAACCCAGCAGAACCCATAACCCCACTAACCCTAATTATAATCCGCGTAAGAGTACCACATGTCAAAAAATTAGTGGAATCCAATTTATATTAAACATCGGCTGATCCGCTCAAAATTTAATCTCAAATATTAATTCTCTCTTATAAATTATTAAATGATAAAGGTTATTTTAGTCATTTTTATGTGATTTTCCTAAAATTAAGCTATATTTATTGAATTTCTTAATCTTTATGTGAAAAGTAAAACATAGTCACTTATTTCGGAACGGAGGAAGTATTATACAAGATTGTAAGTTTACCGAATACATCTATACGATTGGTTGCTGATTACATTATTTAAAAACGAAATTAATGTATATGTTGATAGTTATCATAAATTAAATGGTGGGATGACACAAAATTAAATTGGCATGCAATGCATGCAGGCTGGTTTGCTAACACTTGTTGAAAATATAATGTGCAAACGGACGACCATATTGAATGTGGTTCTTTGGTCTTTGTCTTGAATTGCGGTGAGTCTGATAGCTAGCTTCTGAATACATCTTTAAAAAAATTAAATACATCTTCATAATAACACTATTATTAAAATATTAAATATTTTGTAATTATATACGTTGATTCATATTTTGAAAATCTGAAATGATAAATGAATATCATCTTTTAGTAAATGAAGGATATTTCGTAATTTTAGTTTATAATTTCATTACACCGGTTTATCATCTCTTTAAATCAATTATTATAAATAAACCAATCAATAATTTCACTCTTATTTAAAAAGAAAATACATTCAACGCGTTGTTGCAATTTCGAAATTTCACAAAAGATATAAATTAGATCTTTCAACTTTAAGAATTAAATTAGGAATTCAAAATATGTCCATAAATTTATCTTGAAATTGAAAATAAATACGTGCTTTGAATTATATTTTTGAAGAGTTTTTTGGTGGGTTTGTTAAGAATCAATACACAAAAATTGGTGGAAAAAACCGTCCTGGGAATACTTCACAAATCTAGAAAAATGATATATGTAGTGAACACAAGTCTCAGTTATGCTAAAATACGAAAAAATTGTATCTTTATAATGAGTGATGTTTTTATATCTTGATGAAATGTTTTCACTAATTTGTTATTCACTTTACAATTTCAATGAAACATTGATTGCATCATTTTCAATTTTACCCTATCGCTCTTAATTAATTAACTAAAAAACAATTAACCATAACGATATTTAATTTAGTGATTTCCTATTTTTTTTTTTCTTTGCTATAACATATGTACATTTATTGATTATGTACATTTATTGATTTTATGTATAATTGGACCCTAATCATTAAAAATCATGATTATATGAAATAAAATCTTGATAATATATATGCTAAGGTTATTAATTTAATATCATAATAATAAATTCCCTAGACATTTTCCGATATATGAAAATCTAGCTTGATTAAATTTTTACAATTCTTCACCTATACTTATATACCAATAATAAAGAAAAAAAAAAAAAAGCTTTAAAAATGGTATTTTTCAAAATTCAATTTCCCTTATTACTCACCTTGTTATTCATCAATCTCCCATCACAATATTCAGCAGAAAATTTAACCTACAATATAGAAATTTCTAATGAAATGCCGGACCCCATAAACGTGACATGCCGATCAAGAAACATGACCTTTGGTGTGCAGACACTTCAATCGAGTTTCAGTTACGGTTTTGCCCTCACGGTCGATACGTACGTGCTAGAGGAAACTTTCGTGAACTGTAGTTTCGATGGGGCGGGCAAAGGTGGATTATTTTCCATGTTCGACTACCATAGGGATCGTTTCACTTGTGCCGACAAATTAACA
>NW_012192892.1:811005-862026 GCF_000504015.1 Erythranthe guttata
TTAATTGGATGTGGAATTGGTGTCAGGTATACTCTGTAACAAGTAAGGTATGGAGATGTTGACCTGTCAACGTTGAGGAGGGTAGGGGCAATTTTTTTTTTGGGGTTGTTTTGTTTTGGAGTTTTTAAAATGGGGTTATTTTTGAAGTAGTAATTAAATTGGTGTTGGCCGCCACCGGGAACGGCGGCATCGGACGGAGGAGGAGACGCCGCCACCAGTGGCGTCTTCTACTTTTTAAATTATTATTTTAATATTTTAATATTTTAATATTTTAATATTTTAATATTTTTTAATATTTTATTATTTTAATATTTTCTTATTTTATAATATTTTTATTATTTTTTAATATTTTAATATTTTAATATTTTCTGATTTTTAATTTTTTTTTACAAATAAAACAATTCTAACTACATTTTATTAAATTTATTACATTTTATCAATTAGATTTATTACATTTTATCAATTAGTGTTAAATTAATCAGTGCATATATTTATCTAATCAACACAAAAAAATATGTAGACGAAAACAAAAGGAGTTTCTAGAAAATAAAAGAGTTATATAAAATAAATAGGTCCAATAAAAGAGTTATATAAAATAAATAGGTCCAAAATGAGTAAAAACACAAAATGAGTACAAGAAAATAAAATTGGCACTATGAAGTCAGTGCCTATGTGAACCAGTGCCACATGCAGGTGCCCGTCTAGTCCTACGCGGCCTACCTACTCGACGAATGTCAGGATCTGCCGGTACATCATCAACAAACTGGGTGTCATCCGGTGGATATGGAACAGGGGAAACATTATACTGTGGTCGGATCCGCTCTTGGGGACTTGAGTATCCCAAATTGAACTCCAAATGTGGACCCCATGAAGAGAACTGAGTATCAATAGCAGGAGGATGTGGGGTAGCTAGAGAATCGGACCATGGCATATATGGAACGTAATCATTCGTAGATAGACCAACTAAATCTGTAAATATGGGTACCTGAGATGTAGACGCACCGAACATATCCATAAATCCCTGTGTAGTAGATAAATCGTCCATACCTCCATGCACAGGAACATCTGCATAAAAGGGTGTATGGGAAGCAAATGGACCGGCAACATCTCCAGATGGAGGTACCCGAGATGTAGATGCATAATAGTTCCCCTCTCTTGTCTGTCTCACGTCATCCTCAGTAGCTCTTTCGGTGGCGTTGGACCTTCTTCTGGTATTTATTTTATATAACTCTTTTATTTTCTAGAAACTCCTTTTGTTTTTGTAGATAAATATATGCACTGATTAATTTAACACTAATTGATAAAATGTAATAAATATAATTGATAAAATGTAATAAATTTAATAAAATGTAGTTAGAATTGTTTTATTTGTAAAAGAAAATTAAAAATCATAAAATATTAAAAAAATCAGAAAATATTAAAATATTAAAAAATAATAAAAATATTAAAAAATAAGAAAATATTAAAATAATAAAATATTAAAAAATATTAAAATATTAAAATAATAAAATATTAAAAAAATATTAAAATATTAAAATATTAAAATATTAAAATATTAAAATAATAATTTAAAAAGTAGAAGACGCCACTGGTGGCGGCGTCTCCTCCCGGTGCCGCCACCGGCGGTGGCGTCTCCGTCCGATGCCGCCGTTCCCGGTGGCGGCCAACACCAATTTAATTACTACTTAAAAAATAACCCTATTTTAAAAACTCCAAAACAAAACAACCCAAAAAAAAAAATTGCCCCGAGGAGGGTACAATACATACAAAGTTCATGTACGGATATATATTTTGTATGTGATTGAACACCCTTCAATCATATCTTTATAGGGTACCGTGAAATCACATCTGAAAATAACTACCGTTCCATTCGTTATATATATAAGTGAAATTACAAAAACACCCTTAAACTAATTAAGCTTAATTAAGAAAAATATTGCCACTTATCTGTAATTACACCGACCCCTCGTGGTGTTATTTTTTACGGATTTTTTTTTTATGCCAGGGAATAGTTCTCAAAGATATCACTCTAAACATTACGGATAGGAGGAGTGTTTTTCATAATTAAGCATAAATTCAGAAGAATTATCGTAAAATCGAATAATTTAGACTTTTAGGTAGTATATGTAGTAAATTACATATACACTATTGTATTAAATTATATGTGTAATTTGATGGATTTGTGCAAAAATATATTGAAATAAATTAGGGTAAATTACAACCACCTTCTGAGGTATGGTCAAATTACGAAAACCCCCCCTCTTGTTTGGATTTGTACCCGTTTTATCCCATTCGAGCTCCACATAGATGTGTTTTTTGGCTTGTATATATCAGATTGTCGTGCATCAGAAACTGTGTTTTTACACAAAACGAATACAAACTAGAGCACATTCTACGAAATCTAGATGATTATGTTGAATTTGACACCATTAAGGTGGAGGTGTAACAAAATATCATAGTTGAGGGAAGATGTAATTATCCAAACAAAAGAAGTTTTTTGTAATTTGACCATACTTCAGCCGCCAGTTGTAATTTACCCAATAAATTATTATCTAGAATAGAGTGAAACAGAGAATCCTATGTAATTTTGAAAAAGATATAGACCACCTAGCCACTAAAAAAGTTCCAATAACATTTGCCGGTAAAGCATCACCTTTTGTAATGAAAATTACAGTTAAACCTCTATAAATTAATACAGTTGAAAACTAGCAAAATTCTATTAATATAGTGAAAATATCAAATTATCGAACTAATAATTTGATATGTTTTCACCGAGTTGGAATCAGAAGAAATTATTAATTAAGCGAGATTATGATGTATTAATAATCACAATGATAAACCAAAATCAAGAATGTGAGATATTGTCTGGATTATCTAATCACAATATCACTCCAAACATTGCTTTTTCATTAACAATCAACAAAGAAAAAAAAAAAAAAAGGTAATTAACAAAGATTTAAGCAAAAAAAAAATAAAAGGCTAATTAATATGCATCATCATATCTCTATCACAATATTGTATGACTCAAAAGAAATCTAAAAAAAAAAAAAAGAAAAAGGACAATTACAATTATCATTCAGTTCCTATGAAAGAACATAAGCCAACACAATTTTGCAGACTCAAGACTGACAGAAGAGAGGCTGACAAATCTGGACATTCCCGAAAGAGGATCGAATTTTTGAAATTTAAAAAAAAAAAACGAGATTTTGGACAACGCTTCCGCGCCCACTACCAGAACAGCATTGTTTTTTTTCTTTCAACTGAAGCAGGCCGAGGTTGAGCAACAATGGTGATTGGATGGTCTGAGATTGAGAAGATGAAGAAGAAGAAAGATGAAATTGGACATGTGTAAAAAATGTACACTTGCCAATGTGAAGTGGGATTTAAACAGAAAACAAGAAAGAAAAAAGAAAAAAAAAAAAAAAAAACTGTTTTTAATTAGAGCACTGATGTCCTCGTTTGCAACCGAGAACTCCGGCACCAGAAGTAATAGTTCCGACCATAGATGACGATTTTGCCCCTAAGCTCGAAGCTCTAGCGTAGCTAGCCGAAGCACCAGCTCCAGAGGGGGTGAAGTAAGCTCCATTGAGCATCAAATCGCCCTCCGATCTCCAATTCCACCCCTTCCATTGACCTTCACCCGTGTCAACCCTCTTCGTCACCTAAATTTCATCAAGAAAACGGATCACATCGAAATTCCCAAATCGCCCCTGTTCCCTAAGATTCGTTTCAAAATTGGTGATGATTATAGTTTACTAATTTATTATACCTCTTTTGCGAAAGGATTGACTGGTGCAAGATATCTGTTGCCTTGGCTGTTGATTGTCGGCTCTGCACTCCCTCCAATCGCGTACATTTCCCAATGCGTGTAATCGTTGTTCACCACATGAAAGTATCCATGCCTGCACCTGCAAAACAAAATTTCGAGAAACTTGTTATAAAGAGCACATTTAAATACAAACGAACATTTTAATCATCTAACTAATTACCTCGGCATCCTCTGCATAAGCCCCTCACCGAAATGATTATACGCAATAGTCACCTGCATTTGCTTGTCTTTCATATACGAATCGCTGTGTCCCAACAGCATAACCTATTCCATTTCCACACACACACACACACACACAATCAGTAATTTTGTCCAAAAAGTGCAAAAAAATTAAAAGAAAAGTTCAAGAAAACAGAAAATCAAGAAACCTCATTATGGTGAGTGAAGTAATTATTCGAGACGGTAATCGCAGTGGACCCCATAACAGCATCGACAAGCCCATCCGCACAATTCGATAGCGAATTATGATCAACCCAAATGTGGCTCGACCCGAAAATCGAGATCGCATCTCCATCGGCCATAGTCCTCCACCCGTAATGCGAAGGGGAGCTCCTCACCATAGCATTACCAGTCGGCTTGCAGTCATGAATATGCAGCCCATGAATAATCACGTTCGTCACATACTGAATCGTGATACACCCTCCGTTCGCAATGTGGACGTTCGCCCCACGACCGTCTATTGTCTTGAAGCTGTTCATAATCAGTTCTTGCTTCAGCGTAATAACCATGTCACGTTTGAACAAAATCCAAAGCGGCTGGGTTTGGATGACAGCGTAGCGGAGTGTTCCGGGCCTAGGGTTCACGGGGTCGTCATTGCCCGGATCGGTCACTATGTAGAATCTGCCATCCCTGCCGCCAATCGCATTCCGGCCAAAGCCTATGCCACAGTCGGCCAGCCTCTTCCGGTTCTTGTGCCAGTTTGGATCGCACCGCCAGCAGTCGTCGATCGGGTTTCCGGTCCCACATGAGAAAAACCCGAGCTTTCGCCTCTCTGTGCTGTTTCGAGTCGCCCTGTGGAATTTGAAAAATCGAATAGTGTGTTAAGGCGGCAAGAATGTTTGGACGGTATTTTCGTCTTTCTTTAGACACACACACATCATGGGTTAGTTATGGCTGTCATGTGAAATCATAGCCTTTACAGAATGTGATGATGATAAAGCACATAATCAGTAAAACTAAACACCGCAAAACACGGATCTAATTACAGTTACTTGCATGTGGGGATGAACATGAGTTTTAACTAATTATTCCATAATATGAAGGGTGCAAGAAAATGACATTAAAAAAAAATTAATAATATTAAAACAAAAAAATAATAATAATAAATGCAATAAAATGGCATGTGGGTAGGGTAGGTCTGCTCTAATAAAGAAAACTATTCAATCTAAAAGGACCCAACAGCAACAACTACAACTATAAACCTCATTGTGTGTCAGTTAATGCTACGAACAAATTCTTGAAAAAGAAATAAAATTAAATAGAAATACAAAATAAATAAATAAATTAAATAAAAAAGGAAAATGAATATGAAAGATCACCTACATTTCAACCATTCTTACAACCTCTTCCGGATCATCAATTCCTTCAAACCTGAACATTACCCACAAAAGCGGTCAACATTTATTGTCACGCATATAACAAATAACTCAGATTTTTTAATTTAATTTTTTGAAATTAGGTATAAAATATTAAAAGCAAAAGGGGTTTATAATTAAATAAAAACTATAATTGTAGTAATTTTGATCACATGGAGTTGTCAGCTGCTGGGGAGGTAATTTATATTATTTTAAAAATAATTTGGAATTTATTATTATTATTATTATTATTAGTAATTAGCGGAGGAAAAAGTGGTGACACAAACGAAAGTACAACACTATAACAGAAAAAAAAGCGCACACACACACTACCGCTGAGTGTGATATACACTGCTCAAGGTAGTGGGGACAGTGTACACACTATACATACAGAATCCCCCCCTACCGTTAAAACCGTCAAAAAGTGTTTTTTTCTCAGAGGAGAGAGAGAGAGAGAGAAAAGGGAATCAACTAATAACTGCTGTTTTAGTAAACTACGAATTAGCCCCACGGGAATTTTGCTATTTGTGTTGGATAAAGTGCATTTGGTGAGGGTAAAAATGGGAAGGTGGAAAAAACACCGGAATTTGTTAGGCACGGAGGGAATCCGAGGAGAATTGAATACTGTGTACAAACAGTTAAACGGTTGAGATCTGTTCAGAGAGGACACGGGATCTCAACGGCTCAGATTGATTGATTGATTCCCTTTTTTTTTCCTTTTTTTTTACTGATGGAGATCTAACGGACGGAATTTGATGGTAAGCAAAGAGGGAAAAGTAGACGGATGAGATTAGGTTAGGGCACACCGAGTCGACTCAGTACGTAAAAATGAGAAATAAAAACCGAGTTGAAGTGCCGGAGCTACTCACTTTGCCGCCATTGTTGCGTTTGTGGAGCTCTGCTCTTTCTCCATCGCACTGAAGTAACAAAAACAAAAAAAAAAAACATAGCAGAAAATTAAAACGTGATTATCTGAAAATCTGAAACTAAGCTACAAAAAAATCAAATCAAAAATTTGGAGCAATCTGAAACCCTAAAACTCCATGAAAATCTAAGAAACACACAGTAAAAAAAAACTGAAATGCAGATTAGTTCAATTTCTTCTGATTTTTTGAAGGATTATACGATCAGCAAAACAAAAACAGAGCATTTTCCGAGAAATCAAAATGCAGAAGCAAAAAAAAAAACTGAAGCAAAATCGAGAAGAAAACCTCGATTTCAGGGTTTCGTCTCTGTGAAATCTAGCCACACCTCCGACGAGAAGCATGAACAGCACGGCTGACAGAAGAAGAGACACCACCAATTTCTTCGAAGCCGCCATTACGACGCCGTTTCCGCTTTCCACTATCCTCTCTCTCTCTCTCTAAGAATGTGAAACTGGATAACGAGAAAGGGTTTTTTTTTTTTTCTAGAGAGAGAAAGTAGTAAGGGGGGCAGGGGAGGAAGAAGAAGCACTACCTCCAACGTAACGGACTCTGCTGATTTTATAGACTCTGCGACGCTCATAAAACGTTAAACTTAACGCCCGTTAGCTAACTGCCAAAACTCCTGCTTAATCACTGTTACCAGTTAACAATAAGTACTCCGTATTTTGCAGTTAATTAAAGGTGGTCTTGATTTAATTAATTAATTAATTCCTTTTAACCATGGTTAGGAGTTGGGAGTATATCTATTTTTCTTTTTCTTTTTTATTTTCTTCTATTTTAACTGACTAACTGAATTAATTACTGGGTCTGGTTAACTAACTCTGCGCTTTTATCCACAGTGTCTGCCGCTATCACGTGCCATCGTCGGTCGCTCACGTGGCACAGCTGACTTCCCTTTTCTTTTTCTTTTTCTTTTTCTTTTTATTTTTGTTTTTCTTTTTATTTTTCTTCTTCACATTTGAGTTCTTTATTTTAATTTTTGGTTAATGTCAAGTTGTCTACTTAAGCATTTGATGAATATTATTTGATGGCACTATTATTCGTTTTAATCAATAAGAATAATTTTTTTGACGAGCTCGAAATATATTATCAGTAAAAATTGGTGTCCTGACCGGATCGGACCAACCGGTTGAATCAATTAAACACGAGAGTCATTGTCATGTCCGGTCCGGTTTTACCGGTTGAGCCGTAATATCTGAACCAGAGTGAAAATGGGGTTCTTTTGCCCGCAGTTGTATTTTTTTATAAAAAGAAATAAATAAAATGGCCAAAACTACGTCGTTTTACTGCTCGGTTGAAAAAAAAAATCAAAATATTTTTTTTAAATAGGAAAGACGTTATTTTTTATTATAATTTCTATAATATTTGAAATTATTCGGTGTAATATGCCATGTGTAAAAGAAAAATAAGTTTGATTTAAATTTTAATTTAAAACAAGTAACGATTTTTAGTGTGTGAGAAATAAAATATATTTTATTTACTATAAGAAGTATTTATAAATAATTATAGAAAAAAAAATGAAAAAATCAGTTGGACCCGGTTAGACCGGCCCAACCGTGATCTAGTAACTTCTTTGGTTCGATTTTCAAAACGTAGGTAAAAATTGAATGTTTTGAAAGAAAATTATATGCACCAAATTTAAGCAAACCAAAAATTGGCCATTATGTAAAAAATAAAACACCTAAATTGTATTTCAAAATAAATATTATTGAAGCTCCTATTAACAAAAGGTGGAATAATTAATTATTAAATAGTGATCGTCAGCAATAATTCGATTAATTGTAATTAAAATGTTTCCCTAATTGACTCCAATATAATATTTAGGGACATGTGCAAAAAAATGTGATTACAATTGTAGATGACTTGTCAATGTTGTTTTATTATGATTTAATTACAGTATTATGGAAAGATGTAGATTTTTTATTTAAAAAAAAATAATATTGATTTATAAAAAGACAAACCAAACATGTTTTATAATTAAAATCTCAACAACCATAGCCCATATAGCTTACTAAATGTGTTTAATTCTCTTTTTTAACCAAACAACCTTTTTTGTGTCGGAGAAGAAGTTTTTACTGTTTTCTGTTATTTATTACTGTGTCCTTATCATACTTAGCAATGTGTGCACTACTCCAAAATCCAATTAATCAGATCGAAATTACCATTTTCGTAAATAAAGAAAAACGGGAATTGAAAAACTAATTCAAATTGTATTTCAAAAAAATCGAAAACTGGAATTTAATAAATTTGAATGAAATTGTTCAATAATCGAATTTCTTTTTAACCAATGGTTTACCAAAATTTCAAATTTTTTCACATATATTAATATTTATTTTTTAAAAATTAAAGATTAAATTTTGGGAAAAAAAATTCGGAATTTTCAGAGTTATTTTTCAAAATTAAAATTGGGGCCGGAATTTTATGAATAATAAATGTTTACCCGAAATCAAAAGTTATAGTTTAAAATCGCCATAATTTGAAAACAAAATTCCAATTCACTCCCTCTTAAGTCTTAACCTTCCTCAATTAAAAAAATTAAAAAAAAAAAAAAAGAAAAAAAAAAAGTAAAAAGAAAGACCGTAGAAAGAGTTCTCCGTTACGGAAGGGAGCGGGCCCGTACCGTAAACGCCGTACGAACATTCCAAACAGACGGAACTGAATTCACGGGGAATTGCTGATTCCACGGAATTTAGATTACTTAGTGGGAATTTTCCTTTTCTCCGTTATTAGTTAATTATGGGTTTATTACATTTTAAACCCTTAATTCCACTTTTATTATTAAAAAATTCTCTATATTATATATATTAACAAAAATCCTTTAATAATTCAATTTTTATGCAAATTACCCTTTAAAACTCATGGTTATGAGTTTTTCTAACTATTTATTGTAATTAATACCCCTATGTTATATCAAACTGCTAAAAAACTACCGGATATTATTTTATTGGTAAAAACGTTCCTTAACAACCCCTGAATAGTGAACTAATTGCTAAAAAAAAGTAAATCATAGGGGGGATTTTGTTAATAAAATAAGGGTAAATTACACACACACCCTTGAGGTATGCTTAAATAATTTTAAGGTTCTTATGGTATCAATAATTACACTCACCCCCCTGAAACGTAGTTAGAAACTCTAACGGGATAATGCATTGGATACATTATTCCGATAGGGTTCTAATGGACTATTACTTTTAGCTAGTGGTGGAGATAGCATAGAGTTATGGGGAGTTATGTGGTGACATGACTCCCCCAATATGTCTTAAATCACCCATAACTCTTTGTTGTCTCCACCACTTCCTGAAACCAATAGTCCGTTAGAACTCTATCGTAATAACGTATCCAATGCATTGTCCTATTAGAGTTTATAACTACGTTTCAAGGAGGTGAGTGTAATTATCGATACCACAGGGACCTTACAGTTATTTAAGCATACCTTAGGGGTGTGGGTGTAATTTACCCATAAAATAACATAGGATAGCATTCTAGAAATTCGATATAACAAAGGGGTACTAATTGCAATAAACTCCTAATATCAATGACACTACAAAATTTATAGCAATTCAAAATAGTACAAGATTTTTATTTATTATTTTGAAAAAAATCGGTCCATTAATTAGTTGGTTGTTTGGGGGTTGGACAAAATTGAAAATACATTAAAAATTAGTCTTACTTGCGCCGGGAGTTTCGGCGCAGGTTATTGAATGGGGATGAAAATAGAATGAGTTTGTTTGGATACAGGAAAAAGTAGAATTGATACGGGACTAACTCGCTTTAATTGCTCCGGATTTTGGTAGGTGTTTGGAGTGTGGTTTAAGAAATTGTTTTTCATCATTATTTTTTTTTTTCATTTTATTTTATTTTATTTTTCAGGGACAATTGCTGTAATTTTGGGTTTTGTGAAATTTAAATTGGCAGTATTAAGGCTTAGGTGGTGATTAAATATTTTTTTTTCTTTTGTTATTATTTTTTATGATTAATTATTGGATAATTAATTAAAGATAAATGGAGGATTGTGTAATGATTGATTATAAAATGGTAAAATTGTTTTTTTTTTTTTAGGTTAAATGGTAAAATTGTTAAGGCTAAAACAAAGTATTATTGACTTCATTTATAGAAGAAAATAAAATAAAAAAATTAACATTAAAATCATTCTTAGGATCCAAAAAAGTTGAATTTAAACCAATTTATGAATTTCACTATTTAAATTTCATTTTATAAGTTACATGCGCGTAGGATTAAAAATTGATTCAAGCTATACAATTGGAGATCAATCTTTAAAAGGTTCGTTTTGTAAAGAATCAAAATTTACAATATAACTTTTATTTGATAAATTACGAAATTCAACTCAAGCTTAAGTTTGATTAAGAGCATGTTTGGCTAATTTTATAAACTTTTATAAATATTTTATAAGATAGTTAAGAGCTTATAAGTTGTTAAAAGGTGTTTGGTAATTTTTTTAAGGAAGATATCAATTTAAAAAAAAAAAAAGTTGTTAAGAATCTTATAAGCTGTTTTTTTTAATACCTACCGGCTACACCCCATCTGTTTTATTTAAGTTTATTTGCTTATTTACTAAAACACTCAAAATATAAAATTATCCTTAAATAATTTATTATATTACATTAATCCTAATAACATTTCTTTTCAACAACGTATTCTTGTAATCAATGATAATATGAATAATTAGTCAATGTATAATTATAAAAATTATCATAATAATTATAAAATAAATTATTCTCTATTTATATTTTATATGTATATAAATTACCCAAATATTATTATTATTTCAATAATAAATTATATTTATTTACATGTTTAGGGAGATATTTATTATTGAGAAGCATAATCTCAGAAACTAGAATGATATTCATAGAGGGAAAATTGATAGGTCACATTGTGATTTTAATATTTATTAATCTTTCACATTTCTAAATCTTACTTTATCTCAAACTCTTTCAATCAATATAACAAAACCTCTCGACTAATTTTTGACTCATACGATAACAGATTTAAGGCAAAAATAATATATTTACGATTCTTGAATTATGTAAATCCCGAATAAAAAAAATGAATTATACTATTTTCATGTCGTTCAAAACGAAACCCGGTTCACAGGTTTTTTTTCCCTCTAAATTTACGTGTTGTTTAACACGGAATCCGGAGTCGCATATAGGATTTTCGCGTTAAATTGAAGGAGTTTTTGTAACTATATTAAAACTACCCTACAACCTATCAAAAGTCCTTCTGCGTCCATCACGCCCCCGAAAATCAAACACAACGAATGGGCCCACTATGGGTATTGCAATATACGTCCCTTGGTTACTGTTTGCTTGATGCTACATTCGGTGAAATACACCGAGTGATTATTAACCGTTGATGTGTACACAATGACACACACCCGTGTGTATGTGTGCTTAGTGGAAAGTTATTTTGCCACATCAGCGATTAATAATCACACGGTGTGTATTTCACCAGGTGTAGCATATCAAAAAACCCGGCCCCTTGATTACTCATCCCTATTTTTAACCAAATAAATATAAATAAAATGAATCATGTAATCAGAAATAGATAAAATAATTAACAATTACTAAGTAAAACATTAAGAAAATGATTTTTTTTTCTAACTTTTTCTCACTCTTTTGGGGTTGGGGGCACAATTATGGCTTCATGCAACAACCAAGTGGTTCCAATCATAACAAATTATTTCACGCTTGTAACAATTAACAGTGAATTCCAAGTTTTACCCCCACACTCCCATGCAACAAAAGCCACATTAATTATACATACAACAAATTATTATTATACATATTTATTCTGTTGTACAAACAAACATTATAAAATCAATGGCGTGGACCATTCCATGATGTATTATTTACAATTATACCCTCGAAAATAATCGGTACCTTTTTTATTTATTAATGTTTACAACTAACAAAATTTAATTTTCATCTAAAAATTAATATATATATATATATATATAACGTGCATGAATTACTAGTTGGTAAATGACGGTCACTTCTGAGGTAAGATCAAATTACGAAAATATTCCTCTTATTTAGGTCATTACAATCACCCCTCAACTATTAATTAATCTTCTAATTACACGTCCAACTTTATGGTGTCAAATTCAACATAATCTTCTAAATTTTGTGTAATGTTCTTTACATTTGTACTCTTTTTGTGCAAAAATGCAGTTTATGATGCACCACAATCTGATATTTTTAAGCCAAGAGACACATCTTATGATCATCTTGTTTCTAAATGTGGAGCTCGAATGGGTAAAACGGATACAAAACTGGAGAATATTTCATATAATCTAGGAGATCCCACTAAATTTGAGACCGCAATAATAAACGTGTAAAAAGAAATCATAGTAGAGGTGATACTTCATTTAATTACCTAAATATAAGAGATTTTTTGATAATTTAACCTTATCTCAAAGGTTGACTGTAATCTGCACTTATTAGTAACAATTCAAGAAAAAGAAATGATTTTCGTGTTGGTTAATTAGTGAACAATGGTGGTTAGATGCACAACTTTATAGGTAAAAACAGTAGCTAATCATGATTATTGGGACTGACATTGAGTCCGAAATGACATGTTTACCCCCATAAGCCTTGTGAGTATATATATATATATATATAATATATATAATGTTTTGAAATTCATTGTGGATTTTTTTAATTTAAATAAATTGTAATAGTTTCAGATTCTTCACTTCAAACAGAAGCTTAATTAAAACTTTCTCATTCTGATTTTTTTAATTTTTTATTATTATTATTATTATTTAAAAAAAAATAAAGACATAAGCCAACACACATTTATAACATCTTTTAAATATTAATATCCCTTGACCTACAAGCAATGGGACATGTTTTGCTGTGTGACGGTGAGTTGTTAAAATAAATAAATAAAATAAAATAAATAAATAAAATAAAATAAAAAATGTTTGTGGGGTAGAACTATACTACTTTATTCAACTTTCACTCAATTAACATCTTTTTACATCATGAAAAGTGAAAGCTAGATTGTGTAGGCCATGGGCCATGTTTTTTATCCGAATTTTTTTGGCGGGTCTTGACCCGTTTCACTTTTCCCGCAAAAGTGGTAAAATCCGGTCAAGGATCCGAATTTCGGTTTTCTTTTTTTTTTTTACTACCCATTTTCTTGATCGGACCTCAAAATTTGGTTAAACTGGGTTTTAATCTTTCAAATTTAATTAAGGGTTAACTGCAAAAAATCCCCTAAACTTTGGACGTTTTTGCGCTTTACCCCCTGAACGGAAAAAAGTTGCACGGGCATACCTGAACTTGTTAAATTGTTGCACCGACGAATAAAAAGTCTATTTATAGCCAAATCTCTGCCTGAATTGTGCACGTGCAACTCACACGTGAAAATAGAGGGGCAATTTCGCCAACTCACACAATTTTTATAAAAAAAATGAAAAAATAAAAAAAAAATGAAGAAATTGGCACCCATCATCTTCTTCCTCTTTTCCTCCTGCTTCACCACGGGAGAAAAAAAAAAGACCTACTCAAGAAAAGACAATCTACAGCTAATCTGTGACTGAGTAAATCAAATTTCAATTCAACACAATCAATTGAAGGAAGAAATTATCCAAATCAAACACAATTGACACTGGGCTAATTATATCCTCATGGCTCTGTGATTTCATCATCAACAAAATCGGTTCTTGATAAGTGGGTGGGCTAATTCTCAGTTCAAGATTCAAATCGGGGCACCGTTCTTTAATAATAGTATTAACCGGGCTGCTGATCATTTTCTCTTCTTTTCCGACTATCAAACCACCATAGCCGCCGCCGCCGCAGCCGCTCATATATTTCCGATCTTCTTCCTTAGAACTTGCAGTACCGGAAAATGAAATATTATGATTAATAATTGCGGGATTATGATTGATTGGTCTGTGAGTAGTGGGGTCAATACCCCTGCTCAAAAGCTTTCTTCTGATAATGAGTTCGTCTTCTTCTTCGGTGAAGCTGCCACGTTTGAGGTCCGGCCGGAGGCAGCAACTCTTACCGCAGCGGAGGAGTCCGGCGGATTTGGGCAGCGACCGCCAGCATCCCTCGCTAGTCCACGCGCCTTTGTTTGTGTGAGCTTTCTCACATCAAAGGTACCTTCCCATTCTCAAACGATTGAACGATGCGGCGGCTGAAGGAGGCGGGCTCGGCGATTTTAAAGAGGCGGACGTCAGCGAAGGCGAAGAGGTGGTGGTGGTGCGGCGGAGCAGAGGAGGTGTTGGTGGTGCTGTACAAAATCCCCCCTCCCCTGTTCCGCAGTAACAGCAAGAGAGGAGGAAGAAGGTGGGTTAGCAAATAGCAGTCCCGTTTTTCTTTTTTTTTTCCTTTTTCTTTTTTCTTTTTCTTTTTCTTTTTTCTTTTTCTTTGTTCTTTTATTATTTTTTTCCTAAAACTATTGTGAATTGACAAAATTGCCCTTCCACTGTCACGTGTGAGTTGCACATGTGCAATTCAGGCAGAAATTTAGCTATAAATGGACATTTTATTCGTCGGTGCAACAATTTGACAAGTTCAGGTATGCTCGTGCAACTTTTTTCCGTTTAGGGGATAAAGCGCAAAAACGTCCAAAGTTTAGGGGATTTTTTGCAGTTAACTCTTTAATTAATTAACAATTCAGTTCCCTCCAAAATTCAAACCAAACCTTTTTGTTTAGGATTTGGGGGGGCATTGCCGCCATTTTACCATTGACTCTCTTGGTTATTATTTTTTAGGATAAATTTTACTTATGTAGCCTGAGATTTGTGTAATTACAAATAAACCACTCGTATTTGAAAAATTACGCGTAGCGTCATTGGTTGATATTAACTAACAGTCTTGACCCATTATATTCGACCATTGATTGTTTGAGGTTATGTATTTGGTTGTTTTACCCTTGATCAAATAGTGAGTAAATTGTATTATCAACCGTAAAACTAGACCAAATTACATAAAGACCCGAGTTAATATTTCGATTAAAGTCTCTCTAATTAATGTGACAATATATTTTTGATGTGGTTATTATTTTTAGGATAAATTACACCTACCCCTTCCGAGGTTGGTGTAATCACAGCTAGACCCCTATGAATTGAAAATTTATGCATACCTCAATTAGTTTGATACTTTGATATTAGCTAACACTTTGACTAATTCGACCATTGATTTTTAGAAATTCTACTTTTACCCTTATAAAATAGTGAGTAAATTATATTATCTTCCATGCGTTAGACCTAATTACATGGTGACCCCTTCATTTCCGAATCCTCGAGTTAGAAAATTACTCGGGCCTCTCTCGAAGTTTATTGCCACCTGATATTATCCATATTTGTTTGTAGATTTTTATAAATTAATTTTATAAACAAACAATTATATTTGTGGTTATTCAAAATAGCTAGATTAAAATATTATTTAATTAGTTCAAATTCAATTTTTAATTAAAATTACTCTTTCAAGTATCTATAATATTCTAAAAAAGAGAGGTGTATATATAGTTATGCCTAACATCTGTTAATGTAATTTACTTAATATTTGACCAAGGTTAAAAATGAAATTTGTTATCTAACATCAAAACTTCAAGGGTAGTATGAATAATTTTCCAAATTATAAGGGTCTACCTATAACTATACCAAAGTTTAGGGAGTGTACTATTTTTTCTATTTAGCCTCCGTTTGGTTGGGTTGATTATCCATGTTTGACTAAATAGTTGGACTTTGTTGGATATTTGATATCCCCAATAACTTGCCGTGTCCAATAAAATAAATTGAGTTTCATTAGAGTATTTAGAGGGCGTTTGGCTAAGCTTATAAGATGTTAAAATGAGCTTATAAGATGTTTTAGAGCTTATAAGCTCTTCCAAAGTGTTTGGTATATTTTTTAAAAAAAATCTTAATTTTTTTTTAAAATAAGCTGTTGGAGACCAAATAAGATTTTTTTAAATAAGTACCTCTGCCCCACCTTTTTATTTAAGGTCTTACAATGAGTAAAAATATGAAATAAGCTCATTATCCAAACACTTTGAAAATTAATCATAAAAAAAAAATGTAACAGCTTATCAGCTTTAAAAACATCTTATCAGACGTAAGAGCTTATCAATTGTTTAAAATAAGCTTAGCCAAACACCCTTTTAGTCTTGTTTTGACTAATCTTATCTTGTAACCAAACGAGGCCTTAATATATGAAATAAATGGTTTCTGGATGTAATATTATTTTCTAATGAATATTATTTATAACCATAATTCAAATGAAATGTCAATTTGTTGGAGCAGATAAGAGGTAAGTGAGTGGGTGAAAGCTACGTATCAATTAAGCCTAATTGGTTTTTATAGCACGTTACATGTTTCTGCAACACACCAAACGAATCAATCATCCCTTTGACAAATCCTAATTCAATTTGTGGGTTTCACGACCGTTATTCCTGGAGCCGTTAACTAACTGACAAATTTATTATTCTTATTTTTTTTAAGGAACAAATTACATCAGTGCCCTCCTAAGAGGACTTGGTCATAGAAAATTAGGGGACAAAAATCAAGATGAAGAGAAGACAAATTGAGAATAATCCCAAAATAAATTAAAATTTGGACAAATTGAGAATAATCCCAAAATAAATTAAATTTTGGGCATGTGAGTTTTTGTTTGGGTCCTCCTTTTTCTTATCCATGAGGTTGGAGGTAGGCGTGGAAATTGGAACAGAATTTCCGATTTTCCTCGATCACGATTCGAGTTTTTTCGATCTTGAAATAATATTTTTTCATTCTGAATTCTAAAAATTCTGCTTTCTTGTTTTATCATTTTTTTTTGAATTGGAATGGAAATAAATTGAATTTTTTTTTGGATTGGACTGGAATTAAAATTTCTTATTTTCGATTGCTTAGAACATCATTTTTTAATAATGAATTTTACATTTTAGGTTACTAAAATTAAAATTTTCCAAATCCCGGTGATTCCAATTCAAAATTTTCCAATTTTGGAGTAAGTTTTTCATCACGATTCTTGAAATTCGGATTTAAAAAAAAAAAATTAGGACGGAATTGAATTAGTTTTTTACTTCTTAAAATTCAGATTTTTTCCAAAACAATTAGATCCAATTCGATCTGTCTGATTTCCTTCCCTAGTTGGATGCGACGCCCCTAACAATGGCCATATTTTTATCAAAGAATATAATTTTCAAAAACCCTACTCGAATAATTAGAATAAGCAAGTACAAAAGAGGAAAAATGGCTTAAACTTCATATTGTGATACTAGATAATTCTCTATGCTATGTTTTATAGAATTTTGATATATTATCTCCTAAGCCAATTTTTACTTGATAGTCTAAATTCAATTTGAAGAAAAAACATATTGTAAATAATCACATTCCTTCTACAGACAAACCAAAGTATAATAAAGAATAAATGAAGTACAACGGTCGTTAGGTCGAACTTTTCACACATAGTTAGTCTAGTGCGGCTTATATCTTTCGTATAGTTTCCAAACTATTGTACGAAATTGTAGATTTATCCAGTACACTTATACAATTTATCTGCGAGTGCGTTCATTACAAATTATAAAAAAAAAAAAAATCAATAAATTGAATTGGCAATTGATGACTCAACTAAGGCAAAAACTATGTGCCCATACAATACACGTGCAGCGCACATGGAACTCAATTTGAATAATCCATTTGATGCATCAACATTATTCACTTCCAGCCTACAATTCTGGTTAAAATAATTAATTAATTAATTAATTAGAAATTTAAATTTGAATGGATAATTGGATATTCCGATCCTAACTGTTGATTCTTTGATCCATTATTCCACGACACGTGTACAGCAGAAGAATCCACTTCATTGGTTCATGCAAACTAGACTTTGCATGTGTGCACCATGTGCTAAGTGGAAACAGTGGCCATCAATCATATATATATATCACATCATTTAATTTAATTTCTTTTTTATTAAAATGTTTTTCCTAATTGTTTTTTTAGTTTATTTTTTATTTTTTATTTTGCATTATATAAAAGATTAAGGGGGAGAACAAAATGTATAATTAGGGTTGATTCTATGATTGAAAAGTCGAATCGAAATTGAAAATTGCATAAGTTTTTTTCATCTTACCTACCGATGTTTTTTTTTTTATTTAAATGAACTACCGATGTTTGATAATACTGAAATGCTAAATCCCATAATAATTTTATCAAATCACGCACACAATTGAAAATATCTGTCTCTAAAATCTCCTCCTCTGCTTCCCCACTCTTTTTCTTTTTCCCTAATTTTTTTCACAAAATCACACACTAAAATCGTCCCTAGCATTCCACGTTCGAAGTTGAGAAAAATCTTCACGTATTCAAACTAAAATAAAAGTTGGAATTTGAGGAAAAAAATCGAATTGATATAAATTTGAATAATTAAAAATGCATAATGAAATTAATAAATATTAAATAAACTTCAACTCATTTTTTATGATTATTCACGTGAAAAATTAATGAATTTTGAGTGACTTGGATAAGATCATTATATAGAGAAGTTAGAGAGAATATGAGTAGAGAGATAATTTTTTTTTTAAATTTATGTGTGAGATTTAGTAAATTTTAGTGTGGGACTTAACATGCCATTGGATAATAATAATAATATGCAATTTTGAAGGTTCGGATAGTTTAAACTTGGGTAAATTACAACCACGCCCCTGAGATATGATCAATTTACGAAAAAAAACCTCTTATTTGGATAATTACATCTACCCCTCAACTATGTTTTTTTCTTACACATCCACCCTTATGGTGTCAAATTCAACATAATCATCTAGATTTCGTGGAATATGCTCTATTTTGTACTCGTTTTGTGTAAAAATATATGCACCACAATCTCATATATACAAGCCAAAAAACACATATTATGATCATCTTGCTTCAAAACGTGGAGTTTGAATGGGATAAAATGAGTACAAAAAGTGATAATATTTCATATAATCTCGAAGATTCCATTAAATTTGAAACCGCAAGGGTTGATGTGTAAGAAATTTTATAGTTGAGGGGATGGTTGTAATTACCCAAATAAGAGGGAAATTTTTGTAATTTGACAATACCTTAGAGGTGGTTGTAATTTACCCTTACAACTTTAAAAAGACAGTTTCGAACTCTTCCTTAATCGCATCTTTTCGAAACATTAGAAACTAATACGAAAAATAGGTTCGATAAACACGAATTAGGTGTGCATTAAGGTTTACGTGCTATGAGACATTAATGTGTGTATATGAAAAGATGTTTTTTTCACATAATTCTTCTATTTATTTAATGTTACATATATATTTGGTAAAATATATCATGGTTTGAGTGTATAAACTCATTCGTTCACATATAAAAATATACATATTCATATTAATGTGTAAAAGAATTAATAAATTTTTACCCAATGTAGTTTAACAAACGTTGCATTAATTTGATGTATTTATTAGTTTATTCTATCATGTAAATAAATGCTCGAAAATAACTAGTACCTAAATTGTACCCATTATCAAACAAAATTTTCTCCCACAAAAAATATGAGTGGGCCATACTTTACCGATATAGGATAGTCTATTTTATAAATTTAGGGCTCCTTTGGTTAAATTTATTTTAAACACCTGATAAGCTCGTACATCTTATAAGTTGTTTCAAATAGCTGATAAGATGTTTCGTTTTATTTTTATAATTAATTTTTAAAGTATTTGAATAATGATCTTATATGGTATTTTTACCCATTATAAAATCTTAAATAAAAATGTGGGGTATATGTACTTTTAAAATAAATTACAAAACACTTTAAAAGGATTTATAATCTCTTAGATTTTTTTAAAGCTTTTCTTTTACCAAACTTATAAGCTTATTTAAACACCCTCTAATTATGACGTATATGCCATAACCAAATTCTTGGCAAAAAAGTTAGGATATATATAACTTTTATGTAACTATATTTAGGCTTAATCCCATTTTGCACCGTTGAAAAATAATAATTTGTCACTTTATACACTTGAAAAAAATTAATAGCACTTTATACCTTCGAAACACAATCAAATCACTCACAGTGCACTTGAATTGAATATTTAAATCTTAATGAAGTTAATTTCAATTTTTATTGGTTTTTATTTCCATTTTGAAAAATAAAAACATTTGTATGCTTGAATTTTTGTTGGAGGCAGTATACAACAATAGTTGAATTTGTTATTTTGCGCCCCAGAAATAAAATACCAATACAAATTGAAATTACCCTTATTAAATTTTAAATATTCAATTTATGGTGCATTGTGAACGATTTATTGTGTTTTGAAGGTGCAAAGTGCTATTAACTTTTTTTAAGGGTTGAAAGTGCCAAAATATTATATATTAAGGATGCAAAGTGGGATTAAAAACTATATTTAAAGTCCGACCCGTTTGTAGCTGGAATCGGATCCTGCCTGACCCAACCAAATCAGCGGGTCATACCTATGCCCGAATAAATCACATCATATGGCCGTCCACGGGTCTAGGAGAGAGCTCAAAATTATTATTAGTCGACTTTCACTCAAAATAATCTTATTTTCTTTTCTTTTATTTTTATTTTTTATTTTTTATTTTTTATTTTCCTAAAAAACTTAGGATAAATTACAACTATCTCTTTGAAGTACACTGTAATTATAAAAAAATATTCTTAATTTTGTAGCAATTACATCAATCTTCATATAGTTTGTAAATTTGTATATCCATCGTCGTCCAAAGGGTGTTACTGTACTAATTTGCAAATTGCAGGGGTGGATGTAATCATGGAACAATGAGGGGTTTTTTTTGTAAATAGATCATAATGCAGGGGAAGCTTGTAATTCACCCAAAATTTTATATGAAAATAGTGTAAATATTTAAAGATAAGAATATTATTCACGGGTTTATTTTTTATTATGATAATTGATAAAATAAATAAAAGTTTTTATTTATTTATTTTTTTAATGAAAAAATAAATAAATGGCAAGAAGATCTTCTATTGCGGAGTGATTGACGGTCAAATATTATGATAATATATTTAATTTGCCAGCCTAACTAACCACGTTCCCTCAGATAGAAGAAAAGAAAGGTCAACAGAAACACTTATGTGGTCATAAACATTCTTTCACAATCAACCATAAAAATATAATCTTATTCTTGTCTACGTTTCTCGTTTCTCGTATGGCTTGCAAGCTATTATACGAGAGCATAAGTTTACATATTGCAACCATATGATTGACTGCAGATTTATTCATTACGATTTTTTTTAAATAAATACATAATATAATTTGGCTACTAATTCAGCCACCATTCATGGCAAATTGCCAATCATTGAAATTTTTTTGGAAGAATAATCACTTTATTTGTAATATATATTCTTCTACATAATGATCAATATTACCCCCTAGAAACATTTCAATAAATTCTCTCAATTCGTATAACATTGTGTAGTTGACTTGAGAAGTTTCGATGGATACACGAATACAGTTCAATCCGTTTGTCAACATTTTTTAAATTAAGCTCATTGTACAGCTTTTCCCGTTATATTATAGTTTACACTTCTCGCATGATTGTATTGCTCGCGGGCTTTCTGTATTAGTAACATAGTGAGTAATTTTTTTAGTACTGGTCGTTTTTTTTTTCCCTTTTTGAATGAAGGAACCCTCAGCCAACCATATAAGTGAATTGAGTAAACATACACTCTCGTATAATAGCTTGCAAATCATATAAAAGACATAAACCACACTAGGTTAATCATGTGTGATAAACTTCACATAGCGACCGTTGACAAAAGGGATTCGAATTTGGATCAATTGACACAGACTCACTTGCTCCAACCGCTAGGCCATCCCTTGCGAGACTTATTAATCGTTTTCTGAAATTAGAGAAGTTAGCCTAGACTTAACTAGCAACATGTGTAGTTACCAAATCTTTAAGCAACTATTAATTCATAGCATTTTATATCTACACGCTATATACATGCAACTTAATTTATAGCTAATACTATTATTTAGTTATCAATAAGTGTTTTCATCTTAAATTGAAAATTGTCTTATTCATGTATCCAATTGACCAAACACATGTCTAGACTCTAGGCAGACATTGCGCCATTGGCTATCAATTAGAACTTTGCTATTTTCTTCAATCATATATTGAGTAATTAAAATTTATTTTTATTTAGAAAAAAAAATTGAGATTTATTGTAAATATTTTTTCATTAGTTGTACCTACCCTTTCAATTTCCTGTAAATATTTTTAGTTTGCTTTAGTTTTACTATTGTGACTCACTTGTGTAAGATTCCAAAAATCCCCCTTCTGTTTAGGTAATTACAATCATTCTTCAATTATGTATTTTTTACGAAAATCCCTCTCATTTAGTAGGTAAATTTTCCACCATAGGAGTCGAAGTATAAGACAATACATAGTTGAATGATGGTTGCAATCACCCAAACAGAAGAGGGGTTTTGCAATTTGTCCTTAGAAGATTGGCCGTAATTTTGCCACATTTTAATTTTTACTTCAAAACAAGAACTTAACAATTGCTTTTACATACTATAAGCATTAATAAAGATAAGTACTTAATAAGTTCTTTTTTTTACTTCAATATAAGAACTTAACATCTCATTGGCCTTACCTTCACAATATATCAAAGCCCCAAATTAATAGTGAAATTCTAAGTTTGAATTAATAATAATGAAGTTTAATTGTATGGTCATTTTAATCATATTATCAATATATACACATAACATTTTTCAATATACAATAAAGTATTAGTTTACAATATAACCACTTTGCAAGACTTTGAAATTGTATTAGTTAAACAAATTGTCAATCTAGATAAAAACAAAGAGTTAAAGCAACCACTAACAAATGTGGACTTATCTCTTGTCAAAATTACATGATTTGGTTTGGTGGACTCTTTACACTTTCTTTTTTCTTCTTTTGCAACAAATCCTTTGCCAGCTTACATACACAATTGATAACAAGATTGTAATAAGGTGGTTTGTTTGTGCTACACCTGGTGAAGTGCACCGGATGATTAATAACCGTTGATCTCTACACAATCACACACACTTCTATGTGTATATGTGCTTAGCGGGAAGTTATTTCACAACATCAACAGTTAATAATTACCCGATATATTTCACCAGGTGTAGCATCTCAAAGACCTAATAAGGTGGTGTTTGCAAAAGCTTATTCAAAAGTAAAAGTCAATGATTGTGAGTTAAGTGAGTATTAAGTACTTATTTTTAAAAGTCGTTGGTGTTTGCAAATATTCTGAAAAATGAACTTACATCTTATTTTAAGAGAAGCAAAGCAAATTTTGATACTGCAAACAACTGAAAACAGATTAGGAACAACAAAGAAAAACTCTGAAGTTGTTTTTAAAAGCTTTTGAGAACACTGACCCAATTATGTAAAAGTAAGATACATGGATTGTTAAAAGTTAAAACTCAGGATTTGAGAATTTTTTTGAAAAGTTATACTAATAATTAAGCTCTTTTCCTCTTATTTGACTTTTTTCATGTTCACAAATAAAAAGTTATTTTGCTAAATATACATATTGTATATTATTATGAATCACAAATCCTAATAGCTTTATATGTCCTTATCAAAGTTCAAAATTACTGGAAAATTAATACATATATTATATAACCAGTAATATTTTACTTGATTACATTTCAACCAAGATGCCAATTTTACTCTCAATATAAAAGTTCAAATAAACTTTGAATCATTAAAAAATGTTAGAATCATAAAAATAACATTATATTGAATGGTAACAGATCGTATAAAAATCGATATGATTAACGTAAAATCGTAATTCTTTTTAGATTTGAATTGATAAGCTAAAAAATTCGAAACAATTCGATGGGTCGAATGTTAAATAATATGAAATCAAATTATCATTCTTTCCGGAAATGTTTACATATAGGTCACTAATTTTTATATTGAAAGCTCATAAACTCTTTAAGTACAAATTAAATATGACCAAAATTTTATAAGCTTGACCTAATTTGAGTTGGTTTATTTATTTCTATAAAGGTGGGCTTTTCGCTGCAGCCCAAAATGTTTTATAGATTAAAGCCCAAAATGATAAGCCGAGTCCACTTTTCATTTGTCCAAATCCATAGCTTGACGCATACAAAAGTCATATAATATAATAGGCTAAATTACGGCGAGCCCCTTAAAGTAAGGTCAGATTATAAAAATATTTTCAGTTTAGATAATTACAACTATCACTTAAATATGAATTTTCTTACTCGTTCACTATTATGTTGTCAAAGTCAACAAAATCTTTTAGATTTCGTGGAATGTTTCTAATTTGTACAAAACATTAGTTTCCGATGAACTACAATATGATATTTACAAGACAAGAGACACATCTTAGAATCATCTTGTTTCAAACTGTGGAATTCGAAGGGGGTGAAACGAGTTCAAAATGGAAAATTTTCCATCTAATTTAGAAGATTCCACTAATTTTAACTCGTGGACATGTAAGAACATTCATAGTTGAGGGAGTGATTGTAATTACCCAAATATAAGAGGTTTTTCGTCATTTGACCTTATCTCTGGGGGCTGTAATTTACCCAATATAATATTATTGCATGGTTCAAAAATATTGTTCTGAATACTCAAATTGAAATGTTAAATGTCGTTTAAGTTTTACTAATATCGAATGATTTTGACTTTTTTTTAGTCCAATTTTGGCAAAATTCAAAACACAAAAATTATAGTCCTTTAAGTATTTTTGTAACCCAACTTAATTCATCTAAATCGGATGTCTGAGTGAAAGCTATGCATCAATGAATAACATTTTAAATTTTAGATGGCTTACAATATCAAAATTATGAGCAATGTACATGAATTCATGCATATTTTTCTTCCCCGTCATCCATTTTTTTTGTAATTCAAGTTGAATTAAAAAACTTAATAATTAAGTACAAATTAACCTGCTTAAGCTCATCAGCTATTATTTATCCATATAAAGAACTTAAACCCCCACAATTTATTTAACTTATAATTCACAATTAGATCTTATTGAAAATTTTCTTATCTATAGAGCTGAGTTGAGCATTAAACGAAAAAAAAAAAAAAATAGAAATTCCATCATTTATTTAATTTATTCTCACATATATACATCAAAACATCCATAAAATCAATCATGTACAATTTCATCACACCCAATTTATTTTATTTTGACACAACACAAAGATATTTTTTTTAATTAAATAAAATAAAATTAAAGCAACCTACGACCATCGATACTGAAGAACCCGTTGGCCATTAATTTCCAAAAACAATCCATCGTCATTCACATCCCAAATGCACGTTTTACCGGAGCACCTTTTACTATCTCTGTCGGAATCGTACACATCTAAATGCACATGCGAATTTCCCATGCTCATGTCACATGATGCCAAACTCCTCTTCTTAACAAGCACGTGACACACAAAAAATTCTTTCCAAGTAGGTTGGAGCGTGTGGACCCCGACATCTTCACCTCCATTATTCGTAATGCAATGAGTCGTTAAATTCTGATTTCGGGACTCGTTTCGAATTAGAATTTGCCAATCGTATAATGTAAGGGGGAAAACAATTGGGATTATTGTGTTCACCACCAAGAAAATCAGCAACATTTTTGTTGTAGCCATTGTTTTTAATTTTTCACCACCAATTTTTTTTTTTATAATATTTATAAAATTCGATAATTCTTTGACTACTATTAGGGTCCTATTTATAATTATCTGAAGAATTGTTTATTTTGTAAATATTGGTGAAATTTTCGTAATTTAGGATGTGAGTAGGTAATTAGTAAATGTTTCGTATGCGCAAACTATTGCTTGTAGTGATAATCTTTTTTTTTTTTTTTTTTTTTTTCTTTTTTCTTTTTTCTTTTTTTCCCCCTTTTTTGACCATGTTTATAGTAATCTTATTACAATATAAGTAGTTGATGGGTAAATTACGACCACCTCTAAAGTAAGGTTAAATTACGAAAAACCGCGCATGTTTGGGATTTATAGCAATCCTACTGAACTATGAATCTTCTTACACGTCCTCCTTTACGGTCTCAAATTCTACATAATCTTCTAAATTCGTGGAATGTTCTCTAGTTTGTACTTGTTTTGTGCAAAAAAGTTGTTTCTGGTGCGGCATAATCTGATATTTACAGGACAAGAGACACATCTTATGATCATCTTGTTTCAAAATGTGGGGTTCGAATGAGGTAAAACAAATAAAAACTGGAGAATATTCCACGCAGTCTAGAAGACTCCACTAAATTTAATACCAAAAAAGTGGACGTATAAGAAGATTCATAGCTGAGGAATGATTGTAATTACTCAAATATAAAGATTTTTTTTTTATAATTTGACATTACCGTAGGGGTTGCCGTAATTTATCTATAGTTGATTTGATTTCTGATATTTTCAAGGGACCGGCCTATTAGATTTTAATAGTAAAAAATATTGGCCCAAATGTTAGATGGGCCAAGGTATTAAATGACATCATTATATTGTTGGGCTTTTAATTTATCTAATTATAGTTTATCAAACCTTCTAAACGATTTATACAATCATCATCTTACATTAATTGTTTATAAAATATAAAATATCATAAAATAGAAACTCTTAAGTCTTAAATCAATCACATCACCACTAATGAACACATCTAACATATTTTATAAAAAACATAAATAATTTTAACTAGTGATATTTAATTTCGATCCAAAAGGATAATAGTGTAGAAAACAATCAAATATGGGGCTCGTATGGTTAAGTATACCGGATAAATTTAGATTAGATGAGATTACATTAATTTCATATAGACTAATTAATTAATTAATTAATTAGTATTCGATATTAAATAGGTTAAATTATGATATTATAATTTATATGTGCTTTTTGTATAAAACTTTTTATTTAATAAAATTAACGTGTAGTTTGAAGGATAAAATTATTTCTTATTTGTTTAGTCACCTTCTATTAAATTAAGATGGGTGTTACTAATTTAATGAAATAGTAATATCTAATAGCGGACTTTGATTTCAGTATCGTGTTTGAAAAAATGTGAATCTTGCCAACTGAACGTATTACCAACTCGACTATTTAGTCATTAAAATCTTATAACGGTAGCCAAACGAGCCTTTTTTTTTTTTTTTGTGCCGTGCGTTAATTTAATAGGAATTATCTGACAAACATCCATCATTAGACTCATCCCATTACAATGAGTCCAATTTTTTTTTTTCCATTTTTAAGATAAATCCAAAACTCTTTTAATTAATAAGAATTAATATAATTTCACAATTATACCCTTCTTCCTATTTGACATAATTCTATTATTTAATATTAATTTATTGTAATCTCCATCCAAACTCCCAAACCCTACTCTCAAACTATTTTCTCTCTCACGTATATTTTTCCAAGCCGCCATCATCACCAAACTTTTCTCTCTCACATATTTTTTCCAAGGCGGCTTCAGAATATATTTCTCTTGATGGTTACAATTTTTTGATTCTCTGTCCTTCTAGTGAAGCACAACAGAGCCCTAATCCTTTACAATTTCTGTTTTTCTGCTTTATCAGATAATTGTTCGTATACTATTCCCTAGATTTCCGAAGGTCTGGTTTAAATTATTGAATAATTTGAGATTTTTTTGTTCTAGTATTTCATATTTTTTTTCTAAATATTTTTTGCGTTACTTCCTTGCTTATTCAAGTCATTATTAGGATATGTAGGATAAATTAGGCGAAATCTGCTCATAATTTTTGGTAATAACCATAATTTTTGGTAATGGATGTTCATTGCCACACGTTGTTAATCTGCTCATATTAGTATGATATTTGAATTTTATATTATTTTATGCATTTAAGAATCTAGTTTTCAATATTTTTGTAATTTATACGAGGATATCAATATTAGTTTATGGCTCAAATTTTCAGGACGCAATGGAATAACGAGAAGAAGATGATTCCACGGATTATGCTCTAAGGTTCATTTGAGAGAAGATGATGTCCTTTATAGTGGGTTTATAGCTTTTTTTCGTTGAAATTTGATGTTTTATTGTTAGAATTCATAGTGGTTTTCGATGTTTATATAGTTGTGTATACAGAGTGGTTTTCTTGTTTATATAGTTGTTTATACGGAGTGGTTTTCATAATGTCACGCTTTGTCTTTGATAAATTTATAGTGGTTTTCAACAATTTTATAGTGGTTTTTCAATAATTTTTGTACATATTTTTATATAACTGTATATACATGGTGGTTTTTATGCTGACATATTTGTTATATAGAGTAGTTTTCAGTTTACATAGTTGTTATAAAGAGTGGTTGCCATGTTAATAGTTGTTATACAGAGTGGTTTTCATGTTTATATATAGGGATTTTTATTTAAAAAAACTGGAAAGAAAAAATAAACAAAAAAAAAACATTTAAAAAAAATTGAAATTAAGAAAAAATAAAAACCATGAAAAAACGAAAATAAAAATAAAACCATTTTGTTAAATTAAAATAAAAAACATGAAAAATATAAATAAGAAAAAAAATTAATTTCAAATAAAAAATCGAAAATAAAAAAAATAAAATAATTACAAAATTTTCTTTTAAATCGAAATAAAGAAAACCATTAAACAAAATAAAAAAAGAAAAGAGGAAAAAAAAAATGAACTGGCGAGATGATGTGAATAATTTTTTGAGAAGATTTGGGTGTAGATTATGGATATAATTTATTTTAAATTAAATAATTATACTAATTAATAATTAGTGGGTGCATATATGATTTTTCAGGCCCATTGGATTTATCACAAATCATTTATAAATAAATTAAATGATTTATCAAAAATTAAAATTCCAATTAAGGGTGTTTGACATATAACTCCAATTTAATATTACCATCATTTAAAAAAAATCCTAAAATAAATGGTAAATTATAATTCTCAATTATTACATCATAAAAATGGCAACATAATTTTTGTCAACACTAGTATTTAATAGTATCTGAATTTAAAAAAAAAATTAAAAAAAACACACAATTTAGTGATTTACAACGCATTTGCACAGCTGTCATTACCTAGGATTTTCAATAAAGCCAACTCCAGTAGTACAGTACATCACCACAACACGCATCAACACTCTGCAACACTCGTCACTCTCGAATCAAACAAAACCACGCCCACCAACTGTTCGATGAAAATCCCAGACCAAACCATGGAGTACAAAAACCTCGGCAGATCCGGCCTCAAAGTCTCCCAGCTCTCCTACGGCGCGTGGGTCACCTTCGGCAACCAGCTCGACGTCAAGGAGGCTAAATCCCTCCTCCAGTGCTGCCGCGACAACGGCGTCAATTTCTTCGACAACGCCGAGGTCTACGCCAATGGCCGCGCCGAGGAGATCATGGGCCAAGCCATCAAGGAGCTCGGCTGGAAGAGATCCGACATCGTCGTCTCCACCAAGATCTTCTGGGGCGGGCCCGGCCCGAACGACAAGGGTTTGTCCAGAAAGCACATACTCGAAGGAACAAAGAATTCTCTGAAGCGGCTGGATATGGAGTATGTGGACGTGATCTATTGCCACCGGCCCGATATCAATACTCCGATTGAAGAAACAGTTAGGGCTATGAATCACGTGATTGATAAGGGGTGGGCTTATTATTGGGGGACGAGTGAGTGGTCTTCTCAGCAGATTACGGAGGCGTGGGGTGTGGCCGAGAGGCTCGATCTCGTCGGGCCCGTTGTCGAGCAGCCCGAGTACAATTTGTTCTCCAGGCATAAGGTATTTCTGGATTCTGGATTTGAATTTAATTGTTATATCAATAATTGAAGATGTGGATGTGGTCATATATGGCAATTATGTAATATTGATTTGCTGTTATGAGTTATCCCTTTCGGGCAAAAATCGGAAAATTCCATTGTGCACATTAAAAGCTGTTTGAAATTTTATGATTTGGTTTTGGTGGCTGTGTGAAGAGTGGGTGTTGTTTTTTAATTGTTTCTTGAATATATATTGAATTATTAATATGTTTGTTTTTATCAGCGATCGAGAATATCGTGTGGTTATTCCGTTTCGTAATTCTTGAGAAATCTATTATTCTTTTCTTTGGTGTGTGCGTGTGTCTGTGAACTATGAAGTTCTGAAATTTATTGTATTTTTCGTGTTTTGTGGTAAAATATACAGTTAAAAATGCAATCTTTTTGAAGATTTTTCGTCTGTTTCGGATTGTACTTATGATATCTTATATCAGTTTGTATTCAACTATGGTATTGTTCTTATTGAATTGTGGATTTAATTGCTTTCTGATTTTTTTTATTTAATTGTTATCTCAGTAATTGAATATGTAGTGTGGTCATATATGGCAATTCTGTAATATTGATTTGCTGTTATGAGTTATCCCTTTCGGGCAAAAATCGGAAAAATCCATTGTGCACAATTAAAGCTGTTTGGAATTTTATGATTTAGTTTTGGTTGCTGTGTGAAGAGTGGGTGTTGTTTCTTAATTGTTTTCTTGAAGATATATTGAATTGTTTATTTGTTTGTTTTTATCAGCAATCGAGAATATCGTGTGGTTATGCCGTTTCGTGTGTGTGTCTCTGTGAACTATGAAATTCGTAAATTTGTTGTATTTTTTTCGTGTTTTGTAAAAAAAGCTATCTTTTTCAAGATTTTGCGTCTGTTTCGGATTTTATTTATGATATCTTATATCAGTTTTGTATTGAACTATGGTGCAGGTTGAGTCAGAGTTTCTCCCTTTGTACACTAACTATGGTATCGGCCTAACCACGTGGAGCCCACTTGCGTCTGGAGTTCTGACCGGCAAGTACAACGCGGGGAATATTCCATCGGATAGTAGATTTGCCTTGGATAATTATAAGGTAAGTATCGAAAATTAATCTTAAATGTTCTCTGTTCGTGTTGCTGTCGTAAGATTTTCTAGTTTCTACTTCCACGAATGTTGTGTTCAGGGAATCGGATTGATCAAAACTAACACTTTCGGCAAAATTCCATATTTTTTTTTGAAAGTGAAAAAGTAATTTACAATTTCGTTCCGAGAAAAAAAATTGAAAAATCAGATATCCGAATTTCGGAAATTGGAAATTTTCAGATAAGAAACGGTGGAATTCGAAAATTTCCAACTTTTAGTAGCCTAACATATAAAATACACAACAATTTCGACATTATAAGGGTATTTCTCGGAATTATTTTCGTAAATTATAATCGGAATTGTCGGAATGAAAAATATTGTTCCAAAATCGGAAATTTTTGGATCAGAAGCGCTGGAAATCGGAAACTCCTTTCCAATTTCCACGTATAGTGTCACACGAGAGTTGAATTTTTGTTTGTTTGAGGGAACGATTACTTACGAAATAATGAATGTAATATCGTAGAAATGAATTTTAATCATACTCAAATTACTCTATAAATTTTGGACCAGCATGTAATACAACTAATTGAGTATAATTACTTCTCCTCTCTACCATTTTCGTTATTAAAGTTGTTGATTCATTTCGTATTGTAAGAGAAATTTTAATAGTAGTTGTATAGTCAAATATCGAGTTTATTATTATAATATATTTTACCGTTGATGCAGAATCTTGCGAGCAGATCATTGGTCGATGATGTACTTAAGAAAGTGAGTGGACTGAAACCAATCGCAGAAGCGTTGGGCGTGCCTTTATCTCAACTCGCAATTGCTTGGTGTGCTTCGAATCCCAATGTATCGTCTGTTATTACGGGCGCCACAAAAGAGGCCCAGGTCAGCATAATCGTCCCGTTTTTATTTTTTATTTAATTTTTTTATGACCAATTATCGTAATAGTTCTTTACAAACTCATTTCTTATTCTGAAAAATAATTGATCGAATAATTTCGGGCAAATGCAGATTCAAGAGAATATGAAGGCTATTAATGTTATTCCTTTGCTAACACCTGAAGTGTTGGAGAAGATCGAAGCTGTTGTTCAAAGCAAACCCAAACGCCCCGATTCCTACCGGTAGACGACATCATTATTTTGCCCGTTGTCATTTCATCGTAAAGATTGGTATTTGCTATTTCGGAGTTTTTTTTTCGTCTTTTTTTTTTCCGGGTATTTTTAATGAGTGTGGTGATGAACTGTAAAACATGATTAGTGACTGATATTTGTATAATGTGATTTTATTTATTTATTTTGTTGTCACTTTGGTTATTTTTTTTTTGGTAATAAATTGGTTGAAATTGAAACATCATTTATAAGGAAATTAGCTGGAGGTCCCTCAAAAATATTATCTAGCCATAAGAAGGGCACGCACATTTGTTATTTTGCTAAAAGTCCCTGTGTGCTCCAACTCTAACGGAATCGCTTAGGATGACTAACAGTAACGGCGACGACATGGTAATTCGCGAAACTTAGTTGCACATCTTAGTTAATTAATAAGCAACAATTTACTTAAAACTTAAAATACAGTTACAAACAAATTAAAACAAGAATATATGTTTTCCACAACATATACACAACTTACACAGACAACTTAGTTGCACAACTTAAACAACTTATTTGCATAGTTTAATTACACAGCTTAATAAATTGCTTGAAATTGAAACATGGTTTCTTAATTATTTGGGGAATTTTTGAAGTCATGTGCCTTTGGTATGAATTTATCATCAATTTATTCAATTACTAAAAAGAAATATAATCTATTTTATGCAAAAACCATTTATCATCTATTTATGTAAAAACATACCACTTGAATATGGAAATATGATAACTGTTTTTATCTTTGACAATATCATTTTTTTTCATACTTCTGATACATTTTTATTTTGAGATTGATTTAGGAATATGTATTTCCTGTTCTAATTCCTAGTTCATTTGAAAGTATAACTTTTTTTCTTTTTTTCTAATTGTGTGCTATTTTTCATGAATAGTTTCTGAAAAGTAAGGGAACATTAGTCCCAAATCGCTATAAAATTTATGCTAAATTTTCAACACTGCATTAATCACTTTTCAACACTCTTTTCTTAGGGAAAATTGGCTAAAACTCCCTAAAAAATATTTTGAATAACTAACAGGGTGGGCGGATATTTTGAATTTGCTATAACGGTTTATGGATGAGTGCTCTTGGAGTAGTCGACTCGGCCCTGAACCTACGTGCCTATGACTTCGTTTCTCAAGAAATTCGCGCAATGGAAGATCCGGAATTTGAGACTTTCTACACCAAAAATATTCTATTAAACGAAGGTATTCGTGCTTGGATGGTGGCTCAAGATGAGCCTCATGAAAACCTTATATTTCATGAGGAGGTTCTATCCATCGAGTAGCTTAGATTGGATAGACAGATTAGACGGAAAATAAACATCTTAAACTGAAAACAAACAACTTAGATCGAACGTATAGACTGGAAATAGACAGTCTATACTGAAAATGGACAGCATAATCGAAGAATTTGAATTGAAAATACACAACTTAGTTGGAACCTTTAGACTGGAATTAGACAGTCTATACTGAAAATAGACAGCTTAGATTGAAAATCAATGAAAATAACATGTTCCAATAATGTTGTCAGCGGAAATTAGACAGTCTGCGGCAGAGGACTAGAAGGGATGGATAGAAATGCCATTTTTGGAAGTAGGTGTTGTTCTGAGGACGGATGAGTTAGAGGTGAATAAGGTATTTTCGTTTTAAAATAACTATCTTCAGTCTAAATTCTCCAACTAAGCTGCACGAGGTACTTGTAGCAAAATACAAAAATATGAATGTCATGATCTGAAAGGGTATTAGCGCCGAAAGATGTCTAGCAAATTGCCCTTTTCTAAACACCTAGTTCTCTCTATTATTAATTATAAGACCAAGTCCGGATCCACTACCTTTAGTGAACGGTTGAGTCACTGATTTACATTCCTCATTAAATACTTGTCGAACCTGTGAATGGGGGCTCTGAGAGCGATAAATTTCACTTTTGGTGTGAGGCGCAATTAATAAAATCTCTAATCCTTGTGCAAAGGTAAAAAAAATATTGATTAAAAGGGTACATATTTATTATTTATATATCCTTGTTAGGCAACAATCTCAAAACCCCAATTGGTTTTATTTTATTTTATTTTATATATTTATTTGGTTTTTAAAACCACGAGGATGGCGCGTTGTTCCATGATGATTCTTTGCAAAAATGGTCACTCCCATTTCTTCCTCTGAAATTCCGAAATCCATGCAATGCCCCTTCTCTCATATCTCTCTCTCTCTCTCTCTCTCTCTCTCTCATCTTTCTCTCTCTATCAACCTCTACCTCACGAAACAAAACCCCCATTGTTCATCAATCAACACTTTCTTCTTTCTGGAGGAGCCCCGCCCTAATTTTACCCAAAACACGTCAAAGAAAGGGGTAAATTTTTCATTTGGGCATAATGAAACCGACAAACGATTAATCAGATGCTTGGATGAATAATTTTACCAGGCTTGGTAAAATGGTAAGTATTTTGTTATTTGGGTAAATTACGGCCACCCACCCTGAGCTCATGTCAAATTGCAAAAAAATTCCCTCATATTTGAGTAATTACAACCAGCCATCAACTATGAATCTTCCTACACGTCCATTCTTACGGTGTCGAATTTAATGGAATCTTCTACATTATATGGAATATTCTCTAGCTTGTACCCGTTTTATCCATTCGAGCTCTATATTTTGAAACAAGATGATCATAAGATGCGTCCCCTTGGCTTGTAATTATCAGATTGTGATGCATCAGAAACTACATTTCTGCACAAATCGAGTACAAACTAGAGAATATTCCACGGAATCTAGAATATACTGTTGAATTTGACACCGTAAAGCTGGACGTGTAAGAAGATTCATAGTTGAGGAATGATTGTAATTATTCAAATAGGAGGTTTTTTTTTCCGTAATTCAATCTTATCTGAGGGGTGGCCGTAATTTAGCCTGTACTATAAATGATTTTGGGATTGCATTGTCGATTCTAACGGTTTGCTTTTTCTAGTTTCCGCGAAAACAAGTTGATGATGATTGTCTGACTGATGATGAATAGTTTGTGAGGGCAAGCAAATTTGAAGTGCCCTAATTAATGTTTCGGGGAACCTCCGATTTCGTTTGCTGCCTAGGAACAAGTAGTCTATGTAGCTGTTTTTTTCGATTTCGAAATTCGAAACTCGACGAATTGCATCGTACGAGTAATGATGCACAATGCCGATAGATATTGAATAACAAGTTCGAAGGGGCTGATATAAAACACTAATGCCGAGTGAAAGTTCGTCTCCGATCGAAAAAACATGGAAAGAGAACTGTGCTGCCGCACGAGCCAAAAACCGAACAACGCCAATTCCGACAACGTCAAACCACTAAACAACAACATCTCGTTGCAGACGGGCGAGGAATTCTCGCCCGAGTTCTTGAGAGATCATCTCACGTCTCGAATAACCCCTTTCGCCAAAGATATTGACCATAATACCCCTACGAACAAACTGAATTTCGACACTCGAGAATTCCACGATTTTTCTCCGAGCAACAGCAACACCTATCTGCACCGCAGAAAGTTCTCTCATGACGAAATCATCAACCGAGCAACAACTCCGTCGAGTCCGTCGATTTATTCGTCCGATTCCCCTTACTACAATCAACGGTTGGGATTCTCCGATCTCCCGCTCTACGAAAAAATGAAGTTCCTCTGCAGTTACGGAGGCAAAATACTGCCGAGACCGAGCGACGGAAAGCTTCGATACGTCGGTGGAGAAACGAGGGTTATTTCGATAAGTAAGACGCTAAATTTCTTCGAGCTCGTTAAAAAGACCAACGCCATCTGCAACAACCACCCTCATACGATTAAATATCAACTTCCGGGCGAAGATTTGGACGCGCTCGTGTCAGTTTGTTCTGACGAGGATCTACATCACATGATAGACGAATACCACGACTTGGAGAGAAGTTGTCAGAGATTAAGATTGTTTCTCGTTTCTTGTGGCGATAGTAGTAACGAGAGCCCTTGTTCTTTAGAAGGGAGGGGTAATAACGTCATTATTCAACAAAGGGATACCGATTATCAGTATGTGGTTGCGGTTAATGGGATGACGACATCTAGCAGAGAGAGTTTGGATTCGAGCCCGATTTTGCGGAGGAATTTGTCGAATCTCAAGTCGATGCATTCAAATGCGATTTCTCGTGATTTTAGTAATACAAATAAGATCAGTTGTTCCCGTGTTTCGAACGATCGAGTTAATTACGAGAAAACCGCACCGAAGAACGAAGAAGGGAGGGTGGATAAATCTCCTATGAATTCCGATGAAGAAAGGTCGAGCTCGTCTCAAGAAGGTGCAGTGCAACAAAGAAAGATAGAGAAATATAAAAAAATCAAGAATAAGGATAAGAGAAACGAAGCTACTATCGAAGAATACGATGCTTCGGATTCCGATTTTCTTGAACGAAAACGGAATTTGGCGAAAATAATATGCTCGTTAGATTCGCGTAGTTCGGCGAAAGATACGACCAAAGAGTTTCCGTTAAATTATCAAGCGAGTCCGAACGAGCTCGATTCTCCGTTCAAGAGCCAAAAAGAAAGTAACAACGACCACAAGCTTTATATCGACGACGAAATTATGTACGATTATTACGAGAGGAGTTTGAAAGATTCTCGTCACATTGTACCAGAACAGGAAAAAAGTAGAAAGAGCAATTTGGTCCGTTCTCGATCGTCGGATAGTTGTCCTAAAACTTATGTGCCGATAGTAGTTGAAGATGTGACTGGCTGTGTGCCAGCTGGCGTTGGATCGCACTCGAAAGCGGTCCCGCATGTACAAGATTACGATGATAGTGGATCGCGTGGCGAAGAAACGGAAGCTGAAACCGCTACCCCTGAATCTGGATATGGAGTATGGCATTTATTAAATAAATAGTTCTTTATTTATTTTTTATTTATTATTATTTTTTGGATTAATGTTAAATTGATGTCGATTTTCGTGTGGTGTTTAATGTAGGATGTTAAACCTGATGAAGACGATAAGGATGCGTCGATATGCGATGCTGCTGTAATTGAAATGGAAGCCGGCATGTATGGTTTGCAGGTACAGTTAAACCTCTATAAATTAATGCAGTCGGGACAAACAGAATTCTATTAATTTTAGCGAAATATTAAATTATCGAACTAATTTAGTAAGTTTTTACTGAGTCGGGACCAGAAGAAACTATTTATTCAAGCGAGGTTATTAATTTATCGAGGTTCTACTGTAATTAGTAAATTTATTTTACAATTACGAAATGCAGATTTGATTTCATAAATTTAGCAGTATCGTGGTTGATGCGTTGTATATTGTAAAAAAAATGAAATTAAATATCATAATTTTGACTCGATTACGAAATCGTATTAACAGATCATAAGAAATGCCGATCTTGAAGACCTAAAAGAGTTGGGATCCGGTACATACGGAACAGTGTACCACGGCAAATGGCGGGGTACGGATGTCGCGATCAAGAGGATAAAAAAGAGCTGCTTTGCTGGCAGATCTTCCGAACAAGATAAATTGGTTCGTCTCACTTTTATATATATTAAAGAAAAGGAAAAAAAAAACTATTTCGTCAAAAGTTCGATTTTGTTTGTAGACCAAAGATTTCTGGAGGGAAGCTCAGATTCTATCGAAACTTCATCATCCAAATGTAGTTGCGTTTTACGGTGTGGTTCCCGATGGACCCGGAAGTACGTTGGCTACTGTTACCGAATATATGGCCAATGGTTCACTAAGGCATGTTCTCTTGAGAAAGGATCGGTAAGTTTTTATTTATTTTTTATTTATTTATTTTCCGATTATTCATCGTATAGTTTGTAAAAGTTTGATCCGTGGAATTTGAATTTTAATTGCAGAGGACTTGATTGGCGGAAAAAGATTATGCTTTCGTTGGATGCTGCTTTCGGCATGGAATACCTCCATTTGAGAAATATCGTTCATTTCGATTTAAAATGCGACAACTTGCTCGTCAATTTGGGCGATCCGCAACGTCCTGTATGTAAGGTAAAAACAGCTGTTTCATTGGTTCCATAATATCTGTTGTTTAAGGTTTAATGAAGTTATTAAATATGGTCGAAGTTTAGGAAAGACGCGTGAAAAAAGACTAAAATACCCTTTACCATTTATTGAGGTGATAATAAGGGTAAAATTGGAAAACTGTATTTAATGCATTATTGGAACTTTGCAGATGATATACAAAATAAACAATTAGAGTAAGTACTGGGGTGCTGAGTAAAAATTTAAAAAATAAAATACAATTTTATTAAATATAAATGATGGAAAAATACTAAATTTGAACAAATTATAAGTTGGTTGTTGATTTATCAGGTTGGTGATTTTGGACTGTCGAGAATTAAACAGAATACGCTCGTCTCAGGTGGCGTCCGAGGAACCCTTCCATGGATGGCTCCGGAGCTTCTAAACGGAAGCAGTAGTCGCGTTTCCGAGAAAGTTAGACATCTCTATTAACTATATTATATTCCTATTTTTATGTCATGTAATTATATATGTTTCACATATTTCTACGATTTTTATCATAAATTTAAAAATCAAAGAATTTATTCGGGCAGGTCGATGTTTTCTCATTTGGCATTGCAATGTGGGAGATTTTGGCGGGAGAAGAGCCATACGCGAACATGCACTGCGGGGCCATCATAGGTAACGACAGTTTTCGGACAACGAATCTTGAAATTATCGATTACGCTTATTTGATTTTTTATTTTTTTATTTTTAATTTAATTTTTTTTAATTTAAAAAAAAAAGGTGGAATTGTGAATAACACACTGAGACCACCGATACCGCAACGGTGCGATCCGGAGTGGAGAAAGTTGATGGAAGAATGCTGGTCGCACGATCCGGAAGAAAGGCCGTCGTTTACGGAGATTACGAACCGGCTTCGTGTTATAGCTACAAAGCTCCAGCAAAAGAGATACAGTAATAGAGTCAAAAAATGAGATTTTAATTAATCTTTAATCATTGTTAATCCCTGTTAATCCCAGCCTAAGTGAAAAGGATATGTGGATTTAATTGTCTGAGTAAATTAAATTAGTCTATCTCTCTCTCATTCTCCTCAATTTGTTGTAAACCAATTTTGTATATGTAGATATATTATATATATACTCTTTTTTGTTTTTTTTTTTTTTTGACCAAACTTGTTGACCTTGTGAGTTATCCAGGTTATTTCCCTATGTTGACCTTGTTGACCAAACTTGTTGACTTTTTTGACGGACTGAAGTACCCTTATAATTTATATGTTAAGGGGTGTCAAAGTAATAAAACAAATATATAAGGGGTGTCAAAATGTATAACTATAATACTGTGGTTGCTTGAAATATATATATATATATTTTTTGGTAAATTACAACCATCCTTGAGGTATGTTCAAATTACTAAAACTCTCTCATGTTTGTATAAATACAACCACCCATCAACTATAAATCTTCTTTACGTCCACTATTGCGATTTCAAATTTAAGTGAAATCTTCTTGATTATATAGAAGATTCTCAATTTTGTACCCGTTTTATTCCATTCGAACTCCACATTTTGAAGCAAGATAATCATAAGATGTGTTTTTTGGCTTGTATATATCAGATTGTGCTACATTATATACTGTATTTTTGGACAAAACGAGTACAAACTAGAGAACATTCCAAAATTACCCCCAACTCCTTGAAACCCTAATTCAACTCAAATTTCATGATTTACACCTCAATTTAGCTCAATTTCACCAATTAACCAATTTTGACCACCACCTCTGATCAGATAAGTTGACTTTTTTTTTCCTTAATTTTTTCTCCGACAGGTCACCGTCAGTCTCGACCGTTGACTTTTTTTCTTTAAACATTTTCTTTACTTCAAAAAAATTTATTTTTATTAATATTATTTAACTGTCTGAGACAGTAATTTTACTAGGGCTGTGCGTTGGTTGGTTTGGTTAAAAACCAGCTATAAAACCAACCCAACCCATCCAACCAACTTTGGTCAATATTGGAAACCGTTATCGACCCAATTTATATGGGTTGGGTGATGGTTGAAAACCAATTTAATGGGTTGGTTGGTGGTTTGGTTGATGGGTCATCCATGTAAATATTTTTTAATTTTTTTTAATATTTTATTACTTGTTACAACACTATATCTGTTATAAATTAAATGCGAGTAGTTCAACAATATTCAAATAAAAGATTCAAAACATTACGGTCATATATATTGCAATTAAACATAAATAGTTCAACAAATAATAATCATCCAAATATTTAGACTATATGTCTTCAAATTAAAATAGTTCAAATTAGATAATTAGGTTAGATTTATTGCTTTTAGGATTTTGGCCAATATTAGACAATTTAATAAATGTGATATATAACAGAAATTTGAAATTAAAAGTATTAAATATTTTAATTAAAATTAATAAATAATAAATTAATGAATAAAGTTGGTTGGCCGATATTAACCGACTAACCAACTTTTTAGCATTTTAGAAACCATTATCGACCCAACTATACATGGGTTGGTTGACATTATCGACCCAACTTAAATGGGTCGGTTGATGGTTGATTAACCATCACAAATTGTGGGTCGAAAATGGGTTGGTTGGTGGTTAAAACCGATCCATGCACAGCCCTAAATTTTACTGTCTGAGAAAATAATTTTACCGTATTAATTAATTTTATCGTCTTGGCTTACAATTTTGTTGTCTTAGACCGTAATATTACTGTTTGTGACAATAATATTAGTAATAATATTAGTAAAAAAAATATAAAATGAGGGTTAATGTGATATAGTTGTTCAATCGGGGTTAATGTGCAATATTAATGAAGTTAGAGTATAATTGATCAGGGAATTGATAAAAATTATATTATGGTGAGTATTTTAGATAAAAGGCATCAGGATGAGTTTATTAGCGAAATCGTTTTTTTGTGTACCTGTGTGCATTTAAATCATTTGTCACGGACCTATTTGCCATTTGCCCTATAATATAATCCACTTTTATAGATACTATTTATAGACATATATCTAAAGGAAGACGGAACCTACAAACTTTCCCATCAAGAAAGAGACCAAGTGCTAATAATAGTATTTGTGTCAAAAGTTATCTTCATATATACATAGTTTGTTTCAAGCACTCATGAGTCAAGGGGACACAAGTGTATATATCTAGACTAGACTATGTTTGTATATCATATGTTTCTTGTCTGTTATACTATGATTGATTTAGTCAGATTCTTTGAGTTTGTATTTTGGTTCTTAGTTATTATTTTAATATCTATATATACCACAAGTTCCAAAATTTTCGAAGAGAAAAACAATGTTGTATGTGTTGAGATTTTCTTCTTTACATTGTATGTAATATTCTGTAATTCAAAAAAAAAATTCAAATAAAACAACTATATTAATTCATTGGCCATATTGTTATATTGTTACATATATTAAAAGCACTGCCTTTGAATCTCTTGAGCACTAACAAATGTGCCATGAAATCCATAGGGCACCCTCTTAGGCAACTTAACTAGAGCAACTTGTTCCATTGTCGAAGCTTTCAATATCACAAATTCCGATTTTTCGTTTTCTTCGTCCCTCACAAAACTCATGAGATACCCTTCTTCTTCGTCTTCCTCCTCTGCAGTTACCGGGACGAAACATGGCTCGCCACCGAACCTGTGGGGCCCGTACAAGTACTTAGTCACTTCTCCCGTTTCCAAATCGACCCTAGCGATTCCACTACATTTCGGCCATGGATCCGCTATAGCCAAGTACACGTACCTAGTTTTCTTGCCTAGTTGTTGCTTGTTTATTTGTCCCGCTTCTAGGTTCATACCCGACACGACGACCCTCCGGGTCGACCCGCCCGTTTTCAAATTCAACCGGATCTCGGATAACTCGCTTTTCAAATCGTCGCTACCCGAAAAAATCGAATCCGCCGGCGTCATGCAAGAGTTAATGACGACGATAATTTTGTCGCCGTTTTCGTCGCGCTCCTCCCACGCATTCCACATATGGAAACAAAAACACTCCGGAACATCTATCCATCGGATCTCCGATTCGTCAACCGCATTCTTCGGCAAAACACCGAATCGGGTCATCTTATTCGGGTCGTGGATCACGGGCGACCCGCCCCGCATCATCTCGGATAACTTGAATACCATCTGGTGATCCGGGATCACCACGTGAGATTCCGTCATGGTGAAGTCGTGGATCATGGTCGGCTGTTCGATTGAGATGGTCAACTCACGTGACTTATTCCCCCATTTATCGAATTTGAGGAATTTGAGGTAGGGTTTCGAGAGTATGTTGTAGCTGAGGGTGTAGAGATCCCCCGTGGCGGGGTCCACCTTAGGGTGGGCTATCATCGAGCCCTTGACTTGCCCGTCGAAATCGTACTGCCCGATTGTCTCGAGATCTCCGGCTTCCGTTAATCTGACGGTGTAGGGGAGATCATCCTCCGACATGGCGAGGATCCGACCGTTGAAGTAGACTACGTTGACGTTAGCCAGACCAAAGCCGTCTGCTGCATTGACCAGTCCGGCTAAGGCTCGAGCCGCGAATAGGGCGAGCCGAGCCAAGCCGGAGTGGCCATGCAGCTCGCCGATCTGCTTGGGGAAGACTGGCTTTCTGAGTGCGGCTTCCCCGAGCAGACGGTTGGTTCTGGTGAAGCGGCAGGCGTAGCTTGCTCGATTTTCGGGGGCCGCCAGGGTGACGGCATGGATCATGCCGTCGCCGTCGAAGAAATGGTGGCCGCTGATTGGCTCGAATAACGGGTTGCCGCCGTTTCTAAGGTAGGCCCCACGTACGCTTGTAGGGATGGTCCCCACTACTTCGAGATCTTGATGGACCGGGCATTCTTGAACCGGTGCATAGTTGCCTTCAAGTTGGACCGTGGGGTCCACCATCCGATTCAGCTTGTGGTTTTTTTCCATATTTGTCACGATTGATTTCTCCACCATGTCGAGGGCGGCGGCGGCGAGTTTCTGGAATGGGTTGTGGTGCGGCGGGGGTATGGTGGTCGGGGAGAAGATGGTTGGTGGTTCCGGTGGCTGAGGAAATGGCGGCGGCGGTGGTGGAGGTGGTTTGTTATTTTTTCTAGGGAAGCTTTTTTCGGATGGGTTGATTAGAATTTTGCATGTGATTTTACAGCTTCTTGATGAAGGTGGCGGCTGAGTTCTTGTGTTGGATTTGGTTTTGAAGAACGGAGATTTGGATGACGGCGGCGGCGGCGGCGGTGAGGTGGAGAAAAGGTGGTGGGTGAGAGAGAGATTCATGTTGGATTAATTTTGGTGAGTAGAGAGAGAGAGAGAAATCAATCAATCATAGTATGTAATAAAAAATGGTGGAGTACGAGGAGGGCTTTTTGTACAAGAAGAAAATTGCATTTAAAGAACCAGCTCATTTCTGAGGTGTAGGTCAAAAGAATTCTTTTTTTTCAATTCGAATTTGTTTTTTTGAAAAATAAATATTATAATTTCCGTTCCCATTTAAAAAAAAAATCAAATTTTAAGTTTTTAACGAAATTTAATTGGATCAAATTTGGAAATTTTAATTTAGGTCCATTTTCTGAATTGTGATTTTTTATTTTCAATAATTATGTTTAACATGTCAATGTAAATTAATACATTTTTTATCTATTTGATTATACTATAAGTGGAAATTTTGATCAATTCGATTTCAATATCTATTTTACTAGTCTCGACTGTATTATTAATTTATAGAGATTTAACTGTATATACCATCAGCCGATTAGAAATTTTTGCACGTGAGATTTCGTATGGCTGGCCTTTGCATGCAATTGGCGTAGCCATCACAAATCCATGCAAAATCCACTAGACAAAAAACAAAGCAATTTACATTTATAACGTTCTTACCCATATTGATGGTTGGTAAATCCTAAATCGAACAAAAAATAATTACACTGCGTGTATAAATCATTATAACAAATATGTACATACATATATAGAATTTTAGTAATTTATTCAAAATTACTAAAATTACTAAGAACATGAACGTAAATGCACATTTAATTTAATGATGTGATATAATAATATACTTAGAAAAAAAAAATCATAAATCAACACGACAAAAGAAGATGAGAACTACTTAAATTGAAATATTTCATAAATTAGTTACCATTTTGATCAATTACATATTTTCTTTTCTAATTCAATTTAATTTTAATAATTCTTTTTGTGTGTTTTATTTTATTCAAGCTAAAATTACTTTTCTTCACCAATTTTTTAACTCATAATTTTGTTCCTCTCTTTCTTTTTAGCTTTCAAGCCCATCTTAAAATTGTGACCCGACCCAATTGTCCATTTAAGGCCCGGGTCGATCTTGTGCTAAAATAAAGGTTAGATGGGCCTGGGCCTAGGTGAATGCATGTTATTGTTAATTAATTATCTCATTTAATCATACTTATAAAACAAATAGTAAACAACCGAAAAAGAAAAAAACATACAATAACGAAAACAATTTTATTAACTTATAGAAAAATCAATTGTTAAATTTCATTACGCAAGGCGAAGATCGTGATTATTTACCGTTCGGAGTATTAATTGAAGAGAGTCTCGAAATGGGGAGAGGGTTTAAATTATGTTCATTTAGCTTTTCTAAGCACTCGGGCAATCTGTTAGCTTAAAATTCTTTGTAATGACGTATTGAGGGCTATGACCTCTCGTTGGATTTACCGAATATCGCTTCATAATATAATTATTTTCTTAAAAAAAAAAGAAAAGAAAAAAAAAAATCAACCGGAGACCAGTTCATATTAACGAGGACAACAACCCACCCTTAAATATAAGAATCAATTACAATTAAATGGGGCAATTTGCTATAGGTCCTCGTATAAGAGATTATATGTGTTAAAATCCATCTAATAAACTCTAATTTCCAGCAAATTTTTGTATTTATAATTTGTCATAAGTACCCCTATCAATATCCCTATTAATATACGGTAAAATATATCTTCAAAATCAAATCCCCTATTTTTCTCCCTATTATAATCCACAATCCGAAAATTATAATTGCAAAAATATTGAAATCGATTTCTTCCATGTTTCTTCAAAGCGAAAATCTCACCACGGATTTTGAATCCTTCCATAGGTTTTGGGTGTTTGGTCGTTTGCAGTTTTACGTTTGCATTTTGTCTTCGTTCGATTTGCTGTTCAATATTTGCATTTGTTTCGTTTGCGGTTTACAAATTTGCAGTTCACTATTTGCATTTGTTTCGTTTGTTGTTTACAGGGTTTGTTGTTCCGAAAATTACAATTGCAAAAATATGGAAATCGATTTCTTCCCTATTTCTTCAAAGCGAAAATCTCACCACGAATTTTGAATCCTTCCATAAGTTTTGGGTGTTTGATTGTTTGCAGTTTTACCAGGTCGTTTGCATTTTGTATTCGTTCGATTTGCTGTTCAATATTTGCATTTGTTTCGTTTGCTGTTTACAAATTACTAGGTCTAAGCGTTTTGCCTTTATTCCGTTTGCCTTCGTTCGATTTGCTGTTGCCCAATTTGACTTCGCTCTGTTTGCAGTTTACAAATTGTTTGTTGCTCGGGATCAACGGCTGGTGTTTAGGGTTTGTTGTTTGGAGTTCATACGATGGCCAATACACGATTAAGTCTTGGTAATCAATGATCCTTTGTGTAAAATTTTATTTGCATGTTGGGTTTTCGATTTTGATTTTTTTTCTTTCATCTCAAATTTTGTATTTTGTTCCTTTTTTGCTTTTGTATTTGTTTGTTTGCTATTTATTTCAAATATTTCAATAATAATTTGAGAACCCGTTTTTTCTCCCTTAACAGCAAAGGAGGATGATGATTTCCAATCCCCGAAATCAGGTAAATTGAGGGGTTTGTTTATGTTACGACTTTGGTTATGTTTATTCTAAAACAATACATTTGAAGAACCTAATTATGTGTTCTGTCTTTGCATCAAAATTCTCGTTTTGGATTTCTACATTTTACCGGTTTTGTTCAAATAATAAATTATTTGATTGTATATTTTTTGGTACTTTGAAGAACCCATTTATTCGTTTTTCATTTGCAAAAAACTCATTTACTGAAAATTTTGATTCGCACGTAGTTGGGTTAATATTGCATAAGGCAGCCTATTTTGAACATAAGACAGGCTTTTGTTTGTATAAAATAAATAAAACAAAAAAAAATGTAAATTGAAATTACAAATTACGTGTAGGATATGCATTATGCATCGTCTATATTTAATTATAAACAACAAACTACATATATTTAATTACAAACAACAAAATGAACAAAATATGATATGCATAATCTATATGCAAACAATAACAATAAAAAAATGTAATATTACAAATTGCAGTTTGCAGTTTTCTATTCATGTTGCTAATTTATTTTGCAATTCAATTTCTTTTTGGTATTTATCGAATGAAAATCAATTAGAAAATACAAACAAAAAATAAAAGTTCACTTAAAAAAATTAAAATTGAAAGAGATAGAGAGAGAGAGGGAGAGAGAAAGAGGGGGCGTGTATTTGGGGAGGGGGAGAGAGAGAGAATGAGAAGGAGAGAGAGAGAGAGAGGCCACGTGAGAGTGATTGAGAGAAGAAGAGTAATAACTGGGATTTGTTAACCACTTTCTTATAAAATTAATTATTAATTGAGGAGGGATTTTTTGTCTATACACTAATAATTTAATTTAATTTATATTAATTTTATTGGGTAAATGACTTATATCTATATTCATGTAATAGAAAGGACCTCCACCTATATAAGTCCATAATTAGGGTTGTTTAGCCAATTTCCCCTTAAATTATTGAAAATAATAAATTAATAATAAATTTATTTTTGTATAAATTGGAATCACCGGTTTATATAATAAAAAAATGTCTTTTTTTCTTTTCTTTTCTTTTCTTTTCTTTTTTGTGAAAAACATCATAGTATAATCTCAAATTGTCAAAACAATCCTCGTATTAAACTAATTAGCGAGAAACTCTTGTGTAATCCTGGATTGACGAGGAAGATGAATCAACATTCAACATTATTTTCTCTCTCTATTTCTTTCTTCTTTTTTATCTTTTTCCTTTCAGAATTTTGATTTCATTTTTTTCTAATTAAGGGCAATTTTGTTATTTTATCGAAGTCAAAATCAAAAAATAAAATAATTTGCAATGCGCTTTGTAAAACATAATTAGGGGTGAAAGTCGGATGGATCAGATCGGAATTAGCCTTTTCGGAAAATTTTCAAAAAAAATCGGAAGTACAAAATTAATTCAAATTTCAATTCTAAAATTTTCGGAATCTAAAAATTCATTCCAATTCCAAAAGGCCCGGAAATTTCGGAATTTCGGAAAAAAATCGGAAATCACATAAGCTTTAAAATTTCAAAACTTAGCCAAAATTTTCTAAAATGTTCATAATTTTTCGAAAATAAGAGCATCCACGTCGATAAAAGTAAAACTAATAATTACTAAATTCCAGTTCAAAAAAATAAATAAAAATAAACACAACATAATATCTGATAAAACTTCAAACAACAATTCATTATGTCAAAATTCTAAAACAAAACTTATAGGTGTATTTTTCGGAAAATAAATATTGTATAATATATACTATTTATAGGTGTATTTTTCGGAAAAAAATCGGATTTTTTCGGAATTAATTTCGGAATTAAATCGGATCGGAAATCGGAAATGCCAAATTTATTTTATATAATTCCAATTTGAATCCAAAAAAATGGAAAAATCTCGGATATCGGAATTTCGGAAGTCGGAATGACAAAAGTTGTTCCAAAATCGGAACTTTTCGGATCGGAAACGGCGGAAATTGAAAAATTCATTCCAACTTGCACCCCTAAACATAACATAAAGGAGTTAATTACTAATTCTTTTAACATGATAGTTTTTTTGACAATTCGAGATTATACTGCGACTTCTTTGTAATTAACTCTAAAATATGATGAATAACTAATGATTAGTTTAAAAGGGGAAACAAAATCAGTGGTATATATGTCCATTCGAATCCACGACCACAATTTATGATTATGTGGTTGTGGAAATGATTATATGATTGGTTTTGGAAATAGAGATTTTGACTTTTTAGTTTTGATGATATAGTATTTTTTAAAATTTTAAATGCCTTATTTATTTAGTTTTGTGCCAACTGAATTCTCTCCCAAATCTTGATAAAAAAAATTAATTATCTCATAATTAAAAATTAAGAATTTTATTAATAAAATTATATATATTTATTATAAGGGTAAATTACACTCACACCCCTGAAGTATGTTAAAATAACTTTAAGGTCCCTGTGGTATCGATAATTACACTCACACCTGAAACATATCTAGAAACTCTAATAGGATAATTCATTAGATACGTTATTTCGATAGAGTTCTAACGGATTATTACTTTCAACTAGTGGTGGAGACAACATAGAGTTAGAAGGTGACATGGTTCCCCCAACATTTCTTAAATCAACCACTTCCTGAAACTAATAGTCCGTTAGAACTCTATCGGAATAACGTATCCAATGTATTATCTCATTAGAGCTTCTAACCATGTTTCAGGGAGTAAGTGTAATTATCAATACCACAAGGACCTTAACGTTATTTTAGCTACTTCAGGGGTTTGGGTGTAATTTCCTCGTATCAGTGAGTGATCAATCGGGTTCCCTCCAGAAAGGGAGATGGTCGATTTGGTTGCCAAATTTTAAAGTTATACCAAATGACCGGTTCAAATTATGATTTTTTGATGGAAAATAGCATTTTATTAACTCAGACAAAAGCAAAATCAAGGGAGAGAGAAGAACTGAATTACAAAGAACATCAATAAAGTAATATACGATAAAATTAATAATTTTGTTTAAATAATAATTTATTTCAGTTCCAATTTGATAAAGACATACAAGATTAGGGTGAATGACAAGAAGGTCAATCCCAAGTGACTTAAATACACATTGATCCACAAAAAAAACAGTATTTCAAATACACTCATCCCTTGTCTTTAGTCAAAAATTTGTCAATTCCATCCATTATGCTCTAACTTTCTTAATATTACACATTGACCCGAATTTAAACAAATATATCACATTAATCCCCATTTTAATAATTTTTTGAAAAAATATTTTTTTTTGAATTTATTTTTGCGGCCAGATTCCGGCGTTGACCGCCAGAGACCGCCGGTCTCCGGCGTTGATTTTTTTTTTGAAATTTTTTTCCAGCCGGTCAACCACCGTTGACCGCCAGTCTTCTGCGTTGACTCTTCGTAAGAAAAAATAAAATTAAAAAAATTACAAAAAAAAAAACATAATTAAAAAAAAATTCAATGCCGCAGATCCGGCGGTCAACGACGGTTAACCTACCGGAAAAAAAATTTAGAAAAAAAAAATTCAAAAATAAAAAAGAGAAAAAAGAGAAAAAGTCAACGACGGCTGACCGGCGGTCTCCGGTGATGGCGGGTCAAAATTGAGGTCAAAATTAAAATTAGGGTCAAAATTGGTTAATTGGTGAAATTGGGCTAAATTGTGGCGTAAATCATGAAATTGGAATTGAAATGAGTTTCAATGAATTGGGAGTAATTTTGGTATATATATAAGGGTTTTCCTTATTTGCAAATAATTTTGAATGAGCTGGAAATATTTGCAAGACAAAAAAGTTGGATGTCCCTGTTTGAATTAAATGTCCTAGTCATGGGCTTTATTGAGATTAACCCACAAAATTATTAGCTCGATAATTCATTATTTCACTTAATTAATAAAATTTTATCAGTTCCGATTGTATAAATTTATAAATGTTTATTTGTAGTCGGTGACATAAAAACAATTGAATATAAATGGAACAACAATTGGGCATGGAGACCAAATTCAAGCTGTAAATTTGCGAAATCGGACGGTCCTAGAAAGAAGAGGGCGTAAACGTGGACAACTAATGGCCGTCCGATCTACCTATAAACAGCTTCCAACAAAAGAAAAAAGAAGTGGTTAAATTAAAGTTGAAATTGATGGCTGAAAAAGAAGAAAGTGGACGAAAAGAAAGAAAGTGAATGATAGTGTCGATCAATTTATTGCAACCGTCCCTACAATTAATATTTGATCTTAGAGATATCATAGCAAGTGAATGATATATGTTGAATGAGTGGTCCTTAAATTTTTTAATCTTAGACCCATAATTTCAAAAAACAAAAAAAAATATTGTTTTATATTATTTGCAATTTTTTTTTTTAAATTCGACGATGGCAATATATTGCCCTAATTGCTTATAAGTTATTTTAAATATTGATTCACCAAAGCAAAAAAAAAAAAAAAAAAAAACACTAATAAAGAGAGAAATAGAAGAAAATTATATTGTATATTCTTAATAATACGTGTGTCGAAATCTTAAACATCACATATTTTAAAATGAAGATGTAATGTTAAGGAGAAATATATATATATTGCCTTTAAAAACCGAAATCACATAAATAAAGAGAATATATAATATTGTCGTACAGAAAAATCCACCTAACAAAGTAACATAAACATACTTCCAAAATTTGGAGATATATATATAGTAGATACTCGATAAACTAATAATCTCGTGTAGATAATATGTTTTCCTAGTCCTAACTTAAAGGCAGCGTGCTAAAAGAATATTTCGTTAAATTATTATTTCGCTAAATTAATAGAATTTGGCTGATTCAGACTTTATCAATTTATATAAGTTTATATATATATATATATATATATATATATATATATATATATATATATATATATATACATATATATA
>NW_012192892.1:862126-881476 GCF_000504015.1 Erythranthe guttata
ATGGATATCTCCAGACATAGATGTATTTGGATTGATAGATAGATGGTTTTACATTGAGAGAGAGATTGATAGATTTGGAGACGGATAAGAACACCTAGGGACGGTGGTGGTTAATATCTATTGTGGAGTAAATGGAGATATATACGTTTTAATGTAAAGACACCTTGCCATTGCGTATTGATATATCGATAGCATGACGTATATATATATATATATATATATATATATATATATATATATGTATATATATATATATATATATATATATATATATATATATATATATATATATATATATATATATATATATATATATATATATATTGTGTGTGTGTGTGTGTGTTTCCTTTGGCCTTAGGTTGTCCACGAGATGCCTAGGGTAGTTGGCCTTTGTAGAAAAGAATTTAGATGACATTAGTTTTTGGATTTTGATCAATAAATGTTACACTATGTAAGAAGCTCACAATTTATTTATGCATTAAAATTAGGTCATAAGTTCCAACAAATTTGGTGAAATAATTGTGTTACAGTGGTTTGTTGAATGTTGGGTATACATACACGAAATTTAATTATTTATTTTACTCCCTCTGTTCCACAATAACTGTCTCTTTTTAAAAATATTTTTGTTCCATATTATCTGTCACTTTACATTTCCAATACTGCATTAAATGCATTTTTTTTCCTATTTTAACCTTATTAATTCAACTATAAGTAAGTATTAACTTTCTCTTATCACATCATTAAATAATCAAGGTTATTTTAGTCTTTCTAATGTATTTTACCTAAAATCAAAACACATTTATTGAGTTTCTTAATACTTGTGCAAAGCCAAAAACGACAGTTAATAAGGAACGGAGGGAGTATATAACATCGTATTCTTTTTTAAGAATTTAAAATAAATAAATGATTATTAGTTTTCGGATTTGCTCAATTTCAAAATCATGTTTAAGTTGTTTCCTATTTAATGACATATTCCTCTCTTTCATACAAGTGTGACATGATATTTCAAAATCACGACAAATGGAAAAAATGAGTCCAAATTTCAACTACCACCAAATTGTCAAAATTAGAGTAAAGCCCCTCGCTCTTCTTTTATTATAGGAAACCCCTCACTCTATTATTTTACGAAAATATCCTTATCATTTTTATTCATTTTGTTGGTGAAAATCCACAAATTCTCAAGCCCGAAGTGATTATAATGTTAGGTATTTTGTAATTATACTTTTAGAGTATTTGTTTTGGCCCCTACAAGTTTTTGCAAATATGCGACCCTTTATTTTTTTTAATGTTTTTTTTTCTCTATGATCTTATATAAATAATAGATATGAAATCATATTTAATATAACAATAAAAATAAAATTTATGATTTTTTTTATTATTCCTCTGAAAAATAATTTAGGGTAATGCTTTGAGGTCGACACAAATATTAAGTGCAATACAATACATTATTAGAATCATTTGGATAAGTAGTATATTTTTTCTTTTTTTGCATGCTTGAAATATGATAAGATTATAATATATATTATTTTAATTGAAAATTAGCAATATAAACCTTATTTGCAATGTCTTGAGAATCTAAAAAAAAATCGAGGCACTGCACCGAAAACCGAAACTTTTGCTCGCGCCACCCAACGTTTGATTCTGCATTCCTAAATCCATTATACCCTCACTAAGTTTTAAATATTCAATTCACAACTCATTGTGACCAAAGTTACACTAATATATACATTTATAATTATTAAGAAAATGAGGATTAGGAGAGATAAAATTGCATTTATATACTGTCACACACATATAAATGATCACTTAACAAAAGTTATACGTTTTTAATTTCCGTATGAATAAATATTTTTGTGAAACACTCCATATGAGAAGATAGGAAGAGATAGAAACACGTAATCAATTTTTCGTAGAAGTTTATTTATTTTATTTTAAAGTTAATTGTCACTAAAATTTGCAATTAAATTACTAACTTTTTATTTCCCGAAAGTTCATCGTTATAACTTGCAAATCATAACCTCGATCGATCTGCTAATTCAACTCTCGTTCGAGAGATTATTTAATAACGCAGAAACAACGTAATATTTTGCCACTGATTCTTTTTAGCGACAAATGTTTGTTCTATATCGACAACTATTGTCACTGAAATCCAATTTTTTTTTTTCTTGTAGTGTAGGAAAATCAATTTTTTTTTATTTAACTAATATATAAAAATTGATTGTTTTTTATGTTCTATTTAACTAAGATATCGAATTTGAGATTACGTGTATTTTTTTAAGGGCGAAGTACGATTAAGTATTTCATTTAGAACTTGAAATTTATAAATAAATAAGGATTTCCAAGGTTGTATGATTTGATTTTATATACAATTCTTTAGATCATATAAATAATTTATTTTTCCATGTAGTTAGGTAAATTTTAATCTCAATCAATTTTGTTTTTGTTACCATGCACATGGATTGTTTACACAATTTTTTTTATTCAGGTACCTAACTTCCCATATACAATAAATTAGGTGTTGCGTTTTCTAATACTACATGTTTTGTTAACACTGTCATTTTCGTTATCTATTTCTGTTTGTTTCGTAGTTTCGTATTAAAATTATTTTAGATTTTCATTAAAATTCCTCATTAATTATTTACTAAAAACAAGTCTTATTTAAGCCATCTGATGAATCACGAAAAAAACGACAACTTTGCTACGAAAATACGTCAGAATTTTGCGATGTTTAGAGCAAAATTGTCCTTTTCCAATTTCTGGTAATTATTGAAATCGTAATAACTTGCAATACGAAAAATTTGAATTTTGATTATGTGAACTAATTTTACATAAATTTTAATGTTTTATAATAATTTAAATAAGAAAAATTTGAATTTTGCAATAAGATTTTTTTTTTCATTTATGGTATTTTTTGTGTATTTTATAATTTAAAATTTTAAACTTTCATTTTAATAGGATTATATATATATTTGCATCACCGAACAAGCGTACAAAAAAATATATTTACATATATCGCATCTAGTCGAAAAATTCTGATTCCGTCACTGAATATGAAAAATGAATTTCGGAGATGTTGTTTTATTTTATTTTATTTTATTTTATTTTATTATTGTCATCCCTATTTGTAGGAAAACACAATCCTTGGACAGAAATTTATCCTTAATTTTTGACAACATAAATAAAAGATTTACCCATTTTTTACTACAAATTTTAGGTCACACAAATAACTTTCCCACCTAATGCCAAACTTAACATTTCTCAACTGATTTGCTGAATAGGGGTTCATAGTACTTACTATATTATTGGACTGTTTAATTAGGCAAATTAACTTTTTTACCCTTTTTAACCTCAGTTTGAAAACTAATTAAATTCATCTTTTGATTGTTTTTAAACTTCATATTCATGTGTATATGCATCTTAACCAAAACCAATGCATACATCTAAATGTTATTTTTTTCCGGAAGCCTAAGAGGGTGTTTGGCTAAGCTTATAATCTGGTAAAAAGAGCTTATATTAAAAAACAAAAATCTTAAAAATTCATAAAATAAGCTGCTAGAGAGCTTTTAAGATTTTTTTTACAAAGTTCATTTATCCGACATTTTTATTTAAGATCTTATAATTAGTAAAAATAGCTTATAAGTTCATTATCAAAACACTTTAAAAACCAAATTCTAAAAATATGTAGTAGAAACTTATCAGCTCTTAAAATAACATAATTATACATCAGAGCTTATCAGCTATTTAAAATAAGTTTAGCCAATTCGATAATATGTCGGAGGTTCAGATCCCCTCGGGTGTATATTTATTTTTTAACTATAAGTTAATAATGCAAAATGCAACTAAGATTTTTATGGTAATTAAATAGAATTATTTGTTACAAATTATTGGTTCCCTTTTGTCGGTTCATTCAATTTTATTTAGGTTTCTCAAGCTATACCTATTATTGCATCTACCATTTAATTGAATTCCCAGTTGTCCCAGTATTATCAATAATGGTGTAAAAAGCGTAATTGAATAGACCACTATACAGTATTTACAAAACATTAAATAAATAATTAAAATAAATAATTAAAATTCAGAAAAAAAGAAAAAAAAAAAATTAGGTAGCAAGAATGTTAGAATTATGTTGATAGTTTGCGCCACGTGCCTGCCAATTTCTCCACCTCAAGTTTTGCTGCTACTTAACCACGTGAACCAACCTCAGCTACCAAAAAAACTTATAAGCTGCATACACAACATCCTTTATATATATAAATACCCCTTTTGTACACTCCCTCTCATAATTCACTATCAACCCTAAACAACAACATTTGCACCACCACCACCACCACCGCTGAAACCTACCTTTTTCTCCGGCGAAAATGGCCGCCGCTAGCATTGAGGATATCCGCCGGGCTCAACGGGCGGAGGGCCCCGCCACCATCCTCGCCATCGGGACCGCTACTCCCGCGAACTGCGTCGAACAGACCGAGTACCCTGATTTCTATTTTCGCATCACTAATAGCGAACATATGACCGATCTTAAGGAAAAATTTCAGCGCATGTGTAAGATTTTTTTTTTTTTTTTTTTTAATTTCTCTTTCGGATTTCTTCTCTTTTTCCAAATGTTTCGTTAAGGGGTGTATATATATATATATATATATATATATATATATATATATATATATATATATATATATTGACGTGTCTAAAGGGGTCCGGCAAGTGAGACACATAAATTGTGTCGTTTAATTATTACATTAAACTATTTAATTCTGGGATTTCCAATTTATTTCATTTTATCCAAATTAGGTAGATTTGATATTAATTTCATTATTCTGTAGTTGATTTTTTTTCCTGATTTGGATGTTTCTATAAATCTAAACACTGTTTATTGAAAACAACAACACAGGCGAGAAATCGCAGATAAAGAAGCGGTACATGCACTTGACGGAAGAAATACTGAAGGAGAATCCGAACATGTGCGCGTACATGGCACCTTCTCTTGACGCGCGTCAGGACATAGTTGTGGTGGAGGTCCCGAAGCTCGGGAAAGAAGCTGCACAGAAGGCCATAAAAGAATGGGGTCAGCCGAAATCAAAGATCACCCACCTCGTTTTCTGCACCACCAGCGGCGTCGATATGCCCGGCTGCGACTACCAGCTGACCAAACTCCTCGGCCTCCGCCCCTCCGTCAAACGTTTCATGATGTACCAGCAGGGCTGCTTCGCCGGCGGCACTGTTCTCCGCATGGCCAAGGATCTCGCCGAGAACAACGCCGGCGCTAGGGTTTTGGTTGTTTGCTCTGAAATCACCGCCGTCACTTTCCGGGGACCCAACGGCAGCCACCTCGACAGCCTCGTCGGACAGGCTTTGTTCGGTGACGGCGCCGCCGCCGTCATTGTCGGCTCCGACCCGGTGGTCGGAGTTGAGAGGCCGCTGTTCCAGCTCGTCTCGGCGGCGCAGACGCTTCTGCCGGACAGCCACGGCGCCATCGACGGGCACCTCCGGGAAGTGGGTTTAACTTTCCACCTACTGAAAGATGTTCCAGGCCTGATTTCGAAGCACATCGGAAAAAGCTTGAAGGAGGCGTTTGATCCACTGGGAATCTCCGACTGGAACTCCATTTTCTGGATAGCTCACCCCGGCGGTCCGGCGATTCTTGACCAGGTGGAGTCAACTCTAGCACTCAAGCCGGAGAAACTCCGGTCGACAAGGCACGTGCTGAGCGAGTACGGGAACATGTCGAGCGCGTGCGTGCTATTCATACTGGACGAAATGAGGAAGTCATCCGCCAAGGAGGGGATGAGCACCACCGGAGAAGGGCTGAACTGGGGTGTGCTTTTCGGGTTCGGGCCGGGCCTGACGGTGGAGACGGTGGTTCTGCACAGCGTCGCTATCAACTGAGAAGAATGAGTGGTCCTGTTTTCTAGTTTAAATGAATATGTTGTATTATTAATTTATTATGCTTTTCATTATTCTCTATTTTCTTTTTATTTTTATTTTTATTTTTATTTTTATATATATATTTATGTATGATAATTTACTGGATTGGGAGTGACTAGTCGATATTGGAATAACAAAGAATAACGCATCAATGTTTGTTAAGGTGTGGTATATTATTTCGAGTAAATTGCAAATACTACCCCTGTGTTATCTCGAAATAGCAAAAACCCCCCTGTGATAAATAAACTAGCAAAAACCCCCCTGTGAAATTTAGTCAAAGGCAGAATCCCCCCTAGCTGATTTTTTAGACTTGAAATGACAAAATTGTCCCTCAAAATGTATTTATATATATACATATTATATGTATATTTATTATTTTTAATTTATTTGTTTAGAAATTAAAAAAAATAGTAAACAACTAAATTGATTATTTTTTAAATAAAATAATTAAAATATTTATAAAATATAAGAATTTATTAATTGCAAGACTCCAGGGGTATTTGTGTCTTTTTATATCAAGTCAACCCTCAAATAGTTCCATAGGGGGGTTTTTGCTATTTAAATAATTTCACAGGGGGGGTTTTGCTAGTTTATTTATCACAGGGGGGTTTTTGCTATTTCAAGATTACACATGGGTAGTTTTTGCAGTTTACTCATATTATTTCACCTGGATTTGGATTTTATTTACTATCTTATATTATTGGAAAATGGATTTCTTGTGACATGGTTTAGTTTTTATTTATGGCAAAATTACAGTTTTCAACCCATGTTTGCACAAATTTTACATTTGGTCCTCTATATTCACAGAAAAATACATTTGGTTGCTTATATTTCAGAAATTCAACATTTTTAGCGTTTCGTCAATTTTCTGTTAAAACTAGCGGAATCAAGTGTGTTCCCATCACTACCTTAACTAACGGTAAATGGTACAGTTCTCATCCCTCAAGTTTGTACGGATTTCACATTTGGTCCTCAATGTCCATAAAAAACACACTTTGTCCATCATATATCAAAAATTTAACACTTTTAGTCATTTCCGTCAATTTTCCGTTAGTACTAACGGAATCAAGTTTGTGCCCGTCACTGTCTTAACTGATGAATTAACAGTAAATTGACGGAAATGACCAAAAGTGTTGAAGGGGTTAGTGCAAATTGAGGAGTGAAAACTGTAATTTTCCCTTTTTATTATTTATACCTTTTAACCAATTGGTTCACACAAAAAAAATCATTTATCTGAACAACTTCAAATCCCTTTTAATAACAAAAATTATCCTCAAATCTTAAATTTACAGAAATCTCTTTAATTTAACAAATTGAGAAATTTTAACCACTAGCTGTAAGCCTGTAACAATTATAAGAAATTTGTACACTAATATTTCTGCGTTGACCAGTCAATTAATGCAGAGTGTTATTGTCATTGAACATAATATATTTTAAAGTTTTATCTTCTCTTTTTTTTTTTTTTTTTCCTTTTTTTATGTTCTTCCGAAATACAAGACAATGTTTTAGATTATTTTTTCTCACTGTTTTTCCAATATAAATTAAGCTTTTCAAAGAGAATTCCCAAAATAAAAGTATATATGGCTGTGAGATTTAATTTCGTCAAGGAATATACTTGACTCAATATATTAATTAATTTGAAAAAAATGATTTAATTTTGTTAATGGAAGAGTAAAAGAATTAAGGATCAAGGAATCTTTCAACTCTTTTGTTACTACTCCAATTATTGTACTAAAGATGCCATGTGAGATGTCCTAATATAAGGATTGGCGTTCTTGTCTCTTTGTTCGCGATTGCAAATTAATTATATTTTGAGGATTAATATTCCATTGAGATTATACTCTGGAAATGAAGTGGATTATGCATTCTATACACACACACACACACACATACACACACACACACACACACACACCGGGTGAGGAGCACTGTGCAGTGTACGGTGCCGGTGCCCTGTTTACATATTTGCAAAATGTGTTTTATTTATGCTGGCGTGAATTTGAAGGGGTTGATGATACGCTACATGTGACGCGTCAAAGTTGCCCCCATATCCTAATCAAAATTAGAAGACTGAATATAAGTGTCACATTAAAACAGAGCATTATATAAGGTGAGACGGGTTATGAAATAAGAATAATATTGATATGTAAAAAGGTAAAAGACCAAAAAATATATTTATTAATGATACAGAAGTGATGTTATACAAGCTAGTATTCTATGATATGCAGTGTTCTAAATATCGGTCGTGGCGGCCGATATATCGGCCGCCATATCGGTGGCGGACATAAACCTTTACGATATATGTGTGGCGGTTTTGAAAATCGGTTTTTGGACGGTGAGGCGGTCCGAGGCGGTATGTGGCGGTTTGTGGCGTGTCAAACCGATATATTAGGTCAAACTTCGAACGATATATCGGAAAAATATTTTTTTTATTTTTTTTATTTTTTTATTAGAAGGAAAATAGGGTGTTTATTTTTTATTTTTTTATATTTTTTAATTATAATTCATTATCTCTTTCAATCAAACCCAAAATTACCGACCCCGTAAGAAGAACCTGACCTTGAAAAAAAAACACAAAACAATCCACACACCGCGGCGGCATTCTGTATCTCACTATTATTAAACTTTTGTTATGTGATTATAATATATAAACGATGAGGAGAGAATCATGTTCAATTTTTTTTATACGTTTTTATGTATTTACAAATAATATTTAGAAATATATTACACTAAATTTAAAAACCGATTTATTTCCCATATATCTCCGATTAATCACCGCCGCGCCGATTTATCGTGTAGCGGTTCCTAACCGCCTCGGACCCGATAACCGATATTTAGAACCTTGATGATATGTAATGGATAGAATGTGCGTACGTGATTATTGCTGGACTCAATTTTGCGATGGATGATACTGATTAGGAAGAGGAGAATGCGGTTCTAGATTGGCACACAATGGCATGCGGTGAATATTTGTTACGGCATATTGGTTGTATATAGTATTATCAACGTTACATTTGTTAATTTTTATTTGCATTAACATAGCTGTATTAAAATAATATAGACAAAATTTAGCCTGTGATAAATGTATAAGACAAACTTTAGTTAGCTGAAATTAGTGTTTGAATAAGTGTAAAAATAAGAGAGGTGCAGTGATGAAGCAGGAGTTGATAGAAATATATCATCACCTAAGCAGGTGACTAAGTCTATTGTCATTACAACAGGAAAGTCTTCTATACAGTTGTGCCCTCTAGCTTTGCAACACTGTTCCAAAGTATATAATATAGGGACCAAACATCGTAAAATTTGATCTTTTTTTGATATTTAAGATTTATTTTAACATTTGAATCGACATAGATATGAATGAACTGAATCGTGAGATTTCAATCGTAAATCATAAGATTTATGCTCGGTATTGCGAATTTTCGTAAATGTGGCGGATATTATGGATAGTGAAAGAGAGATCCCCTTTGGGGTCAAATTTACAATTTGGGTGGAGAGGCGAGGAAGATGGGAGCAAGTATAGGGGTGATTCTGCAATTTTCAGAACTTTTTCATCCATGGAGGTGGACTTTCGGAAATTTCAATTTGACATCCACTTGGGGGCATCTCCGGTTGAAGGACCAAAATTAAAGATGATATATAATATAGGGACCAAAACTGTAATTATCAAAAGTTTATTAAAATAATATAATAAATTAAAGTTTTCTTAAATCGTATATCGTAAAATTTGATCGTTTTGTTGATATTTAAGATTTATTTTAACTTTTGAATCGACTTAGGTATGAACGAATTGAATCGTAAGATTTGAATCGTAAATCATAAGATTTTAAACTCGGATTGCGAATTTTTGTCAATCAGTAACACGCGATTATAGCTAAGGAGGAGTAGAAGCATACTGCATTGTAGGCGGATATTTCGGATATTATAAGAAAGATCCACTTTGGGGTTAAATTGCAATTTGAGTGGAGCGGTTGGGAAGATGGAGTAAGTATAGAGGTGATTCTGCAATTTTCAAAATTATTTCAGTTAGGAAGGTGGATTTCTAGAAAGTACAAATTGAGCCCCACTTGGGGTGCATTTCTGGCTTAAGGACCAAAAAAAAATGTATATAATATAGGGACCAAAAATTGTAAAATTTGATCGATTTGTTGATATTTAAGATTTATTTTAACATTTGAGTCGACATAAATATGAATGAATTGAATCATAAATCATAAGATTTTATGCCCGGCATTGCGAATTTTCGTAAATGTGGTGGATATTTTGAATAGTGAAAGAGAGTTCCACTTTGTGGTCAAATTTGCAATTTGGGCGGAGCGGCTCGGAAGATGGAGTAAGTATACGGGTGATTCTGCAATTCTCCGAAATGTTTCATCGAGGGAGGTGGATTTTCGGAAATTACAAATTGACGTCCACTTAGGGGGCATTTCCGGTTTAAGGACCAAAATTAAAAATGGTATTTAACATATGGACCAAAACTGTAATTATCAAAAGTTTATTAAAAATAATATAATAAATTAAAATTTTCTTAAATCGTAAATCGTAAAATTTGATCTTTTTGTTGATATTTGAGATTTATTTGAATTTTGAATCGACTTAGGTATGAACGAATTGAATTGTAAGATTTGAATCGTAAATCAAACGATTTTAAACTTGGTATTGCGAATTTTTGTAAATGAGTCACACGCGATTGTAGCAGAGGAAGAGTAGAGACATACTGCGTTGGTGGCGGATATTTCGGATATTGCAAGAGAGGTCCACTGGGAAGATGGACTAAGTATAGGGGTGATTCTGCAATTTTCAAAACTGTTTCACCTAGGGAGGTGGATTTCTAGAAATTACAAATTGACCCCCACATGGGGTGCATTTCTGGCTTAAGGACCAAAAAAAAATGTATATAATATAGGGACCAAAAATCATAAAATTTGATCAATTTCTTGATATTTAAAATTTATTTTAACATTTGAGTCGACATAGATATGAATGAATTGAATCATAAATCATAAGATTTTATGCTTGGTATTGCGAATTTTCGTAAATGTGGCAGATATTTTGAATAGTGAAAGAGAGTTCCACTTTGGGGTCAAATTTGCAATTTGGGTGGAGCGGCTTGGAAGATGGAGTAAGTATACGGGTGATTCGGCAATTTTCAGAAATATTTCATCGAGGGGGGTGGAATTTTGGAAATTACAAATTGACGTCCACTTAGGGGGCATTTCCGGTTTAAGGACCAAAATTAAAAATGGTATTTAACATAGGGACCAAAACTGAAATTATCAAATGTTTATTAAAAATAATATAATAAATCAAAAATTTTTTAAATCGTAAATCGTAAAATTTGATCATTTTGTTGATATTTAAGATTTATTTGAACTTTTGAATCGACTTAGGTATGAACGAATTGAATTGTAAGATTTGAATCATAAATCAAACGATTTTAAACTTGGTATTGCGAATTTTTGTAAATGAGTCACACGCGATTATAGCAGAGGAGGAGTAGAGACATATTGCGTTGGTGGCGGATATTTCGGATATTGCAAGAGAGATCCACTTTGGGTTAAATTTGCAATTTTGGGGGTCGGCTGGGAAGATGGACTAAGTATAGGGGTGATTCTGCAATTTTCATAACTGTTTCACCCAGAGAGGTGGATTTCTAGAAATTACAAACTGACCCCCACTTGGGGTGTATTTCTGGTTGAAGTACCAAACTTAAAAAAAAAAACTATATAATATAGGGACCAAAAACGTAAAATTTGATCAATTTATTGATATTTAAGATTTATTTAATATTTGAATCCACATAGATATGAATGGATTGAATCGTAAATCATAAGATTTTCTGCTCGGTATTGCGAATTTTTCGTAAATGTGGCTGATGTTTTGGATAGTGAAAGAGAGATCCACTTTGGGGTCAAATTTGCAATTTGGGTGGAGTTTATATGAAGATGGAGTATGTATAGGGGTGATTCTGTAATTTTCAGAACCTTTTCATCCAGGGAGGTGGATTTTCGGAAATTACAAATTGACCTCAACGTGGGGGCATTTCCGGTTTAAGGACCAAAATAAAAAATGGTATATAATATAGGGACCAAAACTGTAATTATCAAAAGTTAATTAAAAATAATATAATAAATTAAAGTTTTCCTAAATCGTAAATCGTAAAATTTGATCGTTTTGTTGATATTTAAGATATAATTTAACTTTTGAATCGACTTAGGTATGAACGAATTGAATCGTAAGATTTGAATCGTAAATCATAAGATTTTAAACTCGGTATTGCATTTCTTTGTAAATGAGTCACACGCGATTATAGCTGAGGAGGAGTAGAAGCATACTGTGTTGGTGGAGGATATTTCGGATATTGCAAGAGAGATCCACTTTGGTGTTAAATTTGTAATTTGGGTGGAGCGGCTGAGAAGATGTAGTAAGTGTAGGGGTGATTCTGCAATTTTCAAAACTGTTTCAGTCAGAGAGGTGGCTTTCCAGAAATTACAAATGGACCCCCACTTGGGGTGCATTTCTGGTTTAAGGACCAACATTAATATATATATATATATATAGACCAAAACTGTTATTATCCCAAATTTATTGTAAATAATATAATAAATTAAAGTTTTCTTAAATCGTATACGGTAAATTTTGATCGTGTTGAATTTAAATGCTTATCAAAGTCCACTCATCTGTTGAGACAGACTACGTGTTACGACATGACATTAGGTGTGGTAACAGAATTCTTGTGTTGTCACAGTAATAAATCTACTAAAAGCAGAATAAAGAACACACGAATTTAATGTGGTTCGGATACAAATGTACCCTACATCCACGAGGACTTGCAAAACTACTTCAGATTTAAGTGTACATTAATAGGACTTAATAAAACTCTAAAGACTCCCTCTTTATGTGATACGCTGTTCTTGCACACGACTCGAACTTGTTGATAATCAAAGCTGCTCCTCCGCACTCTTGGACTTCCTCCAATGTTGAACTCCCTTCAAACGGCGGATCGACCTCTCCCGAGATCCTTTAAGCATTTCTCCCGAAACGCCGATCTTCTTTATGGCCTGGTAGAAGAAACCTGTTTTGTTGCCACACCTGATGTGCCGACAGGGCTGCAGCACGGGTCGCACCCTTCAAAGCCTTTATGTTGGGATTTTTCTTATTAAAGTTCCATGGGACTCATATGAGGTTGAGGGCCTTATATAGGCAGTAAATGAGTTACACCCGATTATAACTGAGGAGAAGTCGAAACATGTTGCATTGATGACAAATATTTCGGATAATGCAAGAGAGATCCACTTTGGTATCAAATTTGCAATTGCAACGTAGGCAACATAAACTATCGCCCCTCAAAAAACAATATATTTTTATTGAGCAACAAATACTGGAATAACCTACATCAGATATCCTCAAAAAAACACAATATATATTAAATAATAATATTCCATAATTTAGATAGAATAATTACCTGAGTGACGACAGTCCACTGAATATGTAGTGGAAGTTGAACAAAATCAGCAAATTCAGTCCCTATTAATATTTGCACAAAACATAAACACTTATTATAATTTACTATCTACATTTCAAGCACAGCATCCTAATATAATTTACACTGCATTTCAAAAGCACAATGAATGATTGATCGTGCAAGTTAAAAGAAAATCCCAAATTGATTAACATAAACTTATAACTACGATCATACTCTCGTTATCTTAAGTATTGAATTCATATATTTGATGTGAAGTATAATTAAATACTCTGAAATATGCACATTTTGAGGTACCTAAAATGAAAACTAAATCTCCTCAAAAAAAAAAAAAATGAAAACTAAATAAAGTCGGACCGCAAGTACAGTAATTATTACAATTTCACTTTTGTAGTAACTTTTTTGTAATGTGAGAAGATTGGTAAAAACGTGTTACTTTTAAGAAACGACCACGCTGAATTTGTTAATTAACGGGATGAATTTCTGCAGCACAAGTAATGAAATGTACTAATTATTAATTAATAATTCACTAATTAGTCCTGCTAATTGCCTAATTCTACCTCTAAACAGGCTAAACAGTTTAATAGATCCACTTTTTATTTTTCTTACTTATGTTTAGTAGGGGTGTTCATTCGGGAAATACTGCCGAACTGACTGAAATTTCGGTGTTTCGGTAATTCAAATATTTGTACTGTTTACCGTACCAAATCCTTGGGTTAGTTCGATTTTTTACCTAATTCATTCGATTTTTTCGGTTCGGTACGCATAAAACCGAAAATCTATTATAATATATAAAAGGAAAAAATATTAAAACTAATTAATTCTTGAATTTGACATTTAAATTTCAATAATCGGCCCTAAAAGCGAAAGGTGATTATCAATTGAGGCTAATTTGTAAATAAAAGAAAAGATTATCAGTCTAAAAGTTTCTTTTTTATATATAATTTTTTATAACCTTAAAGAATTAAAAAAAAATACATATTTACTAAATATTTCAGTATTCGGTACGGTACAGTACACCGAGCATCAATACCATATACCGCGCGTGCCATACAGTGGCGAGTCCAGGAATTCGGTACAGGGTGGGCTTCAATTTTCGGGAGTTCGGGGGCAGCGCCCCCGAGATTTTTTAGGATTTTTTAAAATAGGAAAAGGAGAAACGGAAAATAAAACAAGAAAAAAAAAAAGAAAAAAAAAATTTAGAGTTTTTTTGCATTAATTTGGATTTTGGTTGGGCTAATTGCTAATTAATAAAATTTGGGACTTTTTTTGTATTAATCTGAATTTTGGGTGGGCTGATTAATAAAATATAGGGCTTCCTTTGCATTAATTGAAATTTTGGGTGGACTAATTAATTAAATTTGGGCGGGCTAAATAGAAATATAGTATAATATATGAGAGAAATTGCAAAATGAGGGTGGGCTCGAGTCCACCCTTGCCTAAGGGTGGACTCGCCCCAGGTGCCACATATCATAATTTAAAAAAAATACTTACCGAATACCGAACTGAATTTGGCACGTAATGAATTTTCGATTTGGCACATACCTAATTTTCAATTCGGTTTTCTTCGGCCAGTTTACCTGCTGAATGAACACTCCTATATGTATACTATTGAACGATTAGGATTATTGTACTTTATTTTATTAATTAATTTCTCGTTTACATGGGTACCCAAAATTTGATTCACTCTTAATCTTTGATCTATAAAATGGTTGGTTGTTTTTGTTAAAGATATATTTATTAATTTAGTGCAACACACTTGCAATTTCAATTAAACAGTACATATTTCATGCATGATTAAATATTTTTTTTATTAGTTTATTTACAAACATAAAAATTTTATTGGATACTTATATTTGTTTTTATATTACAAAGGAGTGAAATATGAGTTACTAAGTAGGGGTTGTCTAGGGGTTATACTTCTCGGACCGTAAAATATTAAATTTGGTGCGTATAAAATAATTAAAATTTAATTTCAAGCATCGACTTTTTGTACAACCTAGTACGATACTAAAGATTTGAAAATTAATGTACGAATCAAAATCAATGGAGAAGTCTCAAAATCAAAAGCAAAAGGATCTTCTTCACTTGCAACTCCTAGTTGGTAAAGATTCCAAAGAAAACGTAGGGGGAACCCTACAATGGTGGATTCAGGAATACTTCCTACGTTCTCATCTGGAACTTAACAATAATGAATCTTCTCCTTTGGGTTGTTCTAATACTGAAGATGAACCCAAAGTGTGTGGAGGAACGAAAAATACTGGTAGTCAAAGTGTTCGAATATATGCCTTAGAGAAAATAAGGTCCATAAGAGGGGAAAGTACAACCACCGAGACTAGCTTTGAGATGATTTCTTGCTCCAAAGAATTCTGCCGTAAACGGAAGAGTTAATCGATTGACAAATGAACAAGAAAGGTGGAAAAAAGTTCAATGTCAATGAAGATTAGGGTTTACATTTTAATGAAAAAGAATTACATTTTAACGAGAAGAAGAAGAAGAAATAAAGAGTTTGATCGTATATGTGGGGTTTTTGTTTCTTTTAATATCGGATCAATTACACTTAATTTGATATAAAATTTAATTTGGTCTTGCCCTAAGTAACTTTTGCGATTGCATGTGACCGCCAACATTAAATTTGTAACAACCTAAAATCTAATAACGTAAAAAATAAGGTAGTGAAAAAAAAAAAGAAAAAGGAAAACAAGAATCACGCGGGCGACTATTCTCCACCGTACTGCAAGTACTAAACATTAAATTCTTATAAAAAAAAACCAACCATCATTAGGAGAGTTGATACCTAACATTACCAGTACGATAACCAAAGGTCTAGAAGTCGAGTCCCCCTCCCTACTTCCCCTTATAATGGACTTGAATGTACTTAAAAAAAATCTTAAAAGTACTAAACATTAACTATTCACTCTATTAAAAAAAAAAAAAAAAAAAAAAACATGAATCACATGGGTGGCTATTCACTCTATTCAAAAAAAAAAATAAGGAAAATATGAATCACATGGGTGGCTATTCACTCTATTCTCCGGAGCAAATAGTTACAACTTTACTTAATTGGGCCCGCATGGTTGTAGTTCAATTGGTTTTGGAGTTCGGAGGGAAAACATGAATCACGCGTGGGTGACTATTTACTCTACTCTCCACTGCAAGTAGTTACAACTTTATTTAACCGGGCCCGCATGGGTGTAGCTCAACTGGTTTCGGAGTTTGGAGGTGGTAAGTTGGTACAAGGTTCTAGGATCGAACAAGTTTACTTAACCGAGCCCACATGGGTGTAACTCAACTGGTTTCGAAGGTGGTAAGTTGGTACGAGGTCCCAGGATCGAACAACTGTACTTAACCAGACCCGCATGGGTGTAGCTCAGTTGGTTTCGGAGCTGGTAACTTGATACGAGGTCCTAGGATCGAATCATGCATGGCAGCCGCAGTGTGAGAATTGCAACTCTAATGAGGGTTGGTTCCTTGTGGGCACCAGGTCCGAGTCTTACCTTAACGGGCCGTTGAGTTATCATAATTTACATTTCTCCATCAACTACTTGTCGGACCAAGGGATGGGGCGAATGATTTCGCCTTTTGGTACAAGCTTTACTTAACCGGAGAGCGTTCCTCCATATAAATACCCCAAAATACACTCTCCATTTCTATAACAACAACAAAACAAAAATATATTTCATTTAATTTAATTGAAACCAACATTTTCTCCGGCGAAAATGGCCAGCATTGAGGATATTCGTCGGGCTCAACGGGCGGAGGGCCCTGCCACCATCTTGGCCATCGGAACCGCTACTCCGGCGAACTGTGTCAAACAGAGCGAGTACCCTGATTTCTATTTTCGCATCACTGATAGCGAACATATGACTGAGCTTAAAGAAAAATTTAAGCGCATGTGTAAGTTCTTATTATATTCTATTTTGTTACGTGTTGGTAATTATTTTATTTTATTTTATCTTATTTTATTTCCAGGCGAGAAATCGCAGATAAAGAAGCGGTACATGCACCTGACGGAAGAAATACTGAAGGAGAACCCAAACATGTGCGCGTACATGGCACCTTCTCTAGACGCGCGTCAGGATATAGTTGTGGTGGAGGTCCCGAAGTTGGGGAAAGAAGCTGCCGAGAAGGCCATACAAGAATGGGGGCAGCCGAAATCAAAGATCACCCACCTCGTTTTCTGCACCACCAGCGGCGTCGATATGCCTGGCTGCGACTACCAGTTGACCAAACTCCTCGGCCTCCGCCCCTCCGTCAAACGCATCATGATGTACCAGCTGGGCTGCTTCGCCGGCGGAACCGTCCTCCGCATGGCCAAGGATCTCGCCGAGAACAACGCCGGCGCTAGGGTTTTGGTCGTCTGTTCCGAAATCACCGCCATCATGTTCCGGGGACCCAACGGCAGCCCCATCGACAGCCTCATCGGGCAGTTTTTGTTCGGCGACGGGGCCGCCGCCGTCATCGTGGGCTCCGACCCGGTGGTCGGGGTTGAACGGCCGCTGTTCCAGCTAGTCTCGGCGGCGCAGACGCTACTGCCGGACAGCCACGGCGGCATCGACTGTCACCTCCGGGAAGCGGGGCTGACTTTCCACCTACGGAAAGATGTTCCCGCCCTGATTTCGAAGCACATCGGAGAAAGCTTGAAGGAGGCGTTTGATCCTTTGGGAATCTCCGATTGGAACTCCATTTTCTGGATAGCCCATCCCGGCGGTCCGGCGATTCTTGACCAGGTTGAGTCAACTCTAGCACTCAAGCCCGAAAAACTCCGGTCCACCAGGCACGTGCTGAGCGAGTACGGGAACTTGTCGAGCGCGTGCGTGCTTTTTATATTGGATGAGATGAGGAAGTCATCCGCAAAGGAAGGGATGAGCACCACCGGAGAAGGGCTGAACTGGGGTGTTCTTTTCGGGTTCGGGCCGGGCCTGACGGTGGAGACGGTGGTGCTTCATAGCGTCGCCATCAACTGAGAGCCTTCCAGTCAAGTTAATTAATGTGGGATTGTCACCTTTGTGGTTTTCCTTTAATTTGTGTGCTTTTTTTTTTTTTTTTTTTTTTTAAGTTGTGTGTTTTGAATTATTTCCTTTATATGTTTGGATGTATTTATTTAATATCCTTATATATGGTAAATAAATGAATTCTCATTTTGAGGAAACACACTATTTTGATTGAATAATTACCCACTAATTAAGTACATATACGTACGAACGAGTGTGAATATATATGTAGATTTATTTCAGGTTGTAGCATCTATCTAATAATCAAATAATCAGGTGTAGCATCTAATAATCTCATATTTTGGAATATTCATTTGTTTGATTTTATTTAAAACTGGAGATAATAATTTGGGCATATATATATATTTTGTATGGAGCAGATGGAATTTGGTGTCTCAAACTCTGAACTTTGATTCTGGAAGTACTATTATCAATTAATATTTGTCAGAATATATGTTTCTTGATTGGTGGTCTTATGAATGATGACCGTACTTTTACCTCATGAATGTACGAATAATATTGATTGCAAGACAACGTTTGACATGTGAAAAGCTCATACGAAAAACACGAGTGCCACCTAGTACCTAACTACTTTAATGCAACCATAATTTTGGAAATGGACATTAACATATGACGTGGCCAAAGATCTATCTCTCGACCAACTACCACCTTTTTTTTGGTTTTCTTATAAGGTGATCGAGTCCTTTTGCATCGGGAAAATTACACTTTATGTCCATAAACTTTATTACTAGAACAATTTATGTCCTAAAATATTTTTAATCCACAAAATATGTCCTTAAACTTGTCACTGTTGATCAATTTATGTTATGCCGTTAATGTCGTCAGCCAACTTCAATAGAAATAGCACGTGTGGCTCTCGTGACGTCTATTTGGTCGTTAAATATGACGTGGATTAAGTACCTACATCGATCTGGCGAAATAAAAAGA
>NW_012192893.1:0-11199 GCF_000504015.1 Erythranthe guttata
AAAAGAAAAAAAAAAAAAAACCTCCGGATGCGTTCCTCGGGACACTAGCTGGACGTTCAGCATATATTATATCTATTCATCATATGGTACTGCTGTCACTACAAGAAAAATGAATTTTAGTGACAACACAAGTAGTCACATTAGATCATAAAATAGTCACAAATGAAATTTAGTGTCAATATAATGTTGTCACTACGTTGTCACTAATTCTGTGTCGCTAATGCTCATTTGTGATAACTTACAAAATATTGTCACTTTAGATTTTAGTTAAAGTGACAACATTCATGTTGTCACTTAAGCAAGAAGAGTGACAACTTGAATGTTGTCACTAATAAAATGAACCTAGAGTGACAACTTGAATGTTGTCACTAATAAAATGAACCTAGAGTGACAACTTGAATATTATCACTAATAAAATGAATCTAGAGTGACAACTTGAATGTTGTCACTCATTCACTACAATTTGTGAAGCATATATGTACACATTTATGTTATTCCTAAACACCAAACAATAAAAGAAAACCAATATTATAAATATAGAGACACTATTTGAAGCAAAATATTTCATGTACAAATCAAGATATACAACTTCAAATAAAAATATATAACATTTACCAAAAAAATTTTCCTTACAATATGATTTGTAGAAAAAAAGTACATACATGGTAAAGTAGTCTGGTCAGTAGTAAACCTAACTATAATCAGACAAGAACTCCGTAAAATGCAGCAACGATACAATCGATAGCATTTCTTTCTCTTCCCTGCTTCTTTTTATCAATTGAACCTGCTATTTGTAAATTATATATTTACGCTCGAATATATAATAAATGTACTGTTTAAATAAGATTAATAAAAGTAATCAGAATAAGACCACTTTTTGGGTGTTATGTATTGTACCGTCACACAATTCTTGTTCCATGGCTTGTAACTGGAGTTTGAGCTCTGTGCTGCCTTTACTCAGCCTGATCTCACCCTGATGTATCTCTCTGTTTATAATCCAAATCTGAAATTAAAAAATATTTTATTTATATGTTACAAAAGATCTAGTACTGTAAACTTTCAGAACAAAACACAACAAAAAATATCCCACGACTTTTCAGAATGAAAAGGAAGTATATCAATCAATAACCAAATATATAAAATACCATCGACTTAAATCAAATCTGTGAAAACAATAATACAACATGCTCATTTAACAAACTTGGTTCAAATATGTATTTAACTAACACCATCACCACTCAAAGGATACTACTGCTTTAGCCATATATAACTGACATGCAATGCAAGGTCTTAGAATATTGAATTAGAGAGAAATTATTTTCTTACCCCTTCGGCATATGTCCTGTGTTAGTAAGTGTAGTAAGAGTTGATTCAAGCAAGTCTCAAAGTGATGTTTTTGGGTCCTATCCTTCGAAATATGCAATTGAAGAAAAAATGTTAGAACAAGTATGATTTTTTCCCCCCTAGGTTTTGCTTTCATGATGTTTTTTTTACCAAGTTGTCGGTTGATTATGGTCATGTCTGTTACTATCGTTATATCCTTCACCATAGAAATCTTTGGAGCTGGCTCTCCTCTAACCTTCGTGTAAATCTGCAAGTATGCAATAAAAAGTGGAACTTGAGAAATTAGTTTCTTTTGGGGAAAAAAAACGATAAAAGGTACATGAAAGAGTTAACACTAATAAAGAAAGTTTCGAATACTCAAATTACCCGAGTCATCATTTTGGAAAGTTGTCTGACCTGTCTAACCGTAACTTCATTATCAAGATTGTCCATGATAAATATATGACCATTAGCTCTGGTAGGATTTTCCTGAGAAAAATCATACTACTTAACCAAACTTCTACATATTAATATCACACACGAATATTAGGGAAACAAGGTAAGAGCACACAATCAACAAAAGGACAATTTCGATGGCATACTTAATATAAACAAAGGTTCTCTGAGATTCGTCACCATCTACAAGCTTCAGTGGTTCACCCCTCTAACAGATTCTGGACAAAAAAAACAGAGCAAATGGAAATGAGACAACCTCAAATAATAATACTAGGCAATCCAATTGAGCTAAAATGATCATACATTGCTCAACTGGGATGCAAACGTAAAAAAAAAAAAAAAAAAAAAAAAAAACAGCAAAAACAAGCCCTTGTGCTTAGAATTGATGGAAATTGCGGTGGTGAATATATCTATAGAATTAGACCAGTAAAAACTAGATTGACACATTGAGTATTGGAGTGGTGAATATATCAAATAAAGAATTACCAAGATATGCATATATACCTATAATTCTTTAACTTGCTTTAATTACTCACCTTGCAGTCTGCTAATGGTGCTCAAAATCTCGCCAACAGAAGATTTTATATGCTCGTTACGTGCTTCTACAACAACCTTTTTCCAAAAAGAAAAAATTGTTTGGAAAATATTTATGAAACTAAGCACCAAACTATTATTTTTGCAATTGATCAAGAAACATGGATAAAGGATATTGCGTAATTCATTATGCTCATCTGATTCATCATCACCATCACCATAATCTAATTTATCATCACCATCTCCATAATCTGATTCATCATCATCTGATTCATTTTTCTCATTATAATCCTCAATATTTCTATCATTATTTAAATCATCCCCATGAGATTCCCCATGATATACCCACCTAACATAACTTCTCTGTATCCCATATATAGACAAGTGGTATCGAACGACTTCTTGAGTTTGATCGCAAAAATTATTACATTTATAACAAGACAGGGGATTTTCTCATGCGGTTCTTTATTAGAATATGCAAATCTAATAAACTCTTCGACTCATTCCCGGAAAAAAATGACCTAACCTACTCAATTCCATCGATTTTTATCCATTGTTAGGAATCTAAAAAGATGACAGCAAATGAATCGAGTTGAATGAAGAAACTAAGTTAAAACCTGATTTGTATTCAGAAAATCCATTAAAAACCTTAAGATCTAATAACAATTAAAAGAACTTATATCATTGGAGAATTCCACTAATAGTGTTGGAAAATATAACTCATCACAATTCCAATTTATCAAATATAAAATTATACAAGATATGCATATACACATACCTTAAATTCTCGAACTTGCTTTTGTTGCTCAGCTTGCAATCTACCAATGGTGCTCAGAAATTCACCCACCGACAAGTCTCTACTCTCGTTAAGTGCTTCTGCAACAGCCTTACCTAGGAAAAATTCTCTCAGTTCTCACCTAAAATTGTTATGCTCTTATTCTCACCAGCAAAGTTTGTTTGAAAAATATTTATAAAACTAAGTGCCATAAGTGAAAAATAAATACACACACAAGCATAGTCCCTTCTTTATCTAGAACAAAAAAAAATATCAGAGCTTCAATTATCCAAAATGTCAATTACCTTGACAATCTAATGCTACCCACCTGTCCAAAATATCTTTGTTAAATCAGTTAAAAAAACAGAGATTTAAAGTTGAATGAGCACGGCAAACCGAAACTAGCTGCCTCAAAAGATGAATAGATTTACTATCCCAAAGTGAGGAGAACAATATATGAATAAATTAGAGTATGCATTTATTTCAGAATCAGATGAACCTTTATATTGTTGAAACTCTACATTATATTTAAAAAAAATGTAATTGACAATGATTTATTAATTTTGAACAGTTGATTTTAATGATTGTTTCTAACTACTCAATCTCATTTGAAATCAATTTTAACAAGTAAGTAAATGTCAAAATACCTCAAAGACAAGAGGCTGAACAAATGCCAATCAACTTCTGCAAGATGAAACTTCTTACCCTCTCTACTAATGAGGAAGATAATTAACTAAATATCAGGAAAAGTCGAAACATGATTATCCCTATTTATTTTTTAGAATTAACTCGGATAATCGGAGCTATCAAATAACATGTTAGATACCTAATGATGACTTGGTCCTGTTATAAGCATGGGGAATATAGCTTCAACACTTAACCTTACTTCTCTACCCAAACATTCAAACTACATATCTACAGAACACCTTGTACAATTTTACTTATCCCATAAATAACTGTAAAGATAAAAACACAAACGCATTTAAGGTGCAACGGAAGATACCAATCAAGAACGAACCAATTCTACTCACTGACATGCAACAATGTTTACAGTTAATAACAACTAAAATCTCACTAATATTTCCCTAAAAATCTTTCACCGACACCGTTTCTGTTAAACTTACCTAATAAATAAACCAAAACGAGAGTCTAATTCACCTCCCCACCAATTGCTTTGTTGACACAAATTTTAAGTTGTCGTTGCTCCGCCAAGTTCCCGCATTATAAATAAAATAATCCCAAAATGAAACACGTAGGATTTTTTTTTTTTTTTTGCAAACAAGTCCTTCAACAATAATCCTGAATTTGAAGATCTCTATGAATGCACATATATACATATAATTAAACAATAAAATAAACTTGTAAACCTAACCTGGAAACATAAATTTTAGATGTTTGAGGTCCAACTGTCGTACGCTCATTGATTTCCACGGAATTGTGACCGCCGAACAATTAAGCAGGAGTGTTGCTATAAGAACTATAGAGACGGAGAATCAAAAAACTAGAACTTCAGAAATTTCAAAAAAATTGAAAAGGGAAGAGGAATTTCTGCAAAACTGAAACATAATTGAGGGAAGAGAAATCTCTGCAAAACTGAAACCTAATTGAGGACTATACCTCGAGCAAAGTATGAATCTTCGAGTGAAAAAAAAGAACAAAAAATTCTTCTTCATCAATGAGATGCGCCGATTGGAACTATACCTCGAGCAAACATTACTTGAGCTGGATGATGCGATACAAAATGCAAAATTGAAGTCATTATGTGTTTTCTCCGTCATATCAAACATGCTGTCAAGATTGTAAAGATGGAAAATGTAATAGAGTCGGAAAAATACTTACACGAAAATGGGGGCAATTGAGCATGAATTTTGTCTGTGTTGAATATTTCTTCAAAATTTGTAAGCAACACTTGCAGAAGCAGCATTTGCCCCAAAAAGAAGCTACTACAGAACGAAGTATCAAAATCAAATCATCAAATACTAAAACCCTAAAAACAAAACCAAAAAACAACAAAATTCACAATTAGTGCTATATTATTATTATTAATTTTATTCGAATAGCAATTTGGATCAGAAATCTCACATGCTTTAATTTGATTAATCGAGAGCACTTATCCCAAAACAAAAACAAATGAAATCAATGGATGAAAGAGAAAACCATTGGTTGTGAATGTTTGCTTACGTTTGGTTCGGTCACTGTAAAGAAGATGAAGGTTTTTCTTCGAGTGAAAAAGACGAACGAAAAATTCTACTTCATCGACGAGACGCGCCGATTGGAACTATACCTCGAGCAAACCAGTTCTAATCCAAACCTAATTCGCCGGAGCTCGGATCGGAGGCGATTTTAAGCTGTTTGCGGCGGGAGACAATTCGCCGGAGCTCGGTTTTGAACAGAATCGAAACCTAATTGAGACGATTCGCCAGAGCTTGGTTTGAACAGAATCGAAACCTAATTGCGAAAAATACAGAGACGGGGAATCAAATAACGACAGAGATCTCAAAAATTGGAAACATAATTGCAAAGAAACGAAAAAATCAATAGAAGGTGTCTGGGCTTGGAGCAATTTTAGGTTGGGTTTGGGTTTTCCCCTTGCTATCGTTAATTTGTGAGAACGAAGATCCCAGAAACAAAGTGCGACTTTGTTTTTTAAATAAAGTGCGATTTTGCATTTTCTAAGTTTGGTCTGATGAGAATGGAGATCCTTTTTTTTCCAAATAAAGTCATATTTATCAAGGTTCTAAAAGGCGGTTATCGGGTACGTGGCGGTTTGGGACCGCCACACGATAAATCGGCGCGGCGGTGATTTATCGGAGATAAATCGGAAATATATCGGTTTTTAAATTTAGTGTAATATATTTCTACAAAAATATTTGTAAATACTCAAAATATATATAAAAGAATATATAAACATAATTCTATCCTATCATTCATATGTTATTATATAATTATAATTACTCAATAAATAACAAAAATTTAAAAATAATAAGATCATAATATAATAAAAGATTCTTACGAAATACAAATAATACGCAAGTCTTTCGCATCAATAATTAATATAAACACAACAAAGCATAAATTGCGGGGTAGTACTTGGTTTGGTTTTGGAAGTTGAAAAAATTGGAGAAAAACAAAAAATCAAAACATATTTTCATTTTAATTTAAATTATAAAAAAAAAAAAAAAAAACCGATTTGTTGACCGATATATCGGTTTGACCCGCCAAAAAACCGCCGCAAACCGCCTCGCCGTAAAAAACCGATATTCCAAACCGCCTCAACAAAATCGTAAAGGTTTGTAACCGATACCGATATGGCGGCCGATATATCGACCGCCACGACCGATATTTAGAACACTGATATTTATAATTAGAAAAAATATCTTCCGTATACATTTTTATTTTTATTTTTTACTTATAATTTGTTTTGTCTTTTTAATTAATAAAACAAAACCACTGTTTTTTTTTTTTTACTTTATCTTTTTTGTCTTGTTAAATAGATCTCTCATTGTAATTAATTAATTTTTTGCTAAAATACAATTAATTACTTCTAAAATTTTTTTTTTCTATCAAAGTACTCAAACCTCAATTTTGTTGCCTTCATGGAATACTTTCGATTAAGGAAAGTATCATCAATGACAATAGTATGTTATCACTAAAAAAAGGTGGTATTGGCGACAATAAATAAGTTGTCACTAAAGAAAAGTGTTCATTGGTGACAAGTTATATTTTATCACTAAAGAGAAGTTATCATTAATGACAACTTATATGTTGTCAATAAAAGAAAGTATTATTAGTGATAATAAGCATGTTGTCACTAATGATAAATTACTATTAGTGATAAAAATGTATATTTTGTCACTTAATATAGTTTTCTAGTGATGAAATTCATCTTGTCACATACTTCATTGTCACTAATTAATATTTTTCTTGTAGTGTGTAGAGCCATTAGATATTTAGAGGTAGATATTAAAGCATAGTTATATATATAACCAAATAAATCACAATTAAATCATTTTATATTGTTTTTTTAATAGTTAGATTGTCCACTTTCTAACATTTTGATTACAAATTTTGCAGTTATTTTTCGATATCAGCGACGTTAAAACAGTTTTCCAGAATCAACTCAAGGATATCAAGGATCAACTCAAGTCATCTTTCGAGGTTTTGAAAAATGGTGAAAATCAAGTGGAAAATCAATTAACATATATACTGAACTTTATTTTACAACTTGCATATCATGGATAAAAGCTGGATTAAAATTCGAAACCGACTCCAGTCCGAGTACATAAATGGTGTCAACGCCTTTCTTAAGTTTGCATATAGGAATGGGAGTTTAGGTGATGAAATCAAGTGTCCGTGCACTAAATGTCAGAATTTAATCAATAGAAAAAAGGGGATTATTGCTTCTTTTCAAAATGTGTTGAACTTAATCTAATCTTTGGTTCTTTTAATTTCATACATGTGAGCTAGCATTGATGTAGAACCATTGTCAAGGATAAAGCTGTTAATTGTTATCAAAGATAAGGCAGTAACCCATTTCGAGTAAGATTTTTCTCTATCTAATGGAAGAGTTAAAAGAGTTAGCAAACTTAGTCTATAAACTTCATCATTCATACATATATATTATCGCTTTATCCTTAAATTTTGGCATGATTACCAACAAAATTTCGCTTTTTAGTTTACAACTCAAGTGTTTGGTTTCGTGCTATTGTTTTTGCATATTTGATGATTAATTCTCTGAATAAGGTCTTCATCAGATGATTCAAGAATTTTGGGGTTTTAGATTTTCTGCACATGAATTTTATAAGCTTTAAAAACATGAATTTTGATTATTTTGTTTCTGCTATGAATTCTAATTCGTAAAAAAATGTTCTTAAGAAATCTATTTCGTTCACACATGTTATGAATCGTGGAAAGCGCCAATGCAAATCTATCTCAGAAGGAGATGGAGAATTTAGCTTATTTTTTTGTCTTTGTCGAATTTTGCAGACTGAGGTTAAATTCTTAGGTCAGCTTCAACACGAGAACTTGGTTAAGCTGATCGGGTATTATTCGGAATCTAAAAACAGAATGCTTAATTACGAATTCATGCCTAAATGAAGCTTGGAGAATTACTTGTTCAAGAGTATGTTTTTTTTTCTAAGATCGAAATATCGAAAAATTGAAAAGCGGTGTGGAAATAGGAATTGATTTGCTTTCGCCTGTACTGGAGGAGTACAGCCGATGGCATGGTGTACGAGAATGCAGATAACGATTGATATTGCGAGAGGATTGACGTTCTTCCATAGTTTAAATGCCAACATAATTTACCGCGATTTAAAGGCTTCCAATATTCTAATTGATTCGGTACGTTTAAAAGTACTTAAATTTTTTTGAATATGGTGTGTCATTAGTGAGTTTGATTCGTGTAGGTAGTGACATTCTTGAATCTCTGCAGAAGTTTCGTGCGAAGCTTTCGGATTTCGGGCTCGCAAGAAACGCCATCATCATCTCATTCTCATATTCCACTTAATGGTGATGCTGGATTTATGGTGTCTGATAGTGACGCAGATGAGGCTTCATAGACGCCACCTGGTAAAATATTACTTATTTTAGTTATAATGCTATATTTTTCACAAAAAAATCAATATTTTATAACTTTCAAATATTTAGGAATGAGTGAGAAAACAACAAAAAAGGGTCGAGGTAGAACAAAAATGATCAAGTCATGGGGTAATGAAAATTTTGAGGTTCAGATTAATGATCTTAATCAAGCCATAGGAGAGAATGCAACAAAACTCTCGAGGCAAATGGGTTGTGTAGCAAAGAATGGCAGTCGATTTCCTCTTACGGTTACAGATTCGAGGAAAATTGACAAATCGAGCAAGGAAATAACATGGTTGGAGAACAAGGTAATCTTTCTACTCTCAGTATATTATCTTACATTCTCTCTTTGGTTAGTCATCAACACCTTATTTGTCTTTTAATATTTGGTTATAGGCAAACTTCTCGCTTGAAGATAATTTTAAAAATCAGTTCTTAAAGAAGTTGGGCGTAATGTGGAAGAATCGGAAATCAGAGGTAAAATTTTATTATTCTATGCATGAGACGGATGTCGACCGATTGACTAATTGTCCTGACCTTGTGGAAAAAGACCAATGGCCTACTTTAGTTCATTATTGGAGTTCTAGCTAGTAGTGTAAAACGTGACTTTAGTCTGGTTCGAATATGACTATTGCTGATTCACTCGATTAGTGATTTATTAATTTCTCGTATGTTACCCGAATCACCAATACGAGCTTTTTTCACAAAGAATGGAAGGGCCTCCATTGTACAACCAAAGAAGAGGTAGCTAAGTTTCTCGTTGTATTATACAGAAGAATGAAACTTTATTTTATCTAGTTCGATATTTGTTTTTTTTCTTCAGATCTATCCCTCACCACCATCGTCGCAGCCTCTCTTACTCTCGCTTTCGTTCACCGCCGCCACCGCCGTTGTCGTGAACTCCCCTCCCTCTCTTTTGTTATATTTCTCTCTCTATTTGTGTATTTTTCGATTTTTTTTTCCTTCAGATCTAAACTAGGAGAAGTAACATGACTATAGTCATATTCGACATGACTATAGTCATATTCGAATTTTTTTTTTCTCCAGATCTGAACTAGCAGGAGTACTATGACTACCGTCGTATTCGAATATGCCTACTGTTTGAATATGACTGTAGTCATATTCAAATAAATTCCATATTTTCGTTTCAAGTTGACTTGCAATAACATTCAAATTGTGATTTTTTGTGTGGATGTTTTTCGTAACAATAGGCAATCTTCGTTTTTTATATATAATTTTGTAAACATGACTCTACTACATTATATAATCGGAATTTATAAATTGAAAATATAAAAAACTGCAATATAAAAGAAAAAATATGACTACAGCGATATAGTCATATTCACCCATAGCATATTCGGCAAAGTAAATAAGTTGAGAAAAAAAATAAAAAAAATATTCTGTTATATACGTAAGAGTGGGAGAAGAATACACCAGTAACCCTACACGTTATTTCATGTTACTGCTACACGTTAGGTTCAATTTTTTTTACTAGCGAAATAATAAAAAATAAGAAATAGAAAAAGCAAATAAATCCGAAATAATAAAAAATAAAAAATAAAATATTTAATTTCTTTATTTATTTTTGATTTGGTAGCATATTTTTAGGAATTTGGAAGCAGATTTTTAGGGAATTAAATTGTTGTTATGGAAAGAGAAAAAAAATGAATAATTGAGACAAATTATGCTAATTGACAGAAGGGTATTATTGGGAATACAATTTCTAGGGGTTATCACAAAGAAAGATTTACGGGTGAACATATCACCATTTTTATATGAGGGGCATATTGCTAATGACCCCTTATAATATTAATTATCCTATTATTTAATATTGAATATTTTTTGGTATATTTCCTGGAAATTGAGTTGGCTTTGTAAGTTATAGATGCGACCTTGGGTTAGTTTTAATTCCTCGATGAGTTTGTACATGTATGGGTTACTATTTTTTATTCTTTTTGTTGTTAAATTTTGGGTTTTTACGGTATACAGTATGAAAATTTTAGTATTGTTTTCATGAGTAAATTACAATCACCCCTAGGGTATAGTTAAATTACAAAACCTCTCCTCCTGTTTGGGTAATTACAAAAACCCCCCTTAACTATAAATCTTCTTACACACCCACCCTTGCGGTTTCAAATTTAGTGGAATCTTCGAGAATACATGGAATATTATCACTTTTGTACCCGTTTTATCCAATTCAAACTCCACATTTTGAAGCAAGCTGATCGTAATATGTGTTTTTTGACTTGTATATATCAGATTGTGGGGCATCAGAAATCGTATTATACAAAACGAGTACAAACTAGAGCACATTCCACAAAATCTAGATAATTATGTTGAATTGAACACCATAAGGGTGGAGATGTAAGAAAAAATCATAGTTGAGGGTAGATGCAATTATCCAAACAATAGGAATTTTTTCGTAAATTGACCATACCTCAGGGGTGGTTGTAATTTACCCTTGTTTTTCATTTATTGTTTACACAAGTAACACCGTTCAGGAGTCCCGCGAGATGCGTTCATAGCTTGAA
>NW_012192895.1:0-11133 GCF_000504015.1 Erythranthe guttata
AGGTCGTGGGGCGCCATCAAATTATATTATTATTATTTTTTTTTTTTTTTTTTTTGAACTCTGCGAGAATTTAGAGAAACAAAATTATACAGAAGTTATGGGGTCCGAGTTTGATATTTGTTAAAGTACAAGTCCTTTCCTGCAATTTGTTAGTCACCTACTCTACAATTAAATTTCTATGAATTAATACAGTCGGAACTGACAAAATTCTATTAATTTTTTAGAAATATTAAATTATCGAGATAACAATTTACTACGTTTTCACCGAGTCGGGACCGTAAGAAATTATTATTTAAACGAAGTTATTAATTTATCGAAGTTCTATTGTATTTCCATTTTTTTATTTATGAAAAAGAATTTGCTTCTCAAAGCAAGAAGATAATTGCAATGTTTGAATTCATTTTCGGAGTTATTTTTATTTTATTTTGGAGAAATATGTTTTGACGGAATAATTGAAAAAAAAATGAATTTGTCGAGTTCGATCAAATGAATTTGGATTGCTAGGTGTTCGCGAAAAACCCACACGCACTGTACGTATAGTAACAAATAGTAATAGTGAACTCCTAAGAATCGGATGCAGAACACACAGAAAATAATTAAGCTCCCTAATCCGAAGTACCAAGTTCGTGAAATTTACGATTATTTATATATCCAGCCAAATCATTTGGTATTGATTATTAACACTAAAATTACAGAATTAGCTAACAAAATAGATTATACACAAAGGGTATCAACTAAAAACAAACTTAATTAGGAGTTTGTCTAACCTATGTGTTTATTGATCACCCAAAACCCCTCACATTACATCCAAATAATTTTGATTATTAACCTGAAATTCTTCATTACCTATAAATCGCTTATGCGCAAATTACAATACTAATATTCTAAATCAAATTATTGTATTACTTCGCAATTCAACTAATAATAAAACATTAAGCACAAATCTTAATTTTGATTACCAAAAATTCGCAAAAGCTAATTATAAAATGTCTAAATTAAGGGATTTGTTACAAATAAAAACCTAAATCTAAAACTTTAATTGAGAAATAAAATTAGTATTCTTAATTATCTCTAGTTATGCAACCTAACCTAGTGAGATTATTCAGAGTGAAAATACTTCATATAAATAAATATTGTTTTATGAATACAAACCAATTATTGACAATTAATTAAAAGATGTGTTTCCTTCACCTTATCGCTCTCTTTCATTTTTACGTAATCAATCGAAGAGCAAAAATGGTTCGACCTAGCTAAAATAGACAATATCATATCAATGTGAAATGTGAAGATCGTGTTATGTCTCTATGGGCCCCGGCCAAACATTTGTATGAAAATAATTTTAAAGAGCTTTAATAATTATATTTTCAAAATAATCTCTTAATTTGTGTTATTTTGATTTTAAGTAAAAAAAAAGAAAGAATATTTAATTTACCTATAATAATTAATATCTATGTTATTTCCTAAAAATGTAGTCTAGTTTATATTCAAGTACTGGCTCCACTAATAGTCTAATATATAAAGTATATATAAACACATGACACAAACATGTATAAATACATATTATATATATATATGTATATTTTGCATATATTGTTGGTGGTTTTCAATTTTCATGTATGCATGCCATGCACGTATCTTTAATTTTGTACACAAATGATGATGTAATAGACTTATAATATATAGAAACAACATCCTTAAATTAATCAACACAAAAGAAATATATATATCTCAATACACATGTATACGCGCGTATCTATGTTTTCTTGCTTTTTTTCTTCCTCAAACACATGATTTAATGATTATGACAACTAAAAAAAAAACCCCAAAAAGTTGTATATATATAAAATAATAAAATATTATACAGACAAGTGGCACATCGGGTCAGAAGACGATGATGACAACGATGATGATGACGGTCCAGCAAAGTTCCAAAGCCCCGTCTCGCAAGTCCTCGAACCATCATGACGGTCATCATTCGCTCTATCATCCGAACCACCATGCATCATATCGTGATTCATGATCAACGGTTCTCCATCATCGTCGTGGAATGAGAATTCCCCGTTGATGATGTCATCTTCGCCGTACCCGAAAAGTTGGTTAGGTGGCGGTGGTTGGCCGTTTAGCTGGGACGCCACTAGCCGGTCCATCGAGACCCAGTCACTATTTTGGTGGCGGTCGGAAAAAATAGGCATCATCATATGATGATGATCTTCACCGATGTAGCTCGCGAGTGATGATGATGATGGCGGTTGATTAATATTATTGTTATTGTTATTGTTATTGTTGCTGATGGTGGTGGTGGTGGGGTTAATATCCATTAATCCGGGGAGGTGGTGGTGGTGGTGGATAAAATTACCTGCGGGTGACGATTGATTTGGGGATCGGAAATGGGCGGTGTTTATTAATGATTCGTTCTCTTGCTTGCAAGAAGATGGCGACGGTGATCTCGCCATGTACATGAGTAGGTGATCGAGTACGCCGCCTTCGTTTCTTGGGAGGTTATTATTATTATTTGAGAGGGATGATGTCATCATGAGAGGGCTTTCTAGTGCCTTGTGGTAGTTTTTCTTCTTGAAAACTCGGCATACGACCCATCCTTCTTCCGCGCCGAGCGAGGACGAATCTCCGAGAATCGTTGAAGAAACCTATTTCAAACAAAATTCAAATTAATTAGTGATATGTTTTGTTAGCTAGTGACATATAATGTACTATAGCACATGGGATTTGTGTTTGATTTGATGAAAAGATTTCTAAATGCAATTATGATGAAAATTCATGTTATTCTTATTTATTATCATAAATTCATCCATACTCGAAACACGACGAACAAAAGATTGCGACTCGTATTATTTATTTGTGTTTATGTTTTTTTTTAGTTGAAATGTCACAAAAAGTACATAATGAGTACTATGGGTATAATCAGCTAAGATACCCCGGGTTGCGTGTCAATTTTTAGTTGGTCAAGGGGCATATTTGGTGAAGGGACATTTGAACATAAACCACACAAAAATAAAAAATAAAAATTTAATTTAGATTAGATAAAATTACTAGAGTAATTATCTTAGTAATTCTAAAAAAAATTAAAATGTGAAGAAAAAAAAAAAGAATAATGAGAGAATATTACATTATTATTAGTGGATGAGTCGTCGTCGAGCCGGTATTCGTGCATGATCCAGTCCGATTTCTGTCCATGCGGTGCTCGCCCTCGGTAGAAAACGAGCGTCTTCCTCATTCCAATCCTCCTCAGGTTGCTATGTATCACTTTATCCCGGCCGGTCGCCTTCCAGAACCCGGCCGCCGTGGCCCGGTTCGTCCGAGTGCCCGTCGGATATTTCTTGTCCTTGTGGCTGAAAAAGTACCAGTCGTTCTGCGGCGCCGACCCTATCTTGCACGTCTCTGCACGTGCAACGCATTATTTAAATTAGACTCTATATATTCAATTCACACACAATAATAAAAAAAAAAATGTATTATTTTTTTGTTACCTTGAATGTCCCAAGGCTCGAGTTTGTTGAGGTCGACGTCGCGGATGACGTCGAGGTCGATTTTCTGGGACGCGACTTTCTTGGTGAGGTAGTAGTGGAGGAGCTCCTCCTCCGTGGGGTGGAAGCGGAATCCCGGCGGGACTTTAGAATGTCCGTTAACGGACAAGTTCATATCTTCCGGCATTGATTAATTAATCGTGTTTATTAGTGTTTTTTTTTTTTTTGTTTCTTCACCTTTGAGTGTGTGTGTGTGAAAAATGAGAAATGAGTGTTGGAGGAGATGATGAATTTATATGAAGGAAATGAATAAATGTGTGCATGGAAAAGTGAGATGGTAAAAGGAGGATTTGTTGTTTATTTAACAATAATACCAACCACCTAAAAATGAATAAGAGGGAGTGTGGGCCTAATATAATAGGTTATTATAGGTAGGCATATATTGCAGCCCCACTTCTTTTGGACTTGTGACACCCGACCTTAAAATCTCCAACAAAAGCTCCCTCTAAACCACTTCCCCATGCTCTCTCTCTCTCTCTCTCTCCTCTCTCTCTCTCTCACACACACACACACTTACACATTTTGAAAGAAATTAGATAATTTGAAACCACAATATACACGTGTCTGAGTGTAAAATTAAGTAGTTGATGGAGCCAATAATTTCAATCAGGGTGGGCTAGAAATATACTTTCAAGAGCAAGGTCTACGATTTTTTTTTTTTTTAATTCCTTTTAATTGAAAATAGCGTAAAATAAATATGTGTTTCTAATATTTAATTAAACTAGCATAAAGTAAACTCTTTAAAGTTATATGATCATGTAAATTACTTACAATTGACTATGTATACGACTTACAAATTGCAGTTGTGAAAATACTCAATAATTGATTCGATTAAATGCTATTAATTGGATTGGCTAACTAAGCAATTTAATGTTATACTATGTAAAAAAATAGAACGAGAGTGAGCTGGAGTCCGCCCAGTGCTAAAGGTAGCTCCCGGGGTGTGTAAATTTGTTCGTATTCTAGCTCGCGAGCTCAAACTTTTTGACTAGCCGAAATCAAGCTTATCCATCCTTGTTCTTAAGCTCGTGAGTCTGTTTGCGAGTTTTTTTTAAATATAATTTAATTTATTTTTATTATAAGTATAATTAATGCATATAAATAACATAAAATGTAATAGTAAAATTCATATAAATAATCCAAAAAAAAATCACATTTCATCTTTTTATTTGGTATTTTTTTATCATAATTTTATAATAATAGTAATAAAAACTAAAAGAAATACACAAAATGAGCTTATGCTATAGCTCAAGCTCGACCAACTCAACTGTGCTCGAGCACAAAATATAAAACTCAATGAAATTGAGTTGGTCCAATTGGACTCCAGCTCGATCTCGAGCTCGCCAAAACAAACCGATTCAACTTGTTTACATCCTAGGTAGCTCAACCCATGTACGCATGTATGATTAAATTCAGTAGGTATATACTTTCAATTGCTGCATTTTGCACGTGCAGCCAATCATAATTCGTAACGACAAGAGGGCCGACAAGGAAAATAAAGATAATTGGGTCCAGGGGCTATGGCTTTTAATTTTTATGGGAAAAAAGAATAATACCAAATTTCACACAAAATTGCTCGTATTGTATTTGTACTTTGATTTGCCCTTGCCTCCGATCCTTAGTGATAATGTTTTTATTTTCAAACTAATTATTTTGGCCTTTGAAACTTTTTCTCCTTTTGCTGTCGTACGTCGTCGTCATATGTTGTCTCGCCCAAAGAGTCGGGCCCTTTTGAAGTTGTCGTGAATCGGTATATTTTAAACGAATTTTTTTATCGGGCTTGATATTTTATCGATATGGACCATTAATTAATCTTTTGATTGAGATGATCATTTAACAGATATATTGGCGAAGAGCGTGTTTTTTTATATCAATAAGATGCTAAAAGTTGAAATAATGAATGTTGTAGATCAACGATCGCGATTAAGTAATTGTTTCTCGTGCAGAGATCATCTAAGGGCGTAAACTGCCAATTGACCAAAGTAGTTTTCAGAATTCAATTTCTTTTGTGATCAATCGGAGGAAATCGATTAATTCCCATTAATATACTGCGAGGAATTGCTGCATCCGTATCACCAGAACATGTATAGTAAAGTAGAGACTATACGTATAAATAAATTGCGCACGTTGAAAACAAAATTTTATGATATATATGAAGGAACCCAAATTAGTGTTACCAAATTGGATGTCATAACTAGAAATAACTCATAACTGTATATACATAGAAATAAATACATTAATGTGTTGATAATTGATCGGTACAATAAGAAGTAAATAATTATATCTTATATCTTCTTCATTTTTTCTTCTTTTTTTTTTTAAATTTTTTTAAGGAAATTAAAGTTGTATATATCTTAATCTAAGAGGCCTATTTATTCAAAAGTAATGATGGGTAATGGTATAATTACCAGATTGTTCATAATAACAAGATGATGACCTTCGGACAACTAATTAAAAATGGTTAGAGATACACAGAGATAAACAAAACCCAACTTTAAGATTGAGGGTATAGAAGAAATAGATTGGGATAGGCTAACTAGATGATGGGATTAATTAGTTGGTAAGATTGTTAATTTTGTCTTGACATTTTTTTCTTTTTTTCATTACCACAACAAGTCTTTCTAGGTCTTCATCAATATCATTGTGTCATTTATTTATTTAATTTACCCTTTTTTTTTTCCTTATGTTAGCTCATGCGTCTAATTAATGGTTAAAGATCAATTAAAAGTTCATAAATTCGCCATTTTTTTTATGTACCATGGTGAAACTATAAATGTGTTGTTTTTAAATGGTTATTACAACACGCGCTCGATGAACACAGCCCCACCTGTGTAGTACGGACACGGAAATAGTGATATGAGAAAACGGCATGTTCCGAAAATGGGGATATAGAAGCTTAAAGGAAACGTGTAAATATTAAAAATATAGGGGTATATTTATAAATATGTTATATAAACACATAAGTTTTTATTTTTATATAAACTATTTTTATATATTTTCACACAAACATATTCATAATATATTTCACTACGAACTATCAATTTGCGATTGATCGGTAAATCATGTAAATAATTAGGAAACTGAAGAAAAAAAATTGAAATTTTTTGCTATTCAAACATGTCATTAACTTTTGACAAATTGCAAAATGGCCCATAAAGTGTTCGGCAGGTGTCATCGAGTATCGGACACAAAACGTGTCTGAAACGTTTAAAAATTTGATTCGCAGCATTTAAGTGGCATCGGCTGTTGTGCTGAGTTGACGGCCTTCCTGATTATTATTATTTAAAAAAACAACTTGACTTAATACAATTAATAATAAATTTATGGGGGGTAAGTGTAGGTGAATGCACATTAGAGACATATAATGATGATGGTTATTCAATAACGAAAATAACATCACTAATGCATAAAAGAAAGGTAAAATGCCGTTATGAGGTCATTGGCTCCTTTCTTAATATAATGATTATTTTTCTTATCTTTAAAATTTCATAAATTCAATTATGAATTTAGCCAACAATTGACGAACCAACCACTCCCATCTTCACTAACCAGCACCACCACTCGGTGCCCCTTTCTTTCTTCTTTCTTCTTTCTTCCCTTCATTTTTTAATTGCATTCTATTTACTATTTACTATTTACTATTTACTATTTACTTTTATTTTTATTATTATTTTAATTTATCACCTAGTGACTACATTAATTTCTCCCATATGTTTCATTTGATTTTTGCCCCACCCTCATCACCAAAAAATAAAAGAAAAAACAATTGTCTTTTAGTTTTTTTTTTTTTTTTTTTTTTGATGAAATTTTCGGGTGATACGACTTTTTACAATTATTTTCTAAAAGGTATTTTAATTTCTCACAAACATCATAATCATTATTATGAATACACATAGAAATAAAAGCAAGCATACGTTCTTCGATATATTTTCTCGAAATATATTCTCTAGACGTTTCACATCGAACATCCTGGAAAAAAGTTCTAAGTCATCGATCCAATAATGTTTTTGAGTTTACTAATCAAGAAATTGACATAAAATTGTCATAAGATTTTTAAATTTGTCATCGAATTTTCTAACTCTTGCTATCCACAATTTTAAGTTTTCTTCATTTTAATTTCAATGTTTTTATTTATCATTAATTTCTAAAAAAAAATAGATTGGAATTCAAATTGTATATGAGATCTCAGTATCTTATCCAATTTAACTTTTTTCGATCTTTTTTTCTCAAAAGTCACGTTTATATAAAACACCAATGTACTTATATACATAACTTTATATTATAAATGGAGCATCAATATTTCGTTAGTGTCGCAAAATTTTAGATGGTTGGGGTCTTTACGTCGTCTCGATAGCTACACAATCACATATTTTACAGTCGTTATACTGATACATGTTCAACCTTTTTTGTTTTATCAATGTTATACATGCTTTATTTTCAACTAATCTGTATGGCTTTTAATTCTTTTTTTAATTATTCAGGAAAGGAAAAAAAAATTTAAATCCCATCATTTTGACACCTAATAACAATTTATTCGACAAAAAAAAAACCCTAAAATCCCGTTATTTTGACACGTAATAACAATTTATTCGAACACCAATTATGAATAGAGTAATCAATCCATCCTACTAGAAGAAGAGTTAATCCAAAAAAAAGAAGTGAATTCTCACTCAAGGCATTATATATTGTAGCGTCTGACGTCACTATAATTGCCTAATTGAGCATGTAAGGAGATGCTGACGTGGGGTGACGGCATACCATACATAAATAGTAAAATCAAACTAATTAAATATGAATTTGGTGTTCAAAAAATGAAATAAATTTTAATTAATGGATTTAATGTAGTAATTTGCATGAGAAGCAACCTCCAAAAATTCAACGCCTAATATCACTATTTCATCATCCCCCATTTCTACCTCTTATAGTTGTCGTGGACACATCAACTCTCTGGTTTTTTATGTGAATTTACTATTTTGCCCTCCAAAAAGAAAACAAACAAATAAAACTTTATTATGTATTCTCAATTCCATATATCATCATAATGCCATATTGAATCATAGAGAATTTCATTTTCAAGGCCTATTTTTGTTAGTAATTTCTAGTTCAAAACATTCTATTTTCATATTCTTGGTTGCGGGGGAATACACACACTACAAAATATAAAGGTGAATGAGAAAAAGACAACCCATTGATGTATGAGGAAATACTAGTTTAGATTTTTGTATCATACTAAGCACAATTTGCAATATTGAAAAACCCGCCCCCTTTTTGAAATTGCATTGAGATAGGTCAATTTCTTGAAAATGATTAATGAAAACTCTTTCGTTATATTTTTTTTTCGTGAAATTCTAGATTATCTTATGATTTTTCGCGAAATTCTGGATTAAACAGGACGTAAATCGACTACGATGTCTGTGTAGTTGATTTATTAATCGACTGTAGTTGATTAAAATATTATGTCACATATTTAGACCTAAAAACAATAAATCGACTATAAAAAAACATAGTTGATTTATTAATCCACTATAGTCGATTATGTAGCTATCACATAACAGTACTAAAACCGATGGCAGAAAAACTGGAGTGTATCGAACGGAGGGGAGAAGCTCTGCCACGTGATGTGTTGGTTGGAGCCATATAAGAGGAAGTTGCCGGCATATGAGAGAAGGGTTGTTTCAATTCCGAAGGTGGAGGTGTTAGATGTTCATATGGTGGTGCTTCGGTGGCGGTAGAGGTGTTTTGATGTACAGACTCCTCGACGACGGTAGATATGTTTTATGTGCAGACGATGGTGCCTCGACACCAGTGGAGCTATTTGATTGACAATGGTGCATCGTCGTCGGTGAGGAGGAGATGATTCGGATTTAAGGTGAAGAGAAGTGAGTATGACTTTTGTTTAATGAGAAAAATGAAGCGTATTAGATATATTAATATTTAATAATACATTTCACTAAGAGTTTTGAGCTGTTAGTTGAAGTGGTGATTAAAATAAATTTTCCCCTGTTATTGTAATTAATTAACCTAAAATTAGGGTTGATAGTGTGTTTTTAAAATGAGGCGGCTGGATATAGTAATGCTAAAATCTTGACAATCAAAGGTCAAGATTATCGAGCCATATAAAGTTGTAAACTTTACGACAAAGTCAACGACAAAATATGTAGCTTTAATCTGATTAGGGTATACTAAATGATGCATATATGTGAAATTAAGTACTGCAGCACAAGAATCTGCACAAAAGCAGCTTTGATAAAAAAAAAAAAAGTGATTTACCCCTTAATTGCCTAATAATTAGTGAATGTTTTATCAACGATTATGGCTAAGAGCAACTCCAATGGAGGAACTAAATGGGGTATCAAACTAAAAAACTACCACTTTGATGCTCTAAAATTAAAAAATCCTCCTCCAATGGAGGCATTAAAGGGAGAACTATTTTGATATTCAACCGCCCCGAGGTGCAAAAATACTCCCTGGAAAATGAGGTATCAAAAATGTAACCACTCTATTAACCTATCACAATTTGCCACGTGGCATTTAATAATATAATTATTCATATATTTAAAATTTGATAATCTATTTGATACTTGTGGTTGGAGTGAATTTTTTTTCTAGAAGTATCAAAGTATTATATCAAGTATCAAATGAATGTTTAATGCTCCATTTTGATGTCTCTCCATTGGAGTTGCTCTAATTAAGTGAAAAAGATAAATTATAACCCGTCTAGTTAGAGCAACTCCAACGGGGTTATTAAATGGATTATCAAATCTCTTAACTTCCATTTGACTCCCCAATTTTAAAAACTCTCTCTTCTCCAATGGGGTTATTAAAATAGGGTTCTATTTTGATAACTCATTCTTCGGGGAGTAAAAATACATCCCAAATAAATGGTTATCAAATATTCTCCTAAAAAATAGGAGCACGTGAGAAAAGAAAAATCTCAATATAATTGAGTTTTCTTTTCTTTACGTAAAAATCTCAACAGAATAAAATTAAATTCTCTACATCTTCAACAAGGAAAAAGAATCTCAACATAATAAAATTAAATTCTCTACGTTTTCAACATATTTTTTTTTCTTTCTCTACAAAGTTCCACGGAAAAAAAATAATCTCTATTTATATATAATTTTTTTTTCTATTGAAAAGGTAAAAACTTGATTAATATTGATGTTGAAGATAGTTTACCAGAAAAATCGATTTGTATAGTTATTTAAAATGGATTAAAAAATAAATAATATATAAATAATCATAGATTTGTTTGATAATTATTTTTTGATACTTGTGGTTGGAGTTCACTAATTATGTAGAGATATCAAAGTATAATCCTCGTTATTAAATGAGTATTTGATAACCCCATTTGATAACAATGGGTTGGAGTTGCTCTTAGTAATTAGTAATTAGTAATTACACATCAATATAAGGATAAACCGACAGGTTTGACTTTTGAAGAAAGAAATAAATTATTGTTATAATGTTTTTTTTTTATATTATTAATATTTTAAAAGGGGTTATTTTACATACCCATAGCCACCAAATAAACTAGGGATAAACCCAAGCCCAAATCATCCTTTGACATATCCCCTGGAGAAGCGAAAGG
>NW_012192897.1:0-11118 GCF_000504015.1 Erythranthe guttata
TTCGGATTAATCTATTTTTTTCTGCGTGAATGCATAATAAACAATAACAGGCATGTCATCAATGTACCACTTTTCGGCGTTTGTCACATGTTATCTTCTTCTCGAATATAATTTCGTTGTGTATGTGTTCACCATTACCTAAACCGTACAGGTTGTCAGCTGCAACTGCCTCTCCGCCGATATTGTTATTTTGATCATGGTAGTCGTCAGACATATCATGCAATTTTTTTTAATTCAAATAATGTTTATACATTAGTCGTTTCGTTCACAAATTCTGGTCATTATTTTTATACATGATAAATATTCATAGATTACAACGACCTTGGTGATCAAAGCTGCATTTGTCAATCATGTGGTGCGATGATGTGGTACGGCGAGAGACTTGCCAGACACTGTGAAACAGAATTGCCAAAATTTTCACTATGTTGCATGAACGGAAAAGTCCAGTTGCCCAAATTGAAGGATCATCCAACAATACTATCGAGTCTCTTATTCGGTAGGGATAGACGCAGTAGGACCTTCCAAGATAATATAAGATCGTATAATATGATGTTCTATTTCACCTCTCTGGGGGGCCAAAATACAGACATATGTCAACAACAGTCCCGGTCCGTACACTTTTGTTCTACACGGTCAAAATTATCATTTGTTGGGTAGTTTATTACCCGAGGAGGGTACAACGCCGAAGTTTGCACAACTTTATATATTCGACACAGAGAATGAAGTTCAAAATCGAATTGCTGCTGTAAGGTAAAAAATGCATACTTTTTAATATGTATTTCAGCATCATCATTTGTTATAATGGCCACTAATAATTACTCTGTTATATTTCAGATCTGGAAACAATTCTAATACTGTTATATTTTAGATCTGGAAACAATTCTAATAATTTAGATCCGTCAATAGTGTCTTCGATAAAAGATATGATTGATGAGTCGAACGTACTTGCTCGGTGATACAGAGTTGCACGCGATCGTATTACTACAGATGAAAATAGAGATGTAAAACTAAGACTGGTTAAGAGCCGAAGTACTAGTGGTCGGACATGTAATCTACCAAATGCGAGTGAAATTGCAGCGCTCATTGTTGGCGACTTCGATAACCAGGAGAGTGTAAGGGACATTGTTGTCGAAACGCATTCTATGAGGCTTCAGCGCATTAGTGAACTACACCCTCTTTATCTACCGTTACAGTACCCCTTGATTTTTCCTTACGGTGAAGATGGGTATAGAGATGATATTCCTTTGAGAGAGTCCTCATCAAATAGTAGCTGGAAAAGAAGATGCGTGAGCATGAGAGAATGGTTTGCATACAGGATGCAAAAAGGAATGGAGAGAGTCAAGTATTGTTGAACTCGAAAAAACTATTTCAGTAGTTTCAAGTTGATGGCTTTTCAATGATAGAATCTCAACGACTGAATTTCATTTAATTTAATCAGGACAAGCTTAGGGTTGATATGTATAAGGGACTTCAGGAAATGATTGTCAAGGGTGACGGTGAAGGCACGTCTGCAGGAATGCGCATAGTTCTTCCATCAACCTTTACAAACGATCCCAGATATATGTTTAACAACTTCATGGACGCCCTTCAAATATGCAATTGGATTGGATTTCCATCATTTTTTATAACAATAACATGCAATCCCAAGTGGCCAGAAATACAAAGGGTGTTGAGTGATACGAATCTGCATCCCGAAGATCGATCTGATATTCTTTGTCGCGTGCTCAAGATGAAACTGGACAGTCTGATATCAGATTTCAAAAAAGGGTATATTTTCGGACGAATTAGATCATGTAAGTACCACATTCTCAAATAAATATTTAAAACTTCATATGACATGACTGTATAAAATTACTTTATTTTTATAAAATATATAATTGTTCATATCAAACTATATTATTTCTAATATATTATTTCATTTCAATTTGCAGATGTCTGCACCATTGAGTTCCAAAAACGTGGTTTGCCGCATGCGCACATTCTTCTTTGGTTGCATAACGACGAAAAGCCAAAATTTTCGGAAGATATTGATCGAATAATATGTGCCGAAATATCCGATAAGACTTGCGACAGGAAAATGTATAAGTTGGTAAAAAAGTACATGATCCATGGACCATGCGTACATGCGAACATGAATTCTCCCTGCATGAAGGATGGTATTTGCACCAAGCGCTTTCCAAAGAGATTTGTGCAACGTACTGAGGCTGACGATGAAGGATACCATTCGTATAGAAGAAGGGAAGACGGCCAGACAGTAACGAAGAAGAAAATAATATTGGACAATGGGTATGCCGTTCCTTACAACCGTGCTCTACTGTTGAAATACAGAGCTCACATCAACATCGAGCTCTGTAACCAGAACAAATAGATAAAATATCTTTTCAAATATGTCAACAAGGTAATGATCGAGTTACAGCTGCATTTTATCGGTCACGTAATACCAATGACAGTGAACAAATACGCGATGAGATAAAGATGTACTACGACTGTAGGTATATTTCCGACTTGTGCTGCTACTTATCTTAATGTTTATTCGTGTATATACGCTTTTATTTCCACAATATGTTTAATTCAGCGTGTATATATTTGATTTTCTTATATATTTTTAAAATATTTTTGCAGGTACTTATCTGCATGCGAGGCCAGTTGGAGGTTGTTTGGGTTTGATATTCATTACAGAGACCCCCCTGATTCGTTTGAGCTTCCAGCTACCTGATTGTCAAATGGTTGTGTATCACGAAAATCAACATTTGCATAACGTAGTCAATAGACCTTCTGCCAAATAAAGTATGTTCTTAGCTTGGTTTGAGACAAACAAGCGGTTTCCGGAAGCCAGAACAATCAAGTATGCAGATTTCCCACAGCACTTCGTTTACTCAAATGAGTCTATGTCATGGGAGCCACGAAAAAAAAATGATTTTCAATCGGAAGACTTAATAATGTTCCCCCAGGGAAGGGAGAAGACTACTATCTGAGGTTGTTGCTTAATATTCAAGTTGGTTGCACAAGCTATGAAGAACTCAGAAGCGTGAATATGAAGGTCTACGATACCTTTAGGGACGCATGCTACGTATTGGGTTTGTTGCAGGATGACAAAGAGTACATTGACGGCATAAAGGAAGTAAGCGGATAGGCGAGCGCATACTGCACAAGATTACTGTTCGCTATTCTGTTATTGGCAAATAATTTGAGCAGGCCTGAGTATGTATAGGATAAATGTTGGTCGGAATTATCTGATGACATGAATTACAGACACCAAAAACGTCATAATAATCTAGGTATATATCTAATTTAAAAGGGTAAATTACACCCACACCCCTGAGGTATGCTTAAATAACTTTAAGGTCCATTTGGTATCGATAATTACACTCACCCCCTTGAAACGTAGTTATAAACACTAATGGGATAATGCATTGGATACGTTATTACGATAGAGTTCTAACGGACTATTGGTTTCCGGAAGTGGTGGAGACAACAAAGAGTTATGGGTGATTTAAGAAATATTGGGGGAACCATGTCACCCCATAACTCCCCATAACTCTATGTTATCTCCACCACTAGCTAAAAGTAATAGTCCATTAGAACCCTATCAGAATAATGTATCCAATGCATTATCCCGTTAGAGTTTCTAACTACGTTTCAGGGGGGTGAGTGTAATTATCGATACCACAGGTACCTTAAAGTTATTTAAGCATACCTCAGGGGTGTGGGTGTAATTTACCCAATTTAAAAACCATACTCCATATACGATAATTGTCGTACCGATATAATTATTATTTGTATGCTTAATTATTTTGGTATCACATAGCAATTTTTATAATTTGTGCAGCGTTAACCTTATCAGAGGATAGCTTGAAGAATTACGCCCTCATTGAGATTCAGAAAATACTGCAGAGCAATGGTAAGAGTTTACGTAATCATGCACCTATGCCTGCACCGATACATACAACGCTAGACGACATAGCTAATAGGTTAATACTTCATGAATTGGATTACGACGTCTCTAAAATGCGTGCCGAACTTCAAAAGTTCTTATCGTCTATAAAACCTGACCAGAAAAAAGTTTACGACACGATCACGAATGCACTTTCGAAGAACAGTGGAGGTATGTTTTTCCTCTACGGCCATTGGGGCACCGTGAGGACATTTATTTGGAACACACTTTCCGTCGCTGTTCGTTCTGAGAAGGGCATTGTCATTAATGTTGCCTCGAGAGGTATTGCTTCATTGCTCCTTCCGGGTGGTAGAACAACACATTCTAGATTTGGACTCCCGATAATTATGCATGAGAGCTCCACTTGCAGCATCAAACAACAAAGTCCTCAAGCAGAGCTGTTGATTGAAGCAAAGCTTATTATATGGGATGAGGCCCCGATGATGCATAGGTTTTGTTTTGAATCATTAGACAGAACCATGCGACTGATTTTGAATTCTGAAAAACCATTTGGTGGTAAGGTTATCGTACTTGGTGGTGACTTTAGACAGATATTACCTATTGTACTTAAAGCATCGAGGCAAGACATCGTACATGCTACGATCAATCATCACCATTGTGGAGAGAATGTCGTGTCATGAGGTTGCATAAAAACATGAGGTTTTAGTCGAATGCATCTTCATCTAATGAAGATGGAATAAGGGAATTTGCCGAATGGATTCTCAGAATTGAAAACGGAGAAGCTGGAGACTACAATGATTGTGAGGCCTTGATTGAAATTCCTGAGGACATGCTGATTCGAGATTCGGAGGATGCCTTTTCAGAGCCGATGCAGTTTGTGTATCCGGATTTGTGAATAACATTGCCAATCCTGATTTGTTTCAGGGGAGGGCCATTCTGGGGCCTACAAATGAGAGTGTTATATATGTGAACGATTATCTGTCATCACTTATTGAAGATGAGGAAAAGGTTTACCTGAGCTCTAACAGATGTGCGTAGACGAAGCAAGTTCCGAGATTAATGCATAAATTTATTCCACCGAATTTCTCAATACAATATCGTGCTCCGGTCTGCCGCCGCATGAGCTAAAATTAAAGAAAGGAGTTCCTGTCATGCTCATTAGGAATATCGATCAAGCAAGAGGTTTGTGCAATGGAACTCGTCTCCAAGTTGAAAGATTGGGCATGCATATAATTAGTTGCAAGGTATTATCCGGTAAGAATGTTGGCGACATGGTATTTATTCCTCGGATGACTTTGATACCTTCGAATTCTACATTGCCAGTAAAATTTCAAAGACGTCAATATCCGGTGATTATATCATTTGCTGACAATCAACAAAAGTCAATGGCAAACTCTCTCACACGTTGGATTGTACCTTCCAAGGCCTGTTTTTAGTCACGGTCAATTGTACGTAGCGTTGTCTCGGGTGAAGAGTAGATCTGGAATAAATATTTTAATCAAGGGTGAACTTGGTGAGTTGACCAGTGTTACTAGCAACGTCGTGTACAAAGAAGTATTTGAAAGAATATAAAGTTACACATTGGCAAACACATATATTAGTTTTATTTATATTTAACGTTATTTTTTTCAATACGCTCACACACACACACACACACACACACACACACACATATATATATATATATATATATATATATATATATATATATATATATATATATATATATATATATATATAAGTATTCTTTATCTACGTAATGTCTTTAACTTATATATTGAAAATGTGGAAAAATAACAAGTTATTTGTCCTCTTATCGTATATATTCATTGTCTCCTTTAACAACAATCAGATTCATGTGCAAGACTGGTGCGATGCTTTTATTTCAGTATGGGAGTTACTTGCTACATTTCAACGTGGATGGTTTTTAGAACGTTGTCAGTTTATTATATATTCAGATTTTTTATTGATTGATTAAGATACGAATTTTTATTTTTTTGTTCGGTTGTATTCTTAGCATTCTCGACATAATTTTTCTTCGTTTGTTTTATACATTAACTCATTTTAATGTTTTTAATTGATCCCCGTGCATCGCACGGGTGAGTTACTAGTATTCTTTATAATAAAAAAAAATGGGTAATATATTAGGCATTAAAATATATGGAAATGATAATTAAAAATAAGGTTTTTATGGATGGAATCTTGAAATTGTCAACTGCGTTAATTAAAAAATGGATTTCTTGTAAGAATATAAAATAAAACGATATTGAGTAAAATAAAAAAAAAATAAAAAAAAAATTGCGAGAATGGCATTTTTTAATGCATATTCTAAATAATAGATATATATAACACATTCTAACAAAAAAAATCATCAACTAATTGGGTAACTGAAAATAATTAATAAACGATTGACCATACTCAAAATCCCAATAAATTATATAAATATTCAAAAATAAAAACCCAGAAATAACAAATCATTTTCATGAAAATCATATAAATCATTTCATTTCATGTAAGTCATTGTATGGGTTATTTCATGTAAATCATTTTTCATTTAAGAAAATGGAAAGAAAATATATAAAAATTAATTCAAACACATTATTTAATATTTATTAAAATTGAATGGATTCATTAAAAAATAAAAATGAAATCACATAAAAAGTAATGGTAAATCGAATTTTGTTTTGAAAGAATTGCAAAAAATAAAAAAATGATCCAAATAAAAGGCGTGACTTTGTATTAAAAAATAAAACAAATAAAATGCGTGACTTTGTAATAAAAAATACTTAAGAATATCGTTTCAATACTGATGACATATTTAAGCTGGTGTGGTATGAATTATGAACTGAAAATTTAAAGTAATTGTAAATAAGGACAATATAGATATGTGGTATTTGAATTGGGGAATTTGGCTAGACACCCCTTATTCTGGACTTATATAGGTAGAGATCTTAATTGCTAGATGAATATAGATATAGGTCCTTTATCACAAAAAAATAATATAAATAAAATAAAACAATTAATATATGGACATAAACACCCTCAATTAATAAGAAAATAAATCTCATACACTTCCTCTCTCTCCAATCTTACGTATCTTTCTTCCTATATAATCTCTCATATTTCTGTTCCTCTCCATCTCGTGTCTCTGGCTTTTTTCTTCTGATGTTTTTTTTCTTTTCGATCAACACTTTTCGATTTTTTTTTCGATCAACTTCTTTCTTTCTCTATACCCTTTCTCGATTACATCTGTTCGATTTTTTTTCCCCCTTTGGAATTCGAATTCTTTTGGATTATGTTGTAGGAAGGAAAAAAAAATTGAAGCTTTACATTATTAGATGATTTTTCGGTGAAAGAGTTCAAAGCGGACAACAAACATAAATCACTCCTTACTTGCACAAGGTGAGTTTTTTTTTTTCTCGTTTTGTATTTATCTGTAGTGAGTTTATAATGTTTGTTTGTATTTCTAATTGATTTTGGTTCAATAAATAACAAAAAACAAAATAATGAAACAGCAAAATTAAATTGTTGTTGCAAACTGCAAATTGCAATCGATAACAGTAGATTTTTTTGCAAACTGCAAATTGCAATTTTGCATTGATAGAATATTTTTTATAATTTTATTGTTGTTTTTTGCATTTTTTTGATATGTATGATACTTTTGTTTTGTATTTTTATTTTTATTATTTGCATTTAGATATTGCATATCATATTTTCATTTTATTGTTTGTAATTAGATGATGCTGGTTTTTTTACCTGTTTGATTTGTTGTTTGTATTTGGCGAATTCATAGGTAGTTTGTTGTTTTAAATTCAATAACTCAAGTTTTAATTATTAGTTTGCTATTTGCATTTTACAGAGACATAAGCGGACACGGCGGCTCCGGCAGTGGTGCGGCGTTCGTAGCGGTGGTGCATTTTTTACAACCTGAGTTGTTACCGAACAACAAACAATTTCTAAACAGCAAACGACACGAAGGCAAATTGGGAACAACAAATCGAACGAAGGAAAAGGAAATGAAGGCAAACTGCAAACGACCTTGTAAATTGCAAACGCTCAATCACCCAAACCGAAGGCTTCAAAATTTGTGGAGATTTTTGTTTTGAAAAAACAGGGAAGAAATCGATATCGAGAGTTTTGCAATCCTAATTTTCGGATTTGCTGTATAATAGGGAGAAAAATATGGGATTTGATTTTGAGGATTTATTTTACCATATATTGATAGGGGTATTTTTGACAAATTACAAATAATAAAATCTGCTGGAAATTAGAGTTTATTTAATGAATTTTAACACATATAATCTTTTATAGGAGGACCTATAGCAAATTGCCCCATTTGAATTTTATACAAATATAAATATGGAATGAAATTAAATACAAATATGTAAAACCTAACATAAAATTCGTGGTCAACTTTACATTTATAATAAGTGACTAATAAGTAATCATCTATGGTATTGGTTATGGAAAAAAATGAAAAAAAAAACAAAAAAAAAAGGTTTAAACTCTCATTTAAAACATTTTTTTTAAATGTAAAAATTAAATATATACAAAGTGATTCAACCTCATAAAAAACTTTTATACAAAATTCAATAAGGTTATTAGAAAAATAAAATCAAATAGTAATGAATGGTAATCGAATTCTATTTAGAAAACAATGTAGAAATGAAAGCAAATTCATAAAATAAAATCTGAAATTATTGAAATAAAATCTATATAAAATAAATAACATAAACCTGGAATTGTTTTAAAAATAAAAGCAAAACCATAAAATAAAAAAATGAATTTACAATTTTTACATGTATTGGAATTTGCAACGTGCAATTTGTACACGGGATTTAAAGAAATGTAAGCAAATAAATATATGTAAACTCCCTATACAAATTCCAAGTTGCAAAATCCAATACATGCAAATAATAAAATAAAAATTCCAAATTCGATAGAATCAAAAGAAAAAGAAAAAAAAAACTGTGTGAATACAAACAAATGAGAGAAAAAAATGATTTAGTTTACTGGAATAAAAAAAATCGAAAAAAAAAGAGGAAAATCGAAACGATTAAACACTCTTAAACCCTCTTGTTGCTGTAAAGTTCGATAGTGGTGACAAATGAGGTGTGGTATGAGGATTTTATACTTGTGTTTGCATCATTAAAAAGTAAACATTATTTAAACATGGAAAAAAAAAATCAACATTGAATATACATTGCAAAGATTTTGTGAATCGTAAATTAAAATTTTGAAATGAAATATAACATGACTAATCAAGTTATTATTAATGCGGATTTGGTAACATAATAATTTGGTGGAATGATAAATCTTTTGCTTAAATAAGGAAAACTAATAAAGTAGAGAAAATAATATATATATATATATATATATATATATATATATATATATATATATATATATATATATGTATAAATTAAAGGAAAGTAATGGTAGAATAAGGAAGACATTGTAATTAAAAAACAATATGAGACCAAAATGAAAGAAAATCCACGGCTTCCTTTAAAGTGAAAGTATTGGCTTTCAAAATAATCGAAATAAACAAATAAATATGATCCAAATTTATTGAAATAAAATCATAAAAAATAACATAAAATCATAAATCTTCCATTTCAGTCATCCAACATACAATGCAAGATCCAGAGCGTGGAGCGACTTTGATTGATTCCCTACATGAGACGCACATACATGGATCGAAATTATTAGGGTCAAAATATGCGTTGCAAAGAACACATTGTTTGGATTGACCGCAAACAATTTTTTTGATCTTCATAAAGTACGAACGACTTTATTTAATAAACTGCATGAAAAGAATTAAAAAATTATATTAAAATTAAAACCCAAAAGAAAGAAATACAAATAGTACTAATATGTATATATAAAAATAATTATGAATATACTATGCGTATATACTTATAATAATCTATAAAAAATGATAAAAAAAAATGTAATATGAAACTGTATAATACTTTGTAATGGAATGGTGGTAGATAAAAATGAAATGAACATTGAGGGGTTTATATAGTATTTGAACATGAACTTAATTCTATGGAAAAATTAAAAATTCAAAAGATTTATATATTAGTAAATGAAATCAAATCAAACAAATAAAGGAAACAACCAAAAAAAAAAATAATAACTTGTAGAAAAAAATCTTGCAATATAAAAAAATTAAATATGAAGATACGATTTTTATTATTTACCATTGAATTTTGAATTAAAGTGTAAATTAAATCAATCAAAATATTGCATATTTATTAAATAGTATAATTATTTTTAATTTGAAATATGGTATAATAAAAATTATATTCAAAAAATATTGTATATTTATTAAATAGTTCAATTAAAAAAATAAAACATTTGTTTTATTATTATTTTTAATTGAATGGATATTCGAATATTCCAAAATATTGAAAAAAAAAAAAAAAAAAACAACAACAACATATTCTTTTATTTTAATATTTTAATATTTAAAAAAATGTTTTTTTTCTGAAAATTATTTGAATATTCGTAAAAAAATTGAGTTTCATGAATTTTTTCAATAAATATATTTTGAAATACTGAAAATTATAAATAAGATTTTTTTATTTCGAATTTATAAAATATTAACTTTGGAAATAATATATATACATGTGGTAATTATTAAATGAGTGTGCAAATGTGAAATAGGAAATAACTTAAAAATTTACCAAAATAAAATTGACAACTCACCAATTGAAGAATCCACCTCATCAATTGAACTCCAACTAAGCAATTTTGATAAATCACATCATCATTTGCCACATGTCAATCATTGAAGGCATAGATCCTCTTTTTTATATTATATATAGATAATACATATTTTACTCTTTCAATGGCAAATAGTGAGCAGTCAAATTATTTAAATAATATCAAAAGAAATTATATTATTATATAATAGCAAAAATTCGACATAAAAACAATTATGAAACATATAAAAGCGAAAATATTGAAAATAATATCTTGTTAATATCTATTTAATAATAGCAAAAAGTCAAATTTTTATAAATAAAAAACAGAAAATGGCAATATGGCATCGAACAATATAATATTTATCTACCGGAAAAGAATTGGTATGTATTGACTTTAAATGAATCTCGTTTCTATGAATGTTGACTAATATTTCTCATAAATTTTTATATTAATTTTTTTAGCAATAAATATTGTGTATATATATATATATATATATATATATATAT
>NW_012192898.1:8775-215596 GCF_000504015.1 Erythranthe guttata
CTCATTGCCACCTCTGATCAAGACATATGTGTTTGGATCTATTCGGTGATCCATTTGAACCTATGCTATGCAGTAATTAATATGTACAATTTACTAAAACTCTCTAATATTTGATATTATTAATAATTTCAGCTATTTCTTATAAGTTCAAATAATTCTAAAATTTATTGTCATATATTTTGTTAAATTATTCAATTTTCAGAACTTCACTGTTAGGTTTAGACAATTTTTCATAGGTTCACTGGCAAAATTAGCATCAGTTGAAAGTGATCAAATAAAAGATAAGATGGTTACTATATATGAAGAGACTAATAGAAAGACTTTTAACAAATGAAAATATTATGTGAATTTTTTGATTGGCAGTGGAAACCCTAGGGATTTAGCTAATTTTTCCTATAAATAATATACTATAATAGACTTCATTTTAAAATAAAGGGTTAAATACAAAAACACCCATGTACTATGGACTTTGTATCATATACCTGCTGTTATATTTTTTTTCAAAATATGACGAAAATACCCCTGTTATGCCTATAAATATAAGGGTTTGTTTGAGCCATTTCCACTATATTTTTTAACATTTTCGGTCAATTTTACTTGGTAAATTTTGATATATTTTTTTTCAAAACATTTAATTACTTAGATTTTTTTTAATTTTCTGAATAAAACATTTTATTTTTGTCATTTTGAATTTCTTCATTCTTTTAAATGTCTTCCGGTAGTTCAAATTATCAACAATAATACGATTGTACAGATGTATGTAATCTTAGGACGTTTGAACTACCGGAAAACATTTAGGGAAAAAAATGAAGAAACTCAAAATGACAAATATAAAAGGTTTTATTCAGAAAAAAAAAATTATAAGCAATTAAATGTTTTGGAGGAAAAAATATAAAAATCAAAATTTTCCACTGAAAATGGTAAAATATATAGTGGAAAATTAATTAATGCGATGAATGTTTTTGTATTTATGTATAGTACAATGATATATGATACAAAGTTGATAGTAGATGGTTATCTTTGTATTTAAACCTAAAATAAATAAATGGGTAAAAGATCCCATTATTATGCATACATGGTCTTATCAAAAAAAAATTATGTATACATGGGCCATGGGTAGTAGTAGATAATATAAATAAGTGATCTATGGTGGGCCCACCGCCGTTGCCTGGAAACAAGGCAATCCCATGCCATGCACCCCCTAGTCCTCCTAGGTCCCCCCTCGATTAATTAACCAACAAAAACAGTATATTGGGTGTAACGTCAGATCTGATGTGGATACCACGTAGAGCTGACGTGTGTGTTGCTAGCTGGGGTCCACTCGGTAGTTAACATTGACATCGACGATTACATCCAAGTGGCGCAACGCCAGGCGGAGATGGAGGAGATACTACTCTGCTCCACGTGTCACCTTCAAAATATATTTTTCTCCCTTTTCCGTACAGCGGAGAGATATCAATACAAAGTGAATTAAACAAAAAATATTTCTCTTTTAATTAATATTTATTTTTTGACATCTTATTTGCTCAATCGACTTCATAATTGTGTTTAGTTTCCTTTTGATATGAGTAATCAGTAATCTCAATCCTCAAATGGGCCCCCGTCGACCGTTGGTATAAAACAAAAGGAGAAACAACCAACCGCTTCTTTCTACTATACAGGACAGTGGGTAGTATTAGGCTATTAGCACGCAAAGAAAATTAATGAATTTTGCAATCAAATATTATTATTATTATTATTATTATTATTATTATTATTAATAAAATGAAAGAAACATATAATATAATATATGATATATCCATAAACTAATCGAGCGTATTTGGTTGGTGGCTTTTTCTTGTAATATAAGGATTCCCACCGCACTTTTCATCCTTACCAACTTTGACCGTATTATTTTATTATATAGATGAGATGAGATATATGAATATCTCATCTTTTTTTAACTTTCGGAAAGGCAGTGAGTGCAGACTGCAATCCAGAATTTAATCTGCCTTTTGTTAGATTTATCCATGAGATTGAACTAAAATCAATATAAAAGTGAAGTTGAATTTAAACGACAAAATTGAAGTTTCAATTTATTTTGATATTTTACTATATGTATTGGTGATAATTCTCATCCATAAGCTAAATTTATTAATTGAACTTTCTGTCTTTGGTTTTATATTTATATTATATTAGTTAACGTAGAGTTTAACGAATCTTTTTTTTTTATCACCTCAACAAATTTACTATAAATCAATGATGTCATTAAATCTCAAAAGTTTATCAGGAGCGGTCTTACTTTTATTAATAAAATAAGAATCAAATATTTTTTTAAATAATTAAATAATTTTTCCATAAAATTAATATTGTGTAAAATGACAATTTTAGTGAGAAAACATACATACATTTGGGGCCAAAAAGTTTGGATACTTAACGATATATTAAACTTGATTATATTAAATAAAATAAATGACAATTATAACTATCAAATGAGCGAGAAAAACTTTCTAGCATTCTTACTTTTATTAATATAATAATAATAATAATAATAATAATAATAATAATAATAATAATAATAATAATAATTGAAAACAAAATATATCCGCTACCAACTTAATATTTCTTTAAGTCCAACTTATCCATACTACTCGGTTTATCATCATTACATTTCTCTATTTCTTCTTACAGATAAATAATCACAAGTTGTCAACACAAATATGTATTAGTTGGTAGATGAACAGGGAAGACCGTCGGCCCCATAATTAGTCATACAAAATTTGGACATATGAATTACAAACAAGATTGAAAACTAAGGAGATAATTACACAAAAGAAACCAGTGTCCTTGTTAAATGTGAAATTATCATATGCATTAGATTGACCTGAATTTGGGTCTTTTTTATATATCAATTAACCAGGTTCAAATCGATATTAATGTGGTTTTCTAGAACAACAAAATATTGAAAAGGTAAAAAACCTGGTAATTATGATCAAATTTTTCAAATATTTTAGTTATGAAAATTTCTCTTCTAGCATTAGTTATTTTATGTGATATAAGTTATTTAATGATATGACGAATTTGTTATATTTATATTTATAATTAAAAAGAAGAGGGAAAGAAAACGTAAGAAAAGAAGTGGGAATGAAAGAAAGAACATAAGAATAAAGCATTGTTGTGGTCTATTTTAAGTATTATTATTATTATTATTATTATTATAATGAAATTAGTTAGGGAAAAAAGGAAAAATAAAAAGAGAGGGTATTTTACCCTGATTCTCTTTTTTCTCCTACTGCCGCTCTCTCCTTATAAAGCCGCCACAGCCTCCTCCTCCTTGCTCTCCACACCAAACCCAAACGGCGAAACCCCCAAACCCAAACGGCCAAACCCAATCTCATTCATTCATTCATCCCTCCTCCACCACTGTCTGGTTCCTCCGGTACTCATTCAGAGAGCCAGCCACTTTCAATTTAGTCACACAGCAATGAAGTACGTGTTGGTCACCGGAGGAGTCGTCAGTGGTTTGGGCAAAGGTGTCACCGCCAGCAGTGTCGGTCTTCTCCTCAAGGCTTGCGGTCTTCGCGTTACTTCCATCAAGATTGGTCCGTTTCTTCTCTTCCTTCTTCCTCTCTCTCTCTCTCTCTCTCTCTCTCTCTCACAAATCACTCTGCTTTTTGGATAAATACCAAGCAGAAACAACCAACAATGCAGAGATGATGATGTTAAATATGTTCCTGTTTTATTGTTAAATGAATATATGAACTCGAAGAAACTAATGTTGTTGCTGTTATTGTTATTCAGATCCTTATTTAAATAGTGATGCTGGAACCATGTCTCCCTTTGAACACGGAGAAGTATTTGTTCTAGATGATGGTGGTGAGGTTAGCAACAATTACTTTACATAAATTTGTCTCAGCTTATTTAACTCTGAATGCTACATCAGTTTGATTTTTTGGCCTGCCATATTGGGGTACCTCATTTCAGGAGGGTGTGTGGGGGGTTGTATATTGAACGTTTGTATTCCGCTTTTCCTTGAATTCCTCACTTCATTTTCTACCTTTCATTTGATTTTTCAATGTAATGTTCTGCTTTTCGTATTAATTTTTTTCTTTCTTCTAAATTACTAGTACCAGTTTGCATAACGAAAGATTGTAGGTATCATTTATTTTTGCTATGTATCTGAAAAGTTGCTTGGGATATTTCCTTAACTGGTGGATCAACTTTGGATTTTTTGATGCCAATACTTACAAAAATGACTTGAATATGTTTTTGAAGGTGGATCTGGACCTTGGAAACTATGAGCGGTTTCTGGATATAAAATTGACACGAGATAATAATATAACTAGTGGGAAAATATACCAGGCAAGTACTAAACTGATTGTTACTTGGATATAATTATATTCTTCAATTAATTTTTAAGGTTGTTACCAGTTTGGCCAAGCATTGACTTGATAGTTCACAAATTTCTGCATTTTAGTCTGTTTTTGACAAGGAGAGAAGGGGAGATTATCTGGGACGAACAGTTCAGGTCTGTTGGTCTTTCTTGTCCAACTTCTTTGTTATGACAACATTGATCGTTCACAAATTTGACACACTAGTTTGTTGGTTCAGGTTGTACCTCACATAACTGATGCCATTCAAGAATGGATTGAACGTGTTGCATCTATACCGGTAGATGGAAAAGAGGGTCCAGCTGATGTTTGTGTCATAGAATTGGGTGGCACTATTGGTAAACAAGTCTTCTTACTTGCACTTTGATTATTACTTCACAGAATTTAGTTATTTCATAACACAAGTTCTTTTGTCTTGTAGGGGATATTGAATCATTGCACTTCATTGAGGCACTCGGACAGTTCTCATACCGTGTTGGTACGTGTATATTTTGCGTCTTGCTGATAAAAATATGCACACACACAGAATCAAGTGCTGTTCCTTTCTCCAAAAAGCTAAATACTTGACCTTCTCAGGTGCTGAAAATTTTTGCTTGATACATGTCAGCTTGGTGCCTGTTCTAAATGTCGTCGGTGAGCAGGTGAAGTTTTTTGGGTATATCTACAGTGTCTTTTTTGTTAGTAAATTCTTTTCTTTAACATGAGTATGGGATTGGTTTTTACATGTGCAGAAAACAAAGCCAACTCAACACAGTGTTAGGGGACTAAGAAGCTTGGGTCTAACTCCAAATATTTTAGCCTGCCGCAGCACCAAGGTCTCTCTCTCTCAGCCAAACCATGATTTTGAATTTTGATGTTCAAACTCAGCTAGTTTAGTGAATAGAAATAATATTTGATAGAGCCCCAATCTCCCTCACGCTGCTGTCACATGCAGTTATATTTTACCCACTTATCTTAAGCTAAAGTTTGTTTCATTCCACAGGAACTTGATGTAAATGTCATGGAAAAGCTTTCTCGTTTTTGCCATGTTCCGGTAACATGTTTGATAAAATATTTTACTTTTTTTTTTGTTTTTATACATACACAACTTAAATGCTAATAAAAAAAAGTTTATTTAACATTGAGTTGCTGAGTATTTTTCCTTTCACCCAGATAGAGTACATTATCACGCTCTATGACGTTTCCAACATCTGGCGTGTACCTTTACTTTTGAGAGTAAGTAGTCATGCACCTGAATATTGTTTTCCTTTTGAATTTGAACAACAACTAACATATGTTCCTTTTATATTTCCGTTCAGGATCAGAAGGCCCATGACGCAATTTTGAAGGTCCTGAACCTAAATGGGTTCGTGAAGCAATCATCATATTTTCCATTTCATTCAATTAGGATAAGAATTCCTGCTGGTTGCACTTTCCACTTGATTTCTTGCCTCTATTTAGAATTAATTCCTTGATGTATTACGTGTAGTAAGACTAGAGAACCTGTACTGGAGGAATGGACATCAAGGGCAGATCTCTGCGACATGTTGAACAAGCCTGTAGGTTCTTCACAGTTTTGTCAAATTCCATAATAAGTGCTGTTGTGGATTTCTTAATGCCATCTCTTTCCTTTACAGGTTAGGATTGCTATGGTCGGAAAATACACTGGACTTGCAGATTCATATCTCTCTGTGCTGAAGGTGAACTTATTTCATCTAGTTTGTGTTGTTTAGGCCCCGTGAAAATTTTAACTGCAAGATGAGCAATCTCTTTCAAATGCTGAGTGCATCTGAAATATTGTTTATTCAATGGCTTTATTAAGTCGTGTAAAAAAAAGTAACATGGGACATCTAACATATTTGCCGGAGCATTTTTTTTAGGGAGACCTTGCAATCATTAAAGAGAGGATATTCTCACTTTTGGGCTGAAAAAAAAATTGTTTTTTAATGTTTTTGAACGCCAGCTTCTCCTTTTGCTTCTGATTCTGCCTCTAATTTTCTTCCTTGAATATGTAATAGATCTTCTGAGCATTTTTTGCCTAAAACTATATTTATTTTTCAAATATAACCATGCATTATAAATATATATCTAATAAGATCAACTACAGTACTCAAACCTTTAGTGAAAAAAACATTTGCTAATATGCGCACCTGTAACTGTTTACAGGCTCTTTTGCATGCTTCTGTTGCTTGTCATAGGCAATTGTGCATAGATTGGGTTCCAGCCAGTGATCTTGAAGATGCAACGGCGCAAGAGGTAAACTTCTTGTTATAATATTTTGTTGCATCCCTGTATGTAGTAACTTACATTTTGGCTATGTCTACTTGCAGAAGTCAGAATCTTATGAAAATGCTTGGAAATTGTTGAAGGTCTGCATCGTTACTCTTGATAGTTTGCATACTATTTTGGTTTCTCATAGTTGGATTACCTTTTAGAGTTGATTCTCTTGAGCTATCTGACAAGATTGTTGCCTCATAGGGGGCAGATGCCATACTAGTTCCTGGAGGTTTTGGTGACAGAGGAGTGGAGGGTAAAATTCTGGCTGCAAAGTATGCCCGTGAAAACAGGATCCCATATCTTGGGATATGCCTGGGAATGCAAATTGCTGTCATTGAGTTTGCTCGATCTGTCCTTGGACTTAGCAATGCAAACAGCACAGAATTTGATCCAAATACTCAAAACCCCTGCGTTATTTTCATGCCAGAGGTTATCTCATTCGCAATTGTTTTTTAAGATTGCTTTTATTAAAAAAAAAAAGTACAAAATGTGATCACTCGTCAATTTACTATCTCTTGTTGATTTCAGTAATAATTGTTTCCATGTTGGTTTACTCTAGCAGGGTTCAACAACCCATATGGGAGGAACTATGCGTCTCGGATCAAGGAGGACATATTTTCAGGGTACTTCAAGTAAATCTGCAAAGCTGTGAGTATTCATGTCTTTGGCTCTCCGTACTTAACATCCTTGGGGGGTTGTGAAATCAATTCATATACTGTAACTTGTGGGGTTTCAACTCTGCTGTTTTGTTAGGTCTGAATTGATTAAGATGAGAAGAAATAATAATAACATGTTGAGAATTTGAATCTGGTAAAATAGAAGAAATAATAATTAACATTTATATAGGTCAAGTTAGTGATATTGTTCTCAAAATTTTAAATGATTGGTTTTCTTGCACTTTTTGTTTTCCTCAGATATGGTAATTTGAGTTTTATTGATGAGAGACATCGGCACAGATATGAGGTTTGTGAGTGGAGCTATAAATATGAATATATGAAATCCCAAATTCCATCTTGATGATGGATTTGTAGGTTTTTATGTGAAAAAGTTAGCTTGATTTTGTCTAGGTAAATCCTGATATGGTTCAGCGACTTGAAGATGCCGGCCTCTCTTTTACTGGCAAAGATGAAAGTGGTCGTCGGATGGAGGTAGGTAGTTCCTCGTTGCTTTACTCTTTACTTTTGAGGGTTTGAGTTTGATTAATCAACTTGTTACTGCAGATTGTTGAGGTGTCTAATCATCCTTACTTTGTTGGCGTTCAATTTCACCCTGAGTTCAAATCAAGACCAGGAAAGCCTTCTGCTCTGTTCTTAGGTATTTTGCATTGCCTTGTCAGCTTTTATTATTTGAATCTGCTTGCCAGTATGGTGTTATTGGCTTGCATTGTAAAGAAGTTAATAAAAAAAAATGATATTGTTTACGAAACAGGACTTGTAGCCGCAGCTACTGGGCAACTGGATGCTGTTTTGAAGAAAAGTGCAGCAAAAACATGTAGTATGAGCAATGGTTCCTCACCAGTAAAGGCACATATATATGAGAATGCAACTAAGTTAGCTAATGGGTCTTTAGACGGCATTTACTGCAATGGGAATAGTTTACATGTTTAAATGAATGATGTTGATTTCCGAGCATCTCATCATTAATGAGTATTATTATTATTATAGGCTCATTCTATAGTATCTTATTAGTCGATGGGGTGCAGCCCAAATCCGGTCTTTTAAACGGAAAAGTTGTAGTTGTAGCATGATGCCGTGGAATAGAACAGCTGCTGGTGCTTGTTAGTGTTTTTTTTCTTTCCTGATTTTTGTTTTCGGGTTTTATTATGGATCTTGCGTGAACTTGTTACTGCTTTCACATGCTATTTTGGATTGTAGTGCTAACTATTCGATTGAAGAATTTCTAAAATGCGTTACTCAATCTGCTTTACATTGATGATACATACAGTAAAAATAGTAGGTAGGACTTGGCTGATTTCTTCTGGCAAACAATGATCAGAGTTTATGCTGCATTCATTAAAAGGATGGTACAAGTAATTTTCTTGATGTCCTCTTTGACCTAAGAAACCCATAAATAAATACATCAAGATCCTATCTATATCACAAAATGCTGTCCTAAATCCACAATGTTCTAGAATTAAAAATAAAGCAAACGAGCGAGCTCGATAAGAATCAACAGAAAACAAGGAAAAATGGAAATCAGATCCAGTCTTTGGGGTTGATACAGGCATCCAAAAGTTCCCATTCCTCTGTTCCTTCTTCTGGTTGCTGTAAACAAAAGCAATTGCCTGTTATTTTACAATTGTCTTTCACGCAAATGATAATACTAATAGCAAAAGTTATTCAGACAAGAAGAAGTTGCTAGAGAGCTGACTCACGTGGTCATATTCCCATCGTGCAGTTAATGGAAGTGAGACTAGTATACTCTCGATTCTACCACCGGTCTTGAGACCAAATGTAGTTCCCCGATCATAAACCTATCATTTACAATACAAAGAAAGGTTAGATTGTGGCTTATCTTCTTCTTCTTCTTCTTGAAATATTGGTCCAACGTATATTTACCAAGTTGAATTCCACATAGCGTCCCCGACGTAGCTGCTGCCATGCCTTGTGTCTGTCTGTAAATGGCATGTCCTTCCTCCTCTCTATGATTGGTATATATGCTGGAATCACGGATTTTGCACACTCTACAATCATTCAACAACAAGTACTTGATCATTCTGTTAACAAATAATTGTTTATAATGAAAGATAACCAGAACTCAACACATCAACTACGAAATTACCAGTAGCAAAGGAAAGAAGCATCTCTTGGTCATACGCATTCAAATCATCAAAAAATATACCCCCAAGACCACGTCTCTCCCCACGATGCTGCACACATGTTAAATCGATGAAAATGAAAATCGTGAATTCAGCTGCTAATAGAATGTGGAAATTCAATATATGCTCAAGTAAAAACAAAGTCAACTTAAGTAAAAATAGTATAGCGCTGAAAGATTATTTTCTCCTAAAAAAATTCAAACTTTTAATCCACACACCAGCCTAGAGAACTAGAGGTTGATACAATTTCAGGATTGATGTAGTTTTATTAATCACCTTCTTTTTTATAAGTTACTAGTTACTTCTTCTCTACAGTATATTTTTTTTTTGTTTTGGGGGGGAAGGGTCGGTATGCAGCCTCATTAACTTGTCAAATATATTTTGACCCACATAGCCTAAATTTGTAATGCAATTGAGTACTCAATATTAAGGTATTATTAGAAAGTCCAGTAATTCAGTCGATTAATATGCCAAGGAGACATGTGAAGAGATTCTACTAATAAAAAAAGGAAATTTACCACCTCCTTTGATGGCTAGACGTATATTAACTTCCTGCCTGAAGTTTTTTCTTGCATCAATGAAGCCAAACAACTACGAGTTTCTCTTTTGGCATCATTAACTGACGAGAAATAGACGCACCAGCAGCATAATATATACTATGCACATAAAAGACAGCAGTAGTACATAAAAGCCATACCTTGATGTAGAAATAATCATCACACCACTTCTTGAATTGAGGATAGAAGTCACCATTGAACTTGTCACACGCATCCTTTTGGACCTACAAAATGCCATAAACAGTGAATTTGTTGGAGTAGGATTCGTAATAAAAGATATTAGAAACAAAAGCTAATATGCCAGAAGAGCAGAAAACCAAGATGAAACATTCATAATTTTCAAGGATGGCATCTTCTTTAATTTTTTTATTCATGGGATCTTAAGCTATATAAACATTACTAGTTTCTAAGTGTGATTGGTGGGGGTCCCATTATGAAGTTATAATGTAACATAAATGATGATACTCATGTTGATCAGATAATTATTGGTCACGGTGTTTATACCAAATGGAAATGTTTGACGTCCTCCTCAAAAAGGTAAGCAGGAGTCAAATCTGTACCACCACCAAACCACCATTGCTTTGGTGCTCCTGGAGCATCTGTACGTGTTGAAAATCAGCGACAGTTAAAGAGTAGTTTGTAGATATATATGATTTACTTGAAGAAAATAAAACAGCAAGATTCATAGATACACTTTTTAATCAACAGCTTCTCTATGACCAATTGCAGAAGAAGCAAATTTATGATCATTCCAAATTAGTCTCGGTCAGCTTCACACAATTTTAATTGATTGATATGCAAAAAGGTCTCCAATCCATACCCTCTATATACTAACAAAACAGTTCATACAAGTCTAAATGTGAAGAAAATTTGAGATACATCTATCTAAAAACAATTGCTAGATTACTATTTCTCATGAACAGAGGAAAAGAAAACATATTAATCATTGTAGATAATCAATAATCATAAGAAAGATTTTATTAAAGGCATGATGAACAATTCATTGACAACGGAAAAGATAGTTGGAACTAAAAGTCTGTGTCAGATACTTGAAATTCACAAACAGTAAAGCGTTACAGCACCTTTAGGAGCATCAGTCTCAAAATAACGGTAATTAAAATGCAAAGTTGGAGCGAAAGGATTCTTTGGATGAAGGACCTGGAAAGATAGAGAAGTGATCAAGCGTTATAAATATAAATAGAAGGAGTAAATAAATAAATAAAAAATGGTGGGGGAGAGAGATTACGGAGCTGATGCCAGCAGCGAAAAAGGGGACGGGACCTGGCTTGAGATCGGCATTTCCAGAACTGGGTTTGGCCGCTCTATAAGCATCGGGAGGCATAGTTCCGTAAACAACAGAAACATTGACACCGGCTTTCTCCCAAACGGAACCATCCTGTAAGACCCTGCTAATTCCGCCACCACCTCCAGGCCTGGACCAGACATCTTCCTTGAACTTGGCACCACCGTCGGCGGCCTCAATGGCAGAGCAGACGGTGTCCTGTGCCTCCCTAATCATTTTCTCGAATCGTGCTCTAACAGAAGTGGATGAATTTGGAGAAGTATCGCCCTCGCTCTCCCGGAGAAAAGTGGAGGGCTTTTCAAACTGTGGAATTTCCTTTTCAATCATTGGGGAAGAAGAGGAGTGGATTCGAAAAGAAGAAGAAGAAGTATTAGTAGTCCGTGTGGTTGAAAAAGGGTGAAGGGAGAAATTGAAGCTGAAAGTGGGTGGAGAGCCGACGGTGAAGGAATGGGCAAAAGGGAGTACGGTGGTGGCGGTAACTGACGGAGTCCGCATTGCTGGAAGGCGGAGGGGGATGCTCATGGAATTGCAGAATCTGCAAATTTCTAATGATAAGGTATATCGGATCGATCGGAGTAATGTTTATTTTTTATATATATATATATATATATATATATATATATATATAGCCTATAGGTACATGTATTTGACTCGCTTCGTTTTTGCCCATGGTTTTCACCAGCTCTACTAGTTTCTAATTTTTATCCTATGGGCCGACGACAAACTCTTCTTTTTCGTAAATATCAATATACTCAAACATTAGGCCGGAAGCCCAAGTCATGAACAAATTTCAGCCCACCCACAGCAAACCCGTGGATTCAGTTTTATTCCATGGGCTGGGCCGGTCCGTGGCCCATAACGGCCTCGTCGGCCGCCCGCCAACTCAATTAGAGCCGATTTGCTTCTTTCAAGTATAAACTTATAAAAATATTTCCCATATTTCCCTCTGTCTTTTGCTTCTACTTTTCTTCTCTAACTTTCCTTGTAGTCAAGAACATATTTTCGTTCTGTAATTTTCCTTATATATGTCTTGTAATTTTCCTCTTATTTTGCAACTTTTATCTTTTCTTCTTTAAGATTATACTTTTTAATAAATATAAATATGTATCTTACTTAAATAATAACTTTAAACAATTTATAAACTTATTCTATGTAATTATATATTCTTTTTAATATATATATATATATATATATATTTTTTTTTTTTTGCTTTGGGTCCGTCGGGCCCGTCAAAATGCGGTAAAATGGCATGGGCCGGCAAGTGAAAATAGTGAGTCGGGCTGGCTGAGCCCGTGGGCCAGACGAGCCGGTTTCCATGGGCCGCGGGTGGGCCATTTACCTTGTATATTGTTTTAGACTAAAAGGTGCAAAAAGGTAATATATTGAAGTTAGGGGGGCAATGTGCATATATTTGTATATTTGAAGGGGTTGAAAGGGGAAATTAGGCTTTTGTAGAAGCCACGAAAACCAGTAGTCTTCTTCTTATCATGGCGAAGAGTACACACACACCCCTACACTAGTACTGTGTGAAGCACTTACTTATTGATCAAACCGTGGAAATAGTAGAGCACTAAGTAATTTATGCACGAGAAAATCGACGGTTGGTCGAGGCTTAGCAAATGGGGGTTTCCGCTGTATTTCAGCCTCCACCAGTGGCGGTGTTGAACCACCGTTCTCCGTGCCTTCCGATTAGAAGCATCATAGGTTGGCACAGGCGTGAAAATTACCGAATTTTAGGGGTGGTATTCGTTAATAATGAAAACACACCCTCCACATCCACATCCATTTCCAGTCCCTCACCCAGCCAACAAGAACAAACTGAAGAACAACAAGGCGATGTTCCAGATGCAGAGGACCTTCAATATGTCAACCAAATTAAAACAGTTATATTTCCTCACCCCCCACTTTCCTATGTTTTTATTACTATTTCTCTCGATTAATTAACTTGTAGTACTGTTGTCCATGATTCAGGTTTTGGAACTTCTCAAAAAAAACAGGGATATGCTCTTCAATGAGGTCAAATTAACGATAATGATTGAAGATCCCAGAGATGTTGAGCGGCGGCGTCTGCTCGGAATTGATGATGAAAATGCTCCTAGCAGGGATGATCTTGCTGCTGCTTTAGTACAAGTACCTTCATTTTTTTCTCTCTCTCTCTCTCAATGTTTTTTTTTTCTTTGACACTGGATTCGTTTTATATGGCTTTGGGTAAGTTAGCTTAGATGATTTTTTGCACTCATATTAATTGTTAAATTTCACTTCCCATAACCTCGATTATCTCAAGTATGGTTAAGCTTGGAATTTAATACCAGACAAATGATGCAGCATTTACTATGTTGTAGATATGTTTTTTTAGTACATTGGGCTAATCATTTCCACCAACATGACCAAAATATCATTTGTATCAGAAAGTCGCATGCATAGCAAATGCCACTAATCTGATTTGTTAATAATTTCATATTTCTATATGGATTTTACTTTTATATTTAGGTAAATGAAGGACAAGTACCTAAAGATCGCGTTCTTTTGCGAATGCTGGCTGAGGAAATGCTTCAATGGCCTAATCTAGAGGTAATTTGCAATGTTAAGCACTTGTAATTTTGAAAGAATATCGTTCCTAGTTAACTGCTTTTTAAAACATTGTGGTGTTTGTCCAATTTGGATTTTAGATGATGGAGACCAAATTCATGACATGTGTAGAAGAAATAACAAGTATACAAAAGATATATTGGCAATTATATGATACATGTACAGATTGAAGTATCTTCAGAATGATGTCCTTGCCGTAAGTTATAACTTATAACTAATCATGTAGATAGCGAGTTCTTGGAATCGTATAAAAAAATATATGTTATGCTTTGTCATGGGTAATTAACTGATGAGTTTAGGACATGTCGCATCATCTTAATAATATATTTGGTCAGGGAACAAAAAAGTCTTCGTTATATTTCAATGAGAAAGCTGTTGGGGTAGCTGGTAAATAACTGACATTTTACAAAAGTCGGTTCTTATACGCTTGGTAAATCATTATATTCTTGTGGTAGGTTGAAATAGGAAAGGAGAAAAAACCTGGGAAATCATTATACGCAAGATTTACGGACACGGGCATTGATCCGAAAGAGGCTGCTAAGAGGCTGAATATTGATTGGGATTCAGCTGCTGAGATTGGGGAAGCTGAGACTGATGAGGTGGAGGTGCCATCTGCTGTGGTTGGTCTTTCCTGCCTCTATATACTCAAAACATGCTGAAAATTTACATCATCTCCAATTTTTAATGCCTGCTGTGTAATATTCTTCAGCAACTAAAATTGGTCTTAACTTTTATTCTTGTGCAGGGATACGGAGCTCTTTACTTGGTTACGGCATTTCCAGTGATTATTGGTATCTCTGTAGTGCTGATTCTATTTTACAATTCTCTTCAGTAAAAAAAAAAAAAAAAGGAGCTGTGCATTGAAAGATTGCTATTTGAGTTTGTACAATACAATGTTCACAAATTCATGAAATTAAAAACAAATGGTTTGCCTCGAGATTGTGATGTATGTATGGATAGATTATTGCATGGTGGTTACTTCCTCAACTCTCTAATCACATGAACATTTATCTATTTATCTGGATGATGATGATGATTAAATAAATATAAGGAATAAGTCAGGTAAATAGATACGTGGCCATGTTTGATTTATGACTTGCACGACCATCAACTGTTGTATAATAATAAAATCTCTCTCTCTCTCTCTCTCTCTCTCTCTCTCTCTCTCTCTCTATATATATATATATATATATATATATATATATATATATATATATATATATATATATATATATATGTACTATGGGGTGAGGAACGTGGCAGCCACCCCCATTGCTTGGATAGACATGGCATCCACCTTGTCCATATATATAATATAGATATATATGTGTGCATATAAGTAGTGGTTAGCTGAATCTCCGGGTCAGGACCAATCTGCCTTGCAAGTATGGCTCAGCGTGCAGAAGCAGCCGCAGCCGCCGAGAGGCAGATTTCGGTGGATCCAATTTCTCTCAAAGAAAAAGAAGCAGCAGAAGCAGAAGAAGATGATCGCATCCATAAAAAATCTTATGGTGGGGCAAAAATGGAGGTGATCTCTTCTCCACAGAATAAATTTTTGTGTAAATTCATAAACTGCAGCCTGCCAAACTCACCAAGGCAGCAGAAGAAGAAATACGAGGAGGGGCGTGTAGGTGTAATGGCTCGGCAGCACTCGGTGGCTATCAGCAATCTGGAGCGGCTACGACAAAGCCACTTGCGGAGGAGCAAGTCATGCGGCGAAGGAAGACTATGCCAACCATCCATTGACTTTGATATGTGCACCACCACCACCACCACCACCACCACCACTACCAATAAGAATAAGAATAAGATGGAAGGTCATGGAATGAATAAAGAAGAAGAAGCAACAGAAGAAGAAGCAACAGAAGAAGAAGAAGAAGAAGAAGAAGAAGACGGAGAAGAAGATAAAGAGAAAAAGAAAGAAATGGTATTCAACAACAAGAAAGGAGGCGAGGAAACATATGAAGAAAAGTTCAAATGTGGGGCGTGCATGTTCCTTCCAGGCTTTGGCAAAGGCAAAGCAGTGAAAGCGAGAAAGGATCCCGAAACACATGAGGTATTGACAACACATATAGACATGATGGTTTCACATAGGGCGTCTCTCGAGAAATTTGAATGCGGTTCATGGAGGTCATCTGCCATGATTAATTACGATGATGAATATCATCATAATAATAAAAAAGATGGCGATGTTGATGATGATGATGATACCTCAAATCTCTTCTTTGATCTTCCAGTCGAGCTCATACGATGCAGTAGTGTCAACGATACAGACTTCCCAGTCACCACTGGTTTTATGTTCGACAATAATATTATTATTAATAATAATAATAAGGATTCTCAACGCAAAGGAGTTCTCAAAACTGCTGTTGGAACTAATAATAATGGTGCTGATAGGAAATCGAACGTCGAATCTTTCAATTCATCCCGACATGTTCGTTTCTCTACTTCCTCCTCTCCTGCTTCTCCAACTTCTGCTTGCATTACCCCTCGCCTTCTCAAAGCCAGGGATGACTTCAATGCCTTCTTAGAAGCACAGACAGCATGACTCTTTTTTCTTTTCCCACCAATTCTATTGCTCGACGATTCCTTCCTTTTTCATTTTACTTGTTTGTATCTTGGAGTGAAATTATTCATGTTCTGATTGCTCGATCATGAGGGTGCTTTGAAATCATGGAATTCACCTTTTGGAAATGCTATATATACTTGTTACTTAGTTTATTACTTTATACTATACATATGTGTGTGTGTGTGTGTGTGTGTGTGTGTGTGTGTTTGTGTTTGCATATCTCCAGGCATGTATAAGTATAACATTTGAGTTGGTATTCATTCGTCTATCAAATAAGCTCAAGTACCCATTAATTTGTCGCTGGTCACCAATCTAAGGAACACCTACCAGTGCTAGTATGAAAATTTTATTCAAGAAAAAATAAAATGAATTGCTCCCCTCTACTCATTCATCTACACATGCAATCCACCCTGTCATCAAAGTTGAAAAGAATACATACAAGTGTAATTCTCTTTTATATCAAAGAAAATATTATATCCTCCTCTAGCATTATCTATGTATGTGTGTATGCTGGTAGAAACATGAAGGATAAGAATCTGTGTAGTAGACGAAACGAAGAGCATGAAAAAAACCCGCTGTTCCTAACTAACAAGTCATTGCCTCGTTCTTTGCAATGCAGAGCCGATCATTTTGAGTTCGAATCTCTTAACAGCTCCGGCAATGTCACGCATAGTTGTATCCATAACGTAAGGAATAGTGTCGACTGTGATTTCTGTGGAATTGATAAACTGCCTGCATGGCTCACGCCGCTCAGCAATTGTCCCATGATAGTGGAAGTACTTGATTCTCCCATCTGTGTTATGTGTTGTCTTGCCCACTATGTTTTGCGACATGTGCACCCCAGTTGCAAACACACTCCTTGGTTGCACTGCGTACTTGCGGTCTTTCCTTATACCTCTCTTCACATCTTTGTACACTAGTTTCTCAAATCCCCATTTCCTACAACACCATCAATGCATCATCATCATTATATAAATATAACGTTTATGCACCCACACAAAACACGTACAATCATTGAGAAATTATGCAAATATGAGATAATATTAATTTTCTAAAAGCTAAAATTCAACCTATACCACCATCAGTCAAGCCCATATCATATGAATGTGTCCGTCTCTATGTATGTTAATTGTTAGCAGTTTGGATATTCCATTTAAAGTTTGATTTTTCTTCATGTATCCCATACATGTCAATGCCACATGTATATTTACCAAACAGAAGCAGTACAAACTAGTGTGGATCCCCCGTATTCCATCGATACGCGCTATATGTATATTAATGCCATCAACAACAACATGCAATAAATTACATAATCATTTTGCAATACAGGGATCGACCTTGAGAAAATATATACTTGGTGTCCAAAATACAAGATGAAACTAGTTTTGAAAATAACACACCAAACTCTGTTAAAAAAAGAAAGAAAATAAACGCACCAAACAGTTACAAACCAGCACCATGTTAAGAGCGAATAAGTGAGAAAACTTGTAGTAACAAAAAAATGTTATAATAATCATATGCATTAAATAATACATGGAGTTACAACCCAGCATCATGCATAAAAGAAGATGATTTACAAACTACATATGCATGGAAATCAAAATAACATTCTACGGCTTCCACAGCTTTTGACAGAAAATAAAGACGAATAACGCAATATGTATATAGTCAACACTTTGCAATCCTAAATTGAAATTAAACTAGCTAGGTCAAATGCACCAGACAACAAAGACTTAATCAATATGGTTTGCGAAAACAAATCATACATTCCCACCAGCCAGCACACACATGAGTGTTGTGGTGCAGCTCTTGATTCCATGAATCTCGTAGAAACAATATGACACAAGTATTGCACCAATTGTCAAATAGAAACAATCAAGTAATTTATTAACAACAAATAGCAATAAAAGGAGAAGGACATCCTGAAACTAGAAAGAAACAGAAAGAAAAAGGCAGATGATGAGTATATATATATACCTGAAAGCGGTAGGAGCATCCTGGGAAAGGCAGAGCTTATTGGACATGGGCATCTGCTCAAAGGTGAACTGAGTGAAAGAAGAGAGTGAATCCAAGATGGAGTTGATGTTGCTCTTCTTGGGCACAAATATGAATTCGTCCACATCAAAAAAGAACAACCACTTGGCAGCAAATCTATACCGGTGCAAGCAATCATTCACTATAAGGAACTGATTGTGGTAGTAGCCATCGAACCTCTCCTGATCCCTTATGTCTTGCACAGTCACGAAACCTTTCTCCATCCACGGCCTCAACACATTCATTAGTCCATCGTGCACACCCCCTGCGTCGTGTATCACAAAATGAGACCTCCCACCAAACAGTCTCACATGATATGCCAACCATTCTCTCACTCTCTGAGGACTCAGGTTTCCGTACAGAGACGACCCGCAGTAGAGATAGTCGTACTTTGGCTGCGATGTGAATTGTTCTTTGAACCTGGCGAAATCTTCTGGGGTTTCATCCAATGCAAGGATGGTGTCGGTGGTGTTTATGTTGCGGTCGCCACCTCCGTTTGTGGTGGCGTGGATGAGTAGCTGACCGCCCTTTCCATCGGCGCCGGCGGAGGTAGGGAAAGTGCAGTTGACGACAACGACGGTGTAAACCCGGCCGTAACCCCAATCGGGGAGGATCTTCAGACCGGCCGTAACCCCAATCGGGTCGTGGTCATGAGGTAGCCAGAGGCATTGGTAGGTAGGGTTGCCGTAGAGGTGGAGGGGCTTGGAAGAGAGACCGACGACGGCGAAGGTGTCTGGGCCGCCTCGGTAGGCGGACATGAAAACGAAGTTGTATGCAGCAGAGCCGTAGGGGTTGAAAGCCCGCTTGAGCACACCATTACTGTTAAGCAACGTCTGATTCTGATCTGTGTGTAGTAACAGTTGTGTGGTGGTGAGGGGGGAGGATGAGGAATAATTGGGAGTACTGAGGGTATTATTGGAAAGAGAAGTAGAAGTAGAGGTGGAGAGGCAGTGGCGGAGGTCGGAAGGGGATAGAAAAAAGCTCCGGGAAGGGAGGAATTGGAGGACGGTGGCAAATGAGCACAGAAAAAGGAGAGCGGTGAGTACTAGTTTTAGTTCAGCGGCGCAGTTCCACACGATTCCAACAAACATTCTCCGATCTTTTATTTCTTTACTACTAGTGCTGCTACTGCTAATAATATCATCACTACTGCTACTCATCACCATCAATTGAGCTTTGGTTTGGGCTGGGTTTGTAGTTGGAAGAACTTTTACAAGAGATGGTGAATTGAAGATCAAGAAGAAGAAGAAGATATTCTTTTCCTATAATATTATTAATAATAATAATATAAATTCTGTTTATATTAATCTAATAATGACCTAGAGAGAGAGAGAGCGAGAACAAACAGCGTGTGTGTGAGAGAGAGAATATGTGTGGGCGGTCCACAGGCCACAGCTGATGAGCTGCACAGCACAAGGCAACAAAATATATATAACAATTTCGATCGACACACCTTTTTCCTTTTTCCTTTTTCTTCTCTCTCTCTCTCTCTCTCTCTCTTTTTTTTTTAATTTATTACTTTAATTTGGAATATTTGTTCCCTTTATCTTCTGTCAAATTAGCTACTGTCCACATTGTCATTACTCATTATTAAGCATCTCTCTCTCTCTCTCTCTCTCTCTCTCTCTCTCTCGTAGTCTGTAGAGATGATAATACTAACCACCGACTTCATTACACATACATATTGATATTATGGCGAATGATTAGTGACGTGTTTGTAGGTTAATTATGTATAAATTAAGTGGTCGTATAATAATAATTAACTAATGAAATAAAACTAGTCCTTGTTGCTTTTACCTGGGAAAGGGTATGTCCGCGAATTCCTTGCATATTGTAATTTTCTATAACTGCAAGTTGCAACCCCACTCATTAATCATCATATTTTTTATTCTATTTTTATACTTTTACACCATAACACCTTGTATCACTATTTTAAATAACGGTTGATATGAGATGCTCACTATAAATTATGGGAAATACTCAAGTTAAAATTACGTTTATGGATATTCCTTTGAAGAGGGAAAATTTTTATACTGTCTTTGTATGCAATAACAAAATTTACCATTGAAATATTTATATTATAAATTATGCCATAAACCAATGAAATACAAAATTATATATATATAGTATGATTCTGTGGTAGCAATTAGTTTGAGTTTGTAGTATGGTAAGGGTAGTCGGCAAGACCAAGTATTAAATTAAAGAAAACAAAATTAACAAGTGACACGTGGAAGAAGAGTAGTTGATAGAGGGAAGTCGGACATATGTCGTGCTGACCACCGTCAACTGGCCCATGTTGGCGCTATTAGCAATTGGTATCCCAATCCCCTTCGGCCTTTACTTTAATTTGTGCCCTACAGGCTACACTCGATACAACACGTATTCATTTTTAGGGGAAATATGCAATACCCCCCTCAAATGGAAAATAATATGAGTAAAACCCAATTGACTTTTAAAACTTTTGCACAAACCCACATCCCAAACTTAATTAGTGAAACCCCCTCAATTAGACATAATAAGACGTAAGTACCCTTATTAACAGTTTTTTTATAATAAATCAAATATTTAATCACGATATCTTTCCATAACCGTTTCCCTTTATTATAGGCGGATATAGGCGGACGTGATTCTCGTGTGTATTCAGATATGTGTGTATGTAGAACCGAATTTTTATTGCGTAAGAACACATTTCTTTCCCTCCGGTTCTCTCCATCAGGTTCGTGCAATGTCCACTGACTCTGATTCTTCTGCACCATTCAAGAAAGTCCAGATTCAGAGAGATAATACGGTGACCATCACTACTTCTCGTTTAGGTTCCATTCTCTGGTTGAAATGAGCATTATTTTCATTTTTGCTTTTAGGGCCTGTGTTATATTCCCAATTAGGTCTAATTATTGGGGGAAATCTGAGATTCTAGTAAATTTCCATTTTTTTTACAGTTGATTAATTGCTTGATAAAGATGGGACAATTAGTGTATGTTTCTTTTTGGGTCGTCTTAATTGGTGTAAATGATCGTTACTGATTGAAAAATTTATTCCGTTTTACACAGAGTCACGTTGTGACTACTCTGTAAATCTTTTGTTCGATTTGTGTTAATTGATACGCTAGTGTAATTTTTTTGTAATTTATTTTTTGCATTACTTGATATGTTAGTGTAAGTTTCAATGTGTTTGTTGTGGTTGAATTGAATTCACATAATATTATGTGATTTGCATTTACAGAGTAGTGCAGATTTATTCATCAGCAGTAGTCACATAGTAGTCACATTCTCATTTTTTTTGTGTAGTGCTGTACAGCATGTCGTCAACCTTGATGATTGTGTTGAAGTATGGGGGCTCGTTTGGGGTGAAGATATGTCAGGGTGATTTTTGTGTATGAAGATCTCGTTGGCTGTCACTGATAAGTGGTGCAGTTTGAATGCGAGGGATGTATCGATGACTTACAATGTTGATGGATATGGCGAGGGTATATTCTCACTGACTGACTTACTGAATATGACTCACGTAATAGTCATATTCTCACTGTTCTGTTAATAATTATGACTATTGTTGATTCACTCGATTAGTGATTTATGAATTTCTTGTTTGTTCCCCACTCTCTCTTTCGATTTTTTTTTCCAGATTTGAACAGCAACAGTAACATGACTATAGTCATACTATAGTCATATTTATGTATTTTTCGAATATGAATATGACTATTGTTGAATATAATCTATCTTCTGATTTCAAGTTACTTCTAGTAAGTAGATTCAAATTGATTTTTTGTGTGGATATTGATTGGATTGTTTTCGTAAACAATAGGGAATATTCGTTGTTTTATATGATTTGGTAAACATGACTATGCCATATAATCGGAATTTTTAATTTCAAAAAAAAAAAAAAACAACAATGTAAAGAAAGAATATGACTACGGTTAATATAGTCACATATAGTCATATTCAACTATAGTCATATTCGGGTTGTAAAAATATTAAAAATAAAAATAAATAAAAAATGGCTAAATAAAGTCCGAAAATAATATAAAAATAAAAAATAAAAAAAATAAAATCCGAAAATATATTTTTCTTTTGATTTGGTAGCATTTTTTTAGGAATTTGGAAGCACATTTTTTGGAATTAAATTGTTATTATAGAAAGAGAGAAAAAATAAATAATTGAGATAAATTATACTAATTAATCCTAATTAACGGGATTTAGGTGCCTCATTAATAGGAAATTTGTAAATAGTAGATAATTATAATAAAAAACGTGGATTTAGTTTCCTTATTAATAGGAATTTTGTTAGTAATAGATAATTATTAAAAAAAGTAGTATAAGGGTAAAATTGGAAATAAATATTCTAAGGGGTTTTCACAAAGGAAGAATTATGGCATGGGCATATCACTATTTTTTATCTATAGGAGGGGTGTATTGCTAATGACCCCTTATTTTTATTTTATTCATTCATTGGGTTCAAGTTTGTGAAAATCATTCAAGCAAATCAAATATAACTTTCACTTGGTAATTGGCAAGCCCGGTCCATTACACTAGTCCAACTAATTAAGCGTGGCCCACTGCCCCCAATTTTCGGCTTATTTAGGCCCCCTAAAAAACTAATAAATCTTGTTTGCATATTATATATACGGGAATACATTCTAAACGGACGCCCCGTTAAAACAATAAAAATGGACTCCATTCACCAATTGACATGTGGACAATTTTGTATTAATTATGGTGTTAATTATGCACTCTCTCATATGGGACCCACTGAAGTACAAAATTCATTAACTAGCTATAATTAGTTTTCTTTTTACCCATAATTCATTTCGGCCATTTAAATTGCCAACAGTTTTTTTTTTTTTTTTTTTTTTCATTTTCTTTTAATATTTGCAGTTTTTCACTCTATATTTATTTTATTTTGCCTTTTCCTTTCTCGAGTTTTAAATTTTACTGTATAATGTGATTATACAATAATTAATCCTTTTATTTTTTTTTTAATTTATTTTACTGTATATTGCATGAATTGATTTTTGACGGTAAATAATCTCTTTTTTCTCGAAATTTATATTTAATGTATATTTATATATGATTATACAGTAAAATAAATAACCTTTTCTCTTGAAATTTATTTTATTTTTCTTTGTATATTTCCTTTCCTCAATATTTATTTTATTTTTACTGTATTTATTTTTGTATAAATAATGTGATTATATATTTACTGTTGTGCACTCTTCTTTTGCCTTTTATGTTGTTTAATTGGTCAAGAAGTAAACTCTCTTAACCGTAAATTAACCATGGTAATTACTAATTATAACAATTAATTAAGAAGTAAAACATGTTAACTTGTCCACATGTCACATGGTGAATGGAGTCCATTTTTATTGTTTTAACGGGGCGTCCGTTTGTAATGTACTCCCTATATATACATATATATATATAGAATAAAAAATATTGTATTTCTAAAAAAAAATATTAATAATAATACATGAGCCCCAAAAATTGTTTTGCCAAGTGCGCCTTATTATTCTGCCGGTTCTGGTTGGTTAAGATAATTAATGTTATCCCATCTTCCATGCATTTGAGAAAATAATAACTTTAAATGTTTGCAATTGAAGTTCAGTAACTTATAGATAAACGATTAAACGTATTCCAGCGAATAATGGGAAACATGAAATTGAAATTGCGAAACGTAAAGGAAATGATATATCATATATATGATGTGCATGCAAATCAAAATGAAAGCAATCCATCAATATTGATCAAATTACATAATAAAGTCCAAGCAAATTAAAACAAAGCCAAAGCAAAACAAAAGAAATCTCTCGCTCACACGTACGCAGCAAACACACACTTGAAGCTGCTACATATATATATGAGCTAGCTATATATATAAACACAAGGTTTGTGTCATCGAATGTAATTAATTAGCTACTACCTAGTTGGATCCATAAATATTCCTATAAACGTAGAGATATTAATTATAATCAACATTTACATGATGTATGCAGCTAATTAATTAGTAGCTAGCTAGAACTGAACGATAATTAGTAGGTCGTATTAAATATTAATAATTCCAATGAATGAATTCATGATTAAGTAGATATGGATATATGATGATGATGATGATGATGATGATGATCGAGCAGAGGAAGATGGATGAATTTATAAGATCTTAGTATTAATGAATGAATTAATGAATTAAGTTGATGTGGTGGGTTGGACAAGTGATTAAGTGGTCGTTGGTAAGGCCGGCAGCCTGCATAAAAGAGTGTATGATGGTGGGTCCCACATGCCGGAAACCTCTCCTGACCATGTCCTTGCTTATCGTCTCCGATTTTGATGTCTTTGCCGGAATCTTGTGGCACCACTTGTATTGAGTCACAATAGGCTTGTCATTCACAAATCCCCACACATACTTGTCAAATGACCCATATTCCTTCTTTATCTGTCATCACTCATCATAGTCATATATATATATACTCATATATATAATTCACAAAACAAAAACACTAATTTAATTATATTAAATGAGAGATCAACAGCTGTACTACTGTCATATATATATATATATATATATATATATATATACTATAGCTCCATGCATGTGATGTTTAATTTATATATATGTACTAAAGTATATATGCAGGCATCAATTAATTGAAGATGCCTATTGCATGTGCTTCCGAATATTATTTGAAGTGATCGATCGTTAATCCAGCATGGCATCCATCACACACACACACACATATATATATATATATATATATATATCAATTGATCACAATCACATGGATGAGCCAATAATTCAGTAATAAAGTGGGGTCCACGATCGATGATCGAGTAAAGACATTAATTAATTACTAATAATCAAATTAGACTAATTATATATTAATAAGGAACTGAAAAAAAGAAGAAGAAGAAAAGAAATGATGAGAGAAATAAACTAGGTAGGTAGGTACCTCAAGGATCCTTTTGGAGTTGTCGACGACAGCCCTGACGAGGGTCAAGTCGAGAGCATAATGAGAAGTGATGAGATTAATCTTCTTTTCCTCGGAGAATTTGGAAACAATTATATCTGCATCAAATCTCGAGAACGCCTTCCTAAAATCTTCTCTCCTCCTCAACACTGAACTCCAATCCGATCCAACTTGTGCACCGGTTAAAACCAGCAATTCAAACAGCATTCTGTATTTCGAATTGGAACCACCCCACACTAATTAGTAATTCATTCATATATTATTAATTATTGGAATAATTCAAATATATATATACATATGTACATACTTGTCATCATGGACAGGCACCCCCCATTCTTCGTCGTGATAAGCCACATAGATGGGATCTGCATTAATTAACAAAAGTAAATAAGGAATTCTATAAATAGAGACTGGAGGTTATTATATTGTTCAATTTATTGAATAATTAGCTAGCAATATATCGATGGATGGAGGCGAACCTGAATTAGGGGTGATGAAACTGCATCTCTGAATGAAGTGATTATTATTATTATTATTATTAATGGTGGGAAGGGAAGAGGAATATTGATGATGATGATCGGAGGATGAAGTTCTTCCGTAATGAGAGATACGCAATTTCCTCTGCTCTTGAGTAATGGCGACCTGCTCCCTTCTGGCTGCTGCAATGGTTCCTGGTGCATCAACAATGGCAGAGGAAGTGTATTTGAAGCTAGTGCTACATCTGGATGATGACGATGAAGAATACGGTTGATGATGATGATGATCGATGGACCTGGACTTGGGGGTGAGAGAAGATTTAGATGCAGGTTTTGCGGAGTTAACAGCAGCTGGTTTTGTAGTAGCACCTTCAAATTCAATACTAATACTAGTAGAATTGTTGGTTGGAATTGGAGAAGAAGAAGAAGAAGAAGAAGAAGAAGAGGAGGATGAATTGTGGATTAATAGAAGGGGAATGGAATTGAACCTTTCAGTTTCAAGGAGAGGGCTCCGATTAATGCAGTTAGGCTGAAGCACAGGGCGGATCAAGCCATTGATGCTACTGCTCTTCTGCTTTACTACTTTTTTAGACTTTGACGAACACATAATATTTTAGATCTAGCTACTACCAGCTGTAAGTTAAGGGTGGATTGATATATATATATATATACTAGTAAAAAGAAAAAAATGAAATTGAAAAAACAAAAAGAAGAAGAAGAAGAAAATGAAACTAGTGTAGGGACATGTGTAACATGGGGAGGTTGGCAATTTTTAAGTTTGTGGGGGCAGGGCATGCCATGCATATTATGTATCTATACAGTGCAAACATATATAGATTGTCGATATTTTGGGGGTAACACATCATAAATTAATTCCCATTTTATCTTTTAAGTGTGTGTAGCTCTTAACATTTGAATATTTTGAACAAATGACTTGATTTTTCCTATATATCCTCCCTCAAAAGGTAAATTAACCTAATCAACATACAGCTTTTGAGAATAATTCACGAGATATAACAGAATCTTAATTAGGTGCTTGCTTTATCACAACTCAACTGTTACACACACGCCCCATGTTGAGTATATCCATTTTCTCACCCTTTCTTATCAGAATCACATTGTAATTGTATACATACATATATCATTTTGTAATCAGGTGAATATTGGAGAATCTTACCTGCATGTGTACTGACTATGTATATATGTGTGTGTGTATACATTTATATATATAATAATAAAAATTAAATAAATATGTATCGATGTATTTTCATTGGATAAAGGTGGGGGTGGGGAGGAAACAGAGCATGTGATCCATGACTTTTCCAAGAAAGAAAGAAAATAATGCATCTCATCCATTCATCATCACAAGACCAATAGAACCCACATGCAGATTGATTGCCTGTCTTCCTCAATATAATCTTCCTTACACTAATAATAGTAATTAAGAGAATGAATGAATGTACCACTGATTATTCAAATTTTTAGTTTCTTATCTTATCATCTAAGTAAGATTAATTAGTAATTTTGATCTCATCACACTCTAATTGCTATCAACGAGTAGGGTAACAACTGCACAAGAGGCAAAGCTAATAATCTACTCCCATTCTCAGACAGAATTACACAAGTCTTACTCACCATGCATGCTATTTCTCTTCACTTTTCCAATTTTATACTTACTAATTTCAACCACCACACACATACACACACAACAATTAAAAGGAGAAGGAAGAAAACTAGTTAGGCAAGCTAAACAAGGAAAAAAAGAAGTAGAAGAAAGAATTGATTTCTTCATCTTTGATCATGTTAAGTAGATAGTAAAAGAAAATGACGGTCCTCCAAAGCAAGAACTCATTCATATAGGTTTATATGAAGAATGATTAGAATATGTTCGGACAACATCAAGAATAGGAGCTCTACATATTGGACATTTGCCGCTGCTCCACTGCAGCTCATGGGCACACTTGAAGCAGGTGCACATGTGTCCGCACCTGGATATTTTATTCACCCAAAAAAGAAAAAGAAAAAGAACATGTGGAATTACTTAGTATAAGAATTTGGATTATCTATGTTACTTACAAATGCCAAACCGATCAGGTTAACACCTACCTGTATAGAAGAGAATCAACTTGCATCTTGCAGCAAATACAACATCTTCCTCCACTTGTAACCCTTTTCACGGGTTTTCGTCCTCCATTCTTTGGATCTGCACAACCTAACAATAATTGTATCTTTCAGTTGACATGCATGGCAATAAAGATATCATGGAAAAGCAATACGGAACAAGCTCATCAAAACTAAAAAAGTAAAAACCTGAATGATTCAGAGCTACTGCATTTGCAACTTCATTCTTGATGGAACGTTGCATTTTCATCTGCATATCCATACAACATTTGATTGATTTTCTGAGTTCCGACATTTCTTGATGCAGCTGCTCCATATGCCCTCTCAAATCATATATGAGTTCCATTTCCTGTTTTATCATAATCATTATTTCTATTTCAACCAATATATATATATGAACTCTGATAATTAGTGAGTAGATCACATAAGTGAGTGACTTACGATAGCAGGTTGGGATCTATATGAAGAGTTAGGTGCATTATCCTGAGAGTAATATGATGAAGACTGTTGGGTACAAGGAGATGCAGCCTGATAAGAATAATCACATAAATCATGAGATTGATTCTGGGGCCATGATGGTGCTGGTGAAGCTGTGACATTATCTGCGTAATCATCACACTCATCATACTGTTGCCCCACTGAGCTTTCAGCTTCTTCATATTCATCAAAATAATCCCCATAACCTCCCCCTTGTGCATCTTGCTCTGTATCTTCCTCGGATACTAGTGCTTCTTCTTCTTGTTCAGGCAGCCCTTCATCTTTTCCTTGTGGTGTGTGATTATTACTCTTTAGATCACTTTGTTTTCCTTCAGAACGAGATATCATCACTCGATCTATTCTCTCTCTTAGACCACTAGAAAGAAAGGTTGAAACACTTCTTCTGCACATTTTTGTTTAGATAAATTATCACAGATGTAAGTATGAATTGTGATCACACACATTCATTATTTAAGAAAACAGAAATCTGAAGATAAAGAGTGGATTTTTTTGTTTTTTCTAATCTGTAAAGGAAAAAAGTGCAGACCTTCCAAGGAGAGCACGTATTTCTTCATTGTCGACGAAAGGATCAAGCATCTCCTGATATCTAGCTTGCCTGAGATCTTCCCAATCACTGCGTGGTCGTGAAACCTCATCAATCCAGTCAGTGTTGTTTCCTTGTTGTTGGTAATCAGAGTGCAATTCTTGCCATCCAACTTCAGGATGAGAAACATCACTTACCCAATACATATTTATATTATTATTATTATTAAGCTCCTCACTAACTTTATGAGGATCATCATCACAATCACCTCTCAATTCATCATCATAATTGGTTTGTTGAGCTGTAAAATTATTGATTTGAACAAGAGTGGCGGTCTCTTCTTCTTCCTCTTTGTTTTGGAAGGTTCTGTCCAAGCTCTCGTTGCTGCTCTCATAGTTGGTCTCTTGACTCATAAATCTCGATAATGGACTTGTTTCACGATGGTCGAAATCTTCATCTTGCCTTAAACAACTTTCAACTGAGTTAGTAATAAGTTGATTGGATTCATTTTCTTTTCCCTGTTGATACAAACTTGCTGCTGCTGCAGGATCCGAGACATTTTGTGCACATGGATCTACTCTTTCCCTACAAATGCTCAAGCATAGATATATCAGTACACACCAAGTTCATAAAAATTATAAATAAGATAGAATGATTATACGAATAAGAATGATGAAATATAAGATGAAGGGGAGAAACCTTAGATGCACAAGGGCGGGGGATGGCATAGGTTTGTTGTGTGATTGAATTGTGGTGTTTGAAGGGCGGCCTTGTTGAGGATGAGGAGGAGGTTCCATCATGCTGCCACGGCGTAAAAATCTAAATCGAAGCAAAGCCTATTGGTATTTGTAATCAGTAATTAGTAATAAGTAACATTAAATAAATAGATTAATGATACAAAAAATGAATAAATGTAGTATTTGATAAGTAGTAGTAACCTGAATGCGGCCTCGATGAGAGAATTTGGAAACGGGTTTACGGGCGATAAGTCCCTGAAGCTCATTTTGCTTATCGCGCTCCATCTGAGTGAGGAGATCATTGTAGGCCTGACGACCCCTAATGCGAGGTGAGCTCAGGGAGAAACAACACCTCTGTTCTGCTGCTGCTGCTGTTGTTGTTGTTGTTTGATCCACTGATGTTCTAGGACGTGGCGGTGACTCCGACGACGTCACAACATCGTCAGTCAATTTTCTGATGATGTCAGCAACCCTAAGCCTCTCTATTTCGGTAGCATCAGAAGCTGGAGCACTGAATGCCACGTTTGGTGTTGTTGATGATGATTCCCAATCCTCCCCAAAAGGATCGTCTTCCCCACCTCCGCCGGCGCTGGTACTTGTCATGAGCACAGGTGGGGCATTATCGGGGGAATTAATGGTGTTGCTGGTCCTGTTACCGCTGAACTTGGCCTCTGCCTCGAAGCCTCTCCATTTTTGAACCAGGGAAGAGACGCCCCGCAAATTAGACACCTCCTCATCCACCAATCTCTCCGGCTTTGGATGACGATGATGATCGAAAACAATTTCTCTAGCTCTTGCCCATTTATCATCTGTTTGTTTCTGCTTCTGCTTGTGCTTGTCATTATGCTTACCTCTATTATCATTATTGTTGTTGTTAGTATCATTAACGGGCGTGGTTTTGGTGGTTTGCCATTGGGGCTGGTGAACCCATAAATCAATGTGCCGAGAAGAAGAAGAAGAACTAGTATTATCGTTGGGAATGACGAGTTGATTGAAGCACGGATCACGGCGCCGGGGGTTGTGGACGGCAAACGGGGATGAAGGGGCAATTTCCACTTGGGAAGAGGCCATCATTATAATTATAATCAACAACACTATGATAGAAATTATATTCATGAAACATAGAGCCAATAATCCATTTTTATATGAAAATGAAAAGGAAGAAGAAGAGAATGTTTGTTTTTTGGGAAAAAGAAAATACTTGCCATTGAGATATGGAAAGTTGATAAATATGTGCGGCAACCCGTCGGATTTGCTCCAATAAACACGCCTCTCCTTCTTTCTCTTTTCTTCATTTATTCAACTACTAATATATCCTTCTCTCCACCTATTATTCTACTATTACAGTATTACTTATATCAACACAGGGTTTTTATAGGAAATTTATTCTAACATTTTTTCTTCCCTTTTTTTTTTTTAAATCCAACTAGTAATCGATACCCGTGCGATGCACGGGAAAAAAAAAAAAACAATTGTAACATATGGTAAAAGGAAAATTCGGAAAAAATCGTTGATTACATATCTAAAGTAGAACCAGTGTACTTAACTCGTGATATATCGCGATATAATACAGTTTCAATCAAAACAATATAACGCAAACGCAATATTCATATCTGAAAACCGGATTTGAGGCAAATCTCTTCGATTTTCTTGAATAATTCAAACCCTAGTGATGTGTCTCTTCACAAAACAATTCTTATATACCCTAACTAAAAAGGACATATCTCTTCAATTTCTTCAAGAAATCTCCCAATAACGCAACCATAATTCAAATTTTATAGATTTTTTGCAGTTAGAACTAACTCGTGATTTTGGCTGTGATTCGCGCAATCAGGGTTGGGTTTGTTTGATTTTGTGATGGGCTCATTCAACTTGATGTGGGTTTGCTGATTGTGGTGATTAGTTCGATTTTTATCTTAGTTGGGGTGTTTGTGCGATTTTCTGCATTGATTGGCATCGCTTGTGCAATTTTCAGCATTGTTGAGGGTTGTTTGTGCGATGTTCAACACTGTTAGGGTGGTTTGTATGATTTTCAGCATTGTTGGGTGGTTTGACTTTAGATTATATATACATACACAAACACACGATACAAAAAGATAAACAATATCAAACGTATGTGGAGAAAAACGATGTGCGAAATATTTCCGATTTGATAGTTAACTTGGCCTTAATTGTGTGAAATACAGCTACAAAAAGAAAATAAATTTATTGCAATTAGTACCCTTCTGTTAGCTCGAATGCCAAAAAATACACTATATTATTTTATTGACAAAACCTCCATTATGATTTAAGTTGTTTTTAGCAATTAGTACCCCTGGTTAGGGGGTCGTGTGCTAAAAATATTGAATCATAGGGGTGTTTTTGCTAATAAAATAATATGGAATAGTTTTTCAGCAATTTGAATACTCCATAAGCAAGTCCTAAACCTACATAGTAAAATTGAACATTCAGTACTCTAATACTGCTACTTGTACCAACCAAGCAATTCATATTTTTATGCTTTTTTCAAACAGTTGCAGACTCGAGCAAACATGTAACAATCTTTCTTTCACCGCATTGTCAAGTAATCTAATTAACTATGACGACAACATAAAACCCGTATACTAAATTCATCAGCTTCACATATTATATTACACATTAGAGTATGCTATGTATACCAACCACCATGGCACCATCATTCAACCAAATCTCTCACATACCAAACAATCTAATACCAATAAATTAGTATGCAAACACAGTTTCAGCAAGCAAATACATCTTCAGCACACGATTAGCACTGGAATCATCATATGCTTAGATGCTATAAAATTATAACCCATGGTGCGTTTATATATAAAGTACGGTCAATTAAATACATGTATGTATATGTAAATATACTCCATGTATGTATGTCTAGAAAATGAGCTGATATTTGTCCGTGGATAAATTCATAACAACACCATCCTTAAAAACCAAACTACTAACTAAAACTCCCAGCCCTTCAAATTAGATCCTCAATACCTCGTGAAATGAGTACAAATTAAATTATTTTCCCTAAGAAACTGTAAGGAGTTCAAATGGTAGCATGTTAAGAACATCTTTAAAACGTTAATAAACATCATATCAAATAATGATATCATAACTTCGAGTTTTATGTTAAACTGGATTATTGACCTCCATGCTTATGCTGTCATATAAATATGGCTTCAAATTAAAATAGTACCTTCTTTAAGATGGAAATTCCGGAGTAAAACAGAACCATGGCGAGCAAAAACCCGACAAAAGGAAACATCTGTTACAAAAACATAAGCATTGGTATCGTATCAAGTTTCAAATCAGGTATTTGCATGTTGTCAACAGAAGCCAAGGGCAAATTAGATTCATAGACATAACGTATTCAATCTATTAATTTACTTGAGAACTGAGGCATCCCACGTTTTGTGCGGAAAAAAATAATTCTCTTTTCCCAACCATAACAGAGGATAAAAAAATATCCATTTTTTTTTCAATCTCTTCTTCTCTTCCTTTTCTTTGTCTCTCTCACTCTATGCCTTTCTTAAGTTCTTTGAACAACTCACGAAACCCAAATTGAAATAAAGGTTGAATCTTTGTTTCTTGATTATGGATTCAATTTCATAGAAAATGAAAGAACCCAATGTACACATCTTATACCTCTTGAAGTTTTGGATTATCCAGGCTGAATGAATGGGGAATTGGGAATTGTTGAGAATCTGTGAGTAAGTGATTTTAAACGGAGATGAGAGATAATTGTGCTACCGAACCGAAGCTGCTCTCTGTTCTGGTTTTCTTTTCTTCGCGCAACCGATAAGGCCGGACTTCGATTCATGCCATATGCAGCTGAAGTAGCAAATGCTCGGAACAGATGATCGCTAGTTGCCTTTTCCATTAAATGAAAATTCACTGAGCGAGCGAAACGACAGTGACCATTTTGAAGTTGCAAAGAACTATTTTCTAAAAACAACATACAAAAGGTGGGAATTCAGAAAATAATGATAAGGAGGAACCATCACAAATGAAGTAATTTTTGAAAAAGAACGACAAAAAACGTACAGTCAGAGAAAAATGTGATGAGGTGCCGGTGATTTAAAAATAGTCGGAGAACTAATTATTTAGTAATCTTTTTTTTCCGGCACACCAAAAATTCCACAAAATTTGGCTTTTGCATCTCACCCAAAATCATACCGCAAAGCCACTGCCACAACATCTCATCCAATTTCTTCAAATTCAACCCGTAATCTCATGTGTAATGAGCCAATTCGCTTGGTTTATTCAAAATGGTCAATGGCGAAAAGATTCATACCTTCAATCAAGCGGAAACGTCAGTTTTGGCCAATCCTCTTCTATTTTTGATTGTTGGTAAAATCAAATTCGACATCTCAATAAAAAATCAAACCTATATACAAAGCACCAATCATGAAAAAGAATGAGAAGCTCATTGCCTACATTAAAAAAAAATGGAAGAAATGTCACAATAAAAGAAAATTGTAGAAAATTAAATGAGCGAGGGAATCTAAACATATCGTGGTAGAATCATCATATCCATTCATCTGGAATTCAGATTTCCCCATTAGCCATACTTGACATTGGAAAATTTCAAGTCCAAATTCATACAAAGACTGGAATCATTAGAAATAACAACAATATCACTAAGATGGATATTGTTTTCCCGTCAATTGAGATAAAAATCGAAACTGAAAAAAAAAAAGAAATTTCATATAAATCATACGCCGTGCCGCTGCCGTCGATAGTCGGCGTGAATAAAACATGAAGAAAGAAGACTTTTCAACTGTTCAATTTCTCGACCACTGCAACACAAAACATAAACAAAACGATAATTAGATAAATAATCAAATAAATGTTTGGGCTTCTATCTCTATTAATATATTTCTTGCTTGTCAAATAAAAAAAAAATTAAAAAATTAAAAGCCTCCATAGCTACAAATCCAAACTCCAAATGGAGTCCCATGTAAGTCGCAAACAAAACACCCCCAACAATTATTATAAATGTTTACAGAGAAAAGGGAAGCAATGAGTTGAATCTCTTCATTTTCTCCATCTGTTTGTGAGCTAGAGAGATATTTGCTAGACAATTAATACGTGAAAGGAGGTTCAAAAGGAATTAAAAAAGAAAAATCAACTGGTGGCTGCTGCAGTTACTCACGCATATTTGCTTTTTTTAAAGTGGACAGTTAATTGTTATTGGATAATAGTAAACATTTGAAAAAAATCAGATCGTGTAAATACTGCGCAGTTAATTAAATTATGAAATTATTACGCGTATAAAAGGGAAAAAAACTGTCAAAATAGAAAATGACTGAAATGCCCCTAAATTTAGGTCTAGGGTTATAGGTCAAAATATCTTCTTTTTATTATATATATATATATATATATATATATATATATATATATATATAAGATTATAAAATAATAATAACAATTATCCTTTTATTATAGATAAAAGTAAATGGGCTATAAAGATAATTAGAGATAAGTAAAGAGGATGGTCTGGACTTTACTTATTAATTGGGCTTCATGTTCAAAATTTTCCTTATTATTGTTTCGTAACTAAATAAAACTTTCCTTATTTAATTTGTATTTTTTGGTTAATTTTAAACAAGTAATATAGTTCAATGATTTTTTTTTTTTATTATTATTATTTATTTATTTTATAACTGAGGGTGTGCAAATTCACGAAGCAAAACAATTTAATAGTCAATTACAATATGTTTTATTTTTTGGGTTTTTTGGTCGGGTACCATTCTTAGAGGACTAAAATTGAAAGTTCGAAACAATGTGATGGAACTTGTAAAAAGTATAATAACTCTTCGAGGATCCAAACGCAAACATTACCAACAAATATATTTTTTATTTTATTTTATTTAATTTAATTGATAAAAAAGAGAGAGAAAGTGAGAGAAGGAAAAGGAGAAATCGAGAGAGAGTGAAGGAAGAAGAAGAAGAAGAAAATGCTGAGCGCGACGGTGGCAGGAGCCCTCCTGGGATTTGGGACCCAGTTATACTCTAACGCCCTCCGAAAGCTCCCTTACATGCGCCGTAAGCACATCCCTTACATTATTCTCCGATGATGATTTTCAATTTTGATTCTTTGATTTGAAATTTTTGATTGTTTGATTTCTGAAATTGCAGATCCGTGGGAGCATGTGTTGGGAATGGGTTTGGGTGTGGTGTTCGCTCACCAATATGTTAAGTTCGACATCAAGGCTAAGGAGGACCTAGACAAGATACTAATCAAGGCCAAGCAAGCCAATGAACGCCGCTATTTCGGTAATCAAACCTCCCTTTTTTCCTTTTTCTTTTTCCCCAAATTCCTTCACCCTAGTTTATGGATTCGGATGGGTTATTACTTATTATTGATTATATGTTCACTTTTGCTCTTCATGCTATCACCGATTATGATGGATTGATATACAATTATATATAATCATTTGGCTCTCAAAAAATGAAATTCATACCACCACCTGATGATAACTAGGCATCTTTGACTACCATAAAAATAATTAATTGCTAGCTATAGCCTCTAATATTGCTCCACCTTGTCTCTCATTTAGCATCCATCCTCTCATCCTCTTATCGGCACTCTCTACTTTGATAATAGCTTCTTTAAAATATTCAAAAGAATTACGTTTCAAAGTATTCTGTTTTATTTATTGAATCTATTCCCGAAATAACTTGTACTCTCAAAGAAGCTTGTGTGAACAAGTTCAATTTTATTTTTCATTTACTAATAAAGGCAGTTAAAGATCCTCAATGTGCTATTAGTGTTCATTACTGAGAAATAACAACTTAAAAGGATTCCCTTGAAAAGCCAGTGTCATCCTAATGGCAGCTTGGATACTATCTTCTTGAGTGGATTTGGGGTTTCTTCTGAAAAAAATGAACTTTTCTGGTCCACGAGTCAATATTTTATCTTTTTAAAATTTGGCCCACGAGGCAAGATTCAAATTAAGAAGAAAAATAAAACATTTTATTTACCTTGTTCATGTTGCGGTCCTGAAAATTGGGAATGCTTTCCAGATTATGGTTTACACCTATTAATGTGGATAAGGATCATTGGATGCATTAATGTGATGCACGGAATACTAACTATTTTTGTCTGAAACGAGACACGAAATGTAATTTTTCACAAAGTAGTTGGTCTTCCAGAGACTCTACCTTCATCTCATGAATTTTTTTCACAAAAGTAGGTCCTCAAATTTCAGTGAGAATCACCTTTATCTGTGCCCCATTGCCAATTTCAATGTCAAAGTTTTACTACATGATATCTACGGAAGGGGCATCTTAAATAATTGAAGGTCATGAAGATTGATCAGAAATATTGGAAACAGATGATATGAAAGTAGACACCTAAATCATTTCTCAGAGATTGGTGATGGTAATCATCTACGTTGTTGAAGTGGAGGTTGAAATGAATACCCGTGCCTGAAAGAAAATTTCCAATATTGGCAATAAGAGCAGTTTTCTTGAACTGAGCGTCTAATTGCTTCTATATCTCATTGGTGTATACTTTTTTTTTTTGCATGCATTCATTGATCATATTGTTGATGTAAATTATTTTTGGATATTTGATTGCAGATGATGATGAAGATTAGAAGATGTGGTACACACAAATCACCTTTGTATCAGAATCCAATTTTTTTTTCTTCTGAGAATTATGTGCCAGCTTGTGCTTTGGTTGTAAACAATGTTTGCCTAATTTGTACTTTGGTTCTCTCTTAGGAGATGTGCACCGAGTCCAAGTGTTTTTCTGAGAATAAATTATGCTGCTGCATATTCGTTTTCTGTACCTGCAGAATACTATGTTCTTTATTTGTTGATTTGTTGCCCTTCATTTTCCTAGTACTAGAATGCTGAAAGGAAAATTGTGAGCGACAATGAAGCAAAAAAAATGTGACACATGATGATGTTTGCAACAGTTGCTGAGTTATGTTAATAGCAAAATACATCAGAATACATTTTTGCTTACTTTAAAAGGACGGAAAATCATGGAAACTCTTGAAGCAAGCTCTCATTGGGATATACCAGTTGAGCATTTGGCCTATTAGCAAACTCATCTTTGTAAAAAAAGATGACAAATTGAAAAGGAAGAAATAACAAGTGAACGGACACTCACTTCTTGCATCTGACATCACAACTTAGTGAGATGCTGGCCTGCGAGTTATGAATTTTACTAGGATTGACACAAATATCATTAGTGACTGAAAGAATCGTGAGCTAGAGATTTGCATTGGGGCTTGGTTTCTCAAAGTGAACCCTAGTATCATTGAGTACATGCACCAATTGATGGCATGCTTGTCGGGAAGATGGCCTTTCAGCAGGTGCGGTTTTTGTGCAGAGCATTGCTATTTCAAGCACTTGGAGCATAGCAGTTTCTTCATTGGGTAAGAGCGGTTTTAGTAGTGGATCAACTATTAGCTGCAGCTGAGTTTCAATGTGGGACTCAACCCATCTCACCATGTCTACATTATCGACACCAAATCTCCCATCTGTTGGCATTCTTCCACTCACCAGCTCCATTAGCACAATCCCCATGCTGTATACATCGCTCTTCTCTGTCGCCTTCAACGAATATGCATACTCTGCACCAAATACACACACACACACACCAGTCATTTCTCAACGTACATGTCTAGTTTTTGTAACAAGAAGAGTAAAAGCTGTCTAAAATACCTGGAGCAATATAGCCGTAGGAACCTGCAAACCACATGTTGGAGTCTGTGTTAAGGGAAGAATCATTGTTATCGGTGAGGGTTTTGGCAAGTCCAAAATCTCCTAGATGAGCCTCCATGTCGGCATCCAACAATATGTTGCTGGACTTAACATCCCTGTGAATTATCTTAGGCACACAGTCGTGATGAAGATACTCCAACCCTTGTGCCAATCCCACTGCTATTTTCAATCTTGCTTCCCAGTCCAGGATCTTCTTCTTCTTTTCATTCACCGGTTGCTTATACAACCAGTCCCACACGCTTCCGTTCTCCATGTACTCGTATATTAACAAATTGGACCCTTCTTTTTTGTTGCTGCAATACCCCAACAATCTCACCAGATGCCTGTGTCTGATTCTCCCAAGCGTTTTGATTTCTCTTGCAAAGCTTTTATCCAACAAGGGCTCGTCCTTCCTCAGTATTCTCTTTATTGCCACCGTCTCCCCACTAAATAAATCAGCCTTGAAAATAGTTCCTGATCCACCACACCCAATTATGAACTCCTCACTCAGATTATTTGTAGCTTCCATGATGTCCGGCCATCTTATCTCGCACTTGTTTGCAGCACCGCCATTATCGAAAAGAGGCCGCCTTTGTGCTTGGGAAGAAGAACTAGACGAGTAAGCCGAGCCCAGTTCACTTCCCCTTTTCCTTCCTCCCAAAGCTTCTCTTCTGTGTTTGAAAAACAGGGCAGCTCCGAGCAGCAGCAAAATAACAGCAAATGCGGTTGATATTGCTGAAATGATCAACACAGACGATTGACTATTGCTGCCAAACCCTCTTGTCTCTTTGCAGCTCTGAAGAGGGCCTCCACATAGATTCAAATTGCCATCAAATGCAGTGGCTGGCCAGCGCACATACCGCTTGTCCAGCTTTCCTTGAAGGCGGTTGAATGATAGGTTCAATCTTCCCAAGCTGCTCATTTCACCAATTTGAGGAGGGACTTGTCCATCGAGTTCATTGTGGGATAGATCGAGCGCTTCAAGCTTGTCGAGCGTGCCAATGGAAGGTGGGATTGGACCTGTGAGGTTATTGTAGCTGAAATCCATGAAGCTCTGCAGATTCTGGAGCTGGCCAATCTCCGACGGAATCTCTCCGGTGAAGCTGTTCCTCGAAAGACGTAGTTGATAGAGCTTGCTTAATTGACCAATGGTGGGTGGAATGGGACCGGAGAACTGATTACCGTCGAGATCAAGAACATTGAGAAACTTGAGTTCACCAACTTGGGGAGGAAGGGTGCCATTGATGGAGTTGCCGTTGAGAGAGAGGACCAGCAGATTCGAACAGTTGAACAATTCACGAGGAAGAGAGCCGGTTAATTGATTGGCAGAGAGCTTGAGCTCACCCAACAGAGGAAGACGCCCAATCCAAAACGGGACAGGCCCGGAAAGACGATTGCGGTCAAGATCAAGATGAGTTAGTCTCCTGCAAAGGGAGAGCTGAATGGGTATCTGCCCGGTCAGTAAATTGCCCGACAAATCCAAAAGCGATAGTTGTTGAATTAACCCCAGAGTCCATGGGATTTCACCAGCAAACATGTTGTTGCCAAGCCTTAACCTTTCAAGAGCAGGTGAGTTCCCAATTTGATGTGGAATCTCGTGATCGAATGCGTTGCTTGTAACATCAAAGGAGAGGAAATTATGGGAAGTGCAGAGTGGGGCAATGGTCCCATTCAACTTGTTGTGGGAGAGATTGATCCTCGTCAAGTTGGCAAGTGCAGTGAGCTCATCGGGTAGGCTGCCTTGGAGAGAATTGTTGTAGAGCATGAGCTGTTCGAGTGCTACAAGATGCCCGAGAGTCGATGGGATGCTGCCGGACAATTGATTATCGGCTAAATCAAGTATGGTCAGCTGACGGCAGTTGCCCAAACTAGCGGGAATCTCACCGGAAAGATCATTCTGTCTGAGATGGAGGAAATTCAGCTGCTTGAGCCTCCCAATGGTGATAGGAATATCCCCTGAGAAGTGATTCCCGAAGAAATCAATCATCTGAAGACTGGAGCAGTTGCCAATCTCAACAGGGATCTCTCCCGATAGTTGGTTGTCGTAAACGTACAGAATCTGGAGATTAGATAGCATCCCAATCTCTTTGGGAAGATTGCCCTGTAGATTGTTCTGGTACAGTGCCAGTGTCTGCAGATTGGTCAAGTTTGATACGAGTGGAGAGATGGAACCGGAGAGGCTGTTGTTGTGGAGCAAGAGGTCAGTGAGTTGAAGCATGCCGTAGAGCTCCAGTGGAATGAATCCATCAAGTGTGTTGTTGGACAGATCAAGTTGCTTAAGAGACACGCAATCGGCTAATTCAGCGGGGATGGGGCCTTGAAGTCGGTTCTGGGACAGCATCAAGTGTTCCAAACTGGTGGCATTGGAGCATATCCCCTTGGGAATGGTGCCTGTCAGATTGTTGCCTGAGAGTACGAGGTAAACAAGCTCACCCATGCTTCCAACATCTCCTGGAATTTCTCCGGTGAGCATGTTGTCGGACAAGTCGAGACTGCCGAGATTAGCCAGTTTCGCGAGGGACTTGGGAATGGGACCTCGAAGCTGGTTGCCGAGGAGATTAAGATACTGGAGCTGAGTCAACTCACCGAGTTGGGGAGGAATCTCACCGGAGAGGGTATTGTTGGCGAGATTCAGCGTCTGAAGATTACCAAGGGAAGCCCCCAACTCCGCCGGGATAGAGCCGTTAAGATGATTATCAGCGGCGGTGAAGACAATGAGGCTGGAGCAGTTGGCAAGCTCTGGTGGAATGGGTCCTTCGAGGTGGTTAATCTGCAAAATCAAGTGCTGAAGCAGGGTGAGGTTTCCAAGCTCCGGGGGAATGGGACCGGAGAGACTGCAGGAGGCCAAACCAAGAAAGAGCAAATTGTGAAGGTTGCCGAAAGAAGGAGGGATTGGACCGGTGAGGTCGGGATTGTCGCCGAGCTTGAGAAGTTGAAGGTTGAGGAGGGAAGAAAGTTGAGGGGGAATGGGACCGGAGAGTTGGTTGGAGTAGAGGAGCAAAGATTCCAAAGAAGAGAGGTTGGAGAGAGCAGGTGGAATGGAGCCAGAGAGTTGATTTAAAGAAAGATCCAGGTGGAGCAGGTCTGGCAAAAGGGAGAGAGAGGGTGATATGGACCCACTTAGGGAACAGTTGGAGAGATTGATACCCACCACCACCACCATTTGATTAGAGGAGCAAGAAACACCTCGCCATGAGCACACGTTTGTGCTGTTCTCCGACCAGTCTTGAAGAACATTGAGTGGGTCTTCAAGGAAAGATTTTCTAACCTCCAACAGAATTTTCTTATTAATTTGAAGAGATGATGATGTGAAAGCGGAGAAGATAAGGAGGACATGAAGAACAATTAGGAGTGGGTGTGGAGTTGCCATTGCAAGATGAAAAACGACGACGATGATGATATGTAGGTGGGTGGGTGGGTGGCAATTATATTATAGAAGAAGAGAGGTAGCTAGCTACTGTTAGTAAAAATATCCAAGAAAAAGAAATTGTGTGTGAGTAAATAGTAAATGAGGTTCATCTTCGGCAGTGTTGTGCAGTGCATGGGGAAGAGAGAGAGAGAGAGTTGACTGGTGTGTGAATCATGAAGAGAGAGAGAGAGAGAGAGAGAGATTTGTTGAAGGAAGGTGGTCTGGAATGGAGAGAAGACGCGTGGTTTCTGTACAGAAGCGCGCTTGCTAGCTGCCACAAAACAGAATTGATGGTGGCTTTGGAATTACTCCATATCCATCCATCCAATATTATTGTTATAATTATTATTATTATGGGCTCAAAGGATCGGAAGAAAGTCTGTGTGTGTGTGTGTGTGTGTGTGTGTGTGTTGATTAGACAAGAGAATTGGCGGGGCATTAATTTCCACCGATGTTGCAACCATTTACACAAGGAGAGAGAAATTTTTACATATTAAATGATGCAAAGATAAGAAGAGACAAGGAAGGAATTGAAGATCAATTTTTGAATTACTCCACCATAAATTATTATTTAAAAATACCTAAATAGTGGCGTGACAGAGACAGGAGAGAGAGAGAGAGAGAGAGAGAGAGAGAGAGAGAGAAGAAAGCAAGAAATCCCTCCCTCCCCCGCCTACGAATGAATGAATATGAATGAATAAGAATGGAGTTTTGGTGAGAGATGAAGTGAGAGAGAGAGAGAGAGAGAGAGAGAGAGAGTAGCTAATATAATTATAATAATAATTATAAGATATAGTATTTATTTGCATAAAAGGAAGAGGAGAGGAGGATAGGATATCATCATATATATCATCATATCAGATATGGTAGGGTGGTTGAATATAACAAGCACACACACCACTTATTCCTTCATTCTTAAAGCGAGCGGTTGGATTTCCATTTTTTTTTTTACTCATTCTTTCAAAAATGGTATTCCAAGATTATAATTTTGTATGCCCCTGCACTGCACTAGATAAAATTAAATATTCCCTTTTAAGGAAATGATGATGATGATGATGATACAGACACCAAATCACCAATAATATAATATAGGTACCTGCTGCCTGCCATAGTATGTTTTCTTTCTTTAGATATTAGTTATTTCTTCCATTTCTCTGCAGAAAGAAACTACCTAAGAAAGAAAGAGTTAATTAGTACTAATTTTATTATGTTAATTAATTAACATGGAGTGAGTAGGCAGTTAGAAATGGTAGAGTACTGGAGGAGTAGAGAGCATAATATATGTATATACTTTTGACTGCTGCTAATGGTTATGGATTGAGCCTACCTAAATTCGATCCCAATCTATTTGAAACCCACCTCTCTCTCTCTCTCTCTCTCTCTCTCTCTCTCTCTCTCTCTCTACTCCATTATACATAATAAATGTATGATGGAGTAGTGAATAATATTGTAATGTTTTGGAGTGTGACTTACTATTTGTTCAACAACTCCTTTTTCCTTTTTCTTTGCTTGTTATGATATTAGTGTAGTAAGGAAAGACTTGTTACCAATTAATATCTCTCTACAATAATCAACATTATAATTTTATATCGTCCCATCCATCCATCTTACATCAACTTCTCCTTGTGCAAAAATCACACAGTTTATTACATCAACTTCCTCTACCTACTCTGTTTATTACTCTCAATCTATATATTTCCTCCTCAAAACTCAATAATTGTTGTTCTGAAAATAATTAAAGATAAAAAATTTGAGACAAGTTGTTTATATTTTTGTATTGTTGCATGAGTCCAAAGTCCAACTAATTGAAGAATCATTATCATTAATGTGAAGGTGTGTTCGTGTGTCTTGTAGTTGTGTATACAAATAATTGATATGGTGTAGCATTGACTTTGTTGGTATAGCTTCCTCTGTCTTTTATTCATATTAATTAATATATCTGCTACTTTACTTGTCTGTATATGGATGGATCACGGGCTACCAATCCGAATCCGCCACCAGCAGTTGTTCATCACAAACCTTGCAACTATGCCTCGCCCACCCCATCATCATCATCATCATCATCATCACATACATACATTATTGGTACACGAATCTACATAGTATATATTCTTTAACTTGGCCATACAAAAATTTCAACTATAAAAATGATATCGTAACTATTGACCACGTATGTATCATGTTTTCTGTAAAAATTAAGGAACTGTGTCTGTGTACGAGGTTTGGGTCCTATAGAGAGAGAATATCGGTTAAAATTAATTTGTGATTTCTTCAGTATGAAAATAACTAGTCATCCATCCACTTAAGTCAACTTAGTCCATTGATAATGAAACTCACCCACCATTTGGCGGCGGCAGCAGCAGCAGTAGCAGCATTTGGTTTGATCACAACCAGTCCATGTAAAAGATCCCTTCGTATGACCCAACCCATGCGCCCATACCATGCTCCTCCCAGTAACTTCTTGTCTTTTCTTTTTCTGCCCATTCAATCACACACAGAAAGAGAGAGAGAGTGAGAGAGAGCGAGAGAGAGAGAGAGAGTGAGAGAGAGCGAGAGAGAGAGAGAGAGAGAGAGAGAGAGAGAGAGAGAGAGAGAGAGAGAGAGAGACTATCAACTAATTACTTACTTTCCATTAAATCAATCAATTAGACATGCATACAACTATTTCTGCTAATAATAATAATACCTCTACTTGTTGACCAGCACACAGCTGACGGAATCGAATCCATAAATCTATCCCTCAATAGCAGTTCACCTGACTTTATATTCCACATACGCATATTGCAGTCCTCTCCACCTGACACCATCCATCATCATCATCATCATCATCATCATATTATACTCAATTGCAAATAAAACATATATATACACATATTTCTCACTTGTGTGCATCATTTAAAAATCATCTTTCACCTGACATGACAACTTTCTCTGCTGGGTCAACTCCAAGTTGTATGCGAGTGTGCGAATTTACATTTCCTTCATATGATTGAACTGCTCCTCTATGTGTTAGACGCCGATCGTACAGCTTCATCTGGGGATGCATAAATCAATCATCAGATTTATCAACATATACACAAACTCCTATGCACAACATATTTTAGGATCTCAATATACTCTGCATTGCACATCTCAATATACAACCCTCCCTCAAATTGTACAAAGACTAACCGATCCATCCATAGAGCTAGCCAAGAAGTACTGATCCCAATGCTCAAGTGATGTCAAACTACAATTAAAGGAAAATCTCACTCAATATTACAATTCTAAAGAAAAATTTAAAAAAATCAGAGCTTCACATAAGGAGAAGCAAAACTGATAGGTGGAAAGCCAACTAACCAACAGACAGATGAAGGCATCGAGATTACGGAAGAGCTACGCGCGCTCTTTTTCATCTGTGCATAAACATAAGACCAAGATTTTGTTTGTTATCACATAAATTGTTTGCACCATTTAATAGCTTTGAAGGAAAGAGGTGTAGCTGAATCAAAGACTCGATGAGGGTTTACAATTTCAATGTCTACTGAAATGTCTGCTTAATCTTTGCATCTCTTTTGTAGAACTGCGGTTCACAAATCAGGATTCTCTCGACCCTTAACCTTAAGCGTCCAAGCGGTTACAGTTAAGGGATGGAACCACCCGGTTAACCATTAAATTTTGAGCTTAAATATGAAAATTATTGAAATTTAAAATTTGAGATATTTTTAATTAAAAAAATAAATTAAATGCTCTATCCAATAAAAGAAAAAAAAATATATGAACACACTCATCTAAATACAACAACTAAAACTTGCGAGTTGGGTAATACAATAATTGATCTGAAATACACACAACTAACATCCAGAATTTTTTTAATTCTCTTTAGCCAGTTTACCAGATTGGCAGATTGACCTGGCAGTAACCACCGGTTAGACGGTTCACCAACCCATCAACCCTTAACCATCGCTTATACCCACAAGCCAGTTACGGTCCAGGGTCAACAAACAGCCGATCCGGTTAGCAGGCTGTGTGCAGGATCCTAGTCCAACCCTTGGTTAGGTCTACTTCTATCATATAGCTCCAAACCTCAAGTTTAAACTAACTTCAACCACACTTCAAAATAGCAACATTGTTGTATAGAGTATTCCACAAGAAAATCAAAAGGTTGAAACTACTGTTTACGGTTTCCCTATTATACACATAAAAAACAAAAAATGCTTGATGTGGCATTTAAATATAGAAATCACAATGAAATTATGCAACAAACGAGGATAATGATAATATATATATATATATATATATATATATATATATATATATATATATATATATATATATATATATATATATATATATATATATATGTCTGCAAAGAATATTTCAAGCAGTCATGAATTAAAAAGTACAATGTGGATAAAAGCTCACTTGTCTTTGGCGAGTATCAACGGTCACAATTTTTCCATTTCTTAACCCACAAAGCATTGAGTTCCCCTAAAACAAGAAAGAAAAGGTAAATCATAGAAAATTTAGCCATATGGTGTTACTTTAAATACATCTGGCAATTGATGGTGAAGTAAAATCTTTAGAGGACCCCAAAAATCATACTATGTGTTCAAACAAATTACAAAGGTTCTGCAGATACATTTTTGTACGTGCACGATTTGTACGTGTCCGTTTATAAAATATCAAATAACTCTTCACAAAGCAGGTCCTGAAAACTTACAGACTGATTGAGCTGCAGGGAAAATACATCGCTTTTACAATCAAACGCCCATGTTGATGCTCCAGTTTCAATATTGAGCAAGACAACCCCCTTACTGGTTCCTACACCAATAGAAAGCTCGACATTTGTACAAAGAGGATTTACAGTGGATGGAATCACTATAATATATTCTCACATATTCAAAGAATCTGTAACTTTAAGAACTTCTATGCAGAAAAGAGTTTAGGGTGATAAACAAATGCAGAACAAAACTGAATCATGTATAAATCTTGAAACAAAAACATCGAGTGACGTATTTAAGCTTGAGCATAAGGCAAACAAAACCTAAACTACCGATGATCAAGGGCAAACTTCAAAGTTTTGTCTACTGCAAATTCAGGTAAAATGGCAAAGATATGACTGACACGTATCTGCCATGCAATTGTAGTACATTAAAATTCAAAGATATGATTAAGAATAACAAAGCACAAGAACTTGCCGATTGCAGCATGCGTTCCTCTAGGGTCAGAGTCGGCTGTCCAAAGTGTCTGTTTAAATCCAGCAATCCCATGTAACACACTCCCTACGAGAATAGGAGAGCTAAAATCAAGTGGTTCACTCAAGTCTAGAAGGTAGACAGATCCAGTAGCAATGTCCGAGCCTAAGGTTGTTATCCTGTTTCTTATGTTAAAGTCTTACAACTTTAATTAATGAAGAGTTGCAAGAAATAAGCACAATTTCAGTAACCTTAAAATAATTAACACAGCAGAAACCATATGAACCCAACCCTTCCTGTAATGACAATATGACATCCACTCGCTGATGGAAATATCCTAAATATGATGTTCATTCTTTAATGCTCCAAAGAAATTTAGCACGAACATCATCCCAAATCCATATATGAAAAAATTACTATATACAGTAAAGAAAAAATTTGCTCAATTAAAACAAAATAAGATAAGCTTTTCTTCTGAACAGTTGAAACGTATAAAAAGCATAAGCCGTGTTTCTATTAAAGACAGCACCACAACTACTTATTCATAAGAACACGGTTCCAAAAGGATACAGGAAACGTTTTGACATGGTACCATCAGTTGTTAGAGAACTTTTCCCCAACATCGCTAAACAAGATATGTCAGATGTCAAATATGATGTAGATCCAAAAGAACTACCAAGCTCTCTTAATAGTTCTGTTTGCCTGGGTGTTTGATCTAGATTGAGAGGCCGTACACGATCTGCTTCGTACATATCTGCTGAATTGATTTCTTGTCGAAAATTTGCAGTTTGAAAAACACTAAAGCATACAAGAGTTCAGAATTAGAAATAATATATTAAAAGATAGGAAATATCAAAATGTGTAGAAGAGATAAGGATATTAGCCACCATAAATTAAGAAACGAATAGTTACCACCATAAGTTGGTAAACTTAAATTATATTCAACCAACAAAAGGTAATAATTGCTGCAATGATAGAATCCTGGAAAAGCATTCAATGGCTCAAGAATATCAAAATTCAAAGTTAATCCTACAAATAACACTCACCACACTAAGCCATGTGCGCCGCAACTCAACAATATATCTCTTTCTTCTAGACCATGGGGCAAGATCACATCCGCAACAACATGTTCCAATGAGATATTTGCCATCTTTTTGGTACGTTTGTATTTCCATATCTGAAAATGTGCATAACAAATTACATGCTAATTTGTGAAATTCTGAGTTAATTGCTTTGTGCTAACACTGAGTTTGCTTAAAGAAGCAAGACAGGCCTTTTAGTATGAACTGATACAAAGATAGACTAGTGCATCACAATAGTTATGAGGGAAAGATAAATAATAAGATGCTTCATATCATCATATGAAAATCCTGAGCTCAACTAAATTTTGTTGAAATTCTAAGAATAAAATGAGGAAGAAATTCTTACCGTTGGTTGCGATGCATGTCTCTTTTGATATTCAGCTTGAAAGCTTAACTTCTTTTTGAAGGAATAAATAACATTACCACAAAACTCCCGTGCATGAAGCAGCCCGGGTCTTATTTTAAAGGTTTGACATAAGTCGTCAGCCTGAAATTGTGAAAAATGAAAAGTTCACCCAAAAAAATAGGTATGCAAATGAAACCAGCACGTTGATAGTAGCAGAGCTGCAAGCTAATTATTCTATCATAAACCAATAATAATTTCCAGGTGACTAATAGCAATAATCTTGGATGGGTTGTTCTAGTTAATTACATTACATTTAAGAAGGGCATACATAGAGAGGCTCACAAAAGTCGCTTATAAATGGGAAACCTCTGAACCCAACTGGCAACAGCCTCTTCTTGAGCACATAGAAACACAAATATGACGGAATCTACAGTTACAAAATTACCTGCTGTTTGGGGTCTGAGGATGGCCGTATTGGAGGAGGTTTTCGAGAAGAACCCGGGATAGGGCCTTTGTAAGGGAAGTATCGATTCTTCTCTTCGTCATAGTAAAATCCCGGAAGTTCTGCCGCCGAAATCAAACCGGACAACTGATACTAGTTAGCGTATGTATTGGTGAACGAGTAACGTAAATAAAGCCGTTTGTACTTTGTAGAGAGAGAGAGAGAGAGAGAGAGAGAGAGAGAGAGAGAGAGAGAGAGAGAGAGAGAACCTTTGGGCATAATTGTGAAGTTGCTTATTGCTATGAATAAGTCGGTGCGGAGCAATTGTTGAGTAGTGTGACCTAAATAAATATAAACGAGTGAGGGGAAGGAGCGGCGATACAAGGCGGTGGGTGCGCTCAATTTAAAAAGACGGCCAGGCAACGATACCGCCGTCTTCTTTCAATTTCAATGTTTACACGCTGCTATCTTTGTGATGCCAGCAGAAAAAAGTACTACTAATGGACTAAAATACCCTTTTTATTATTTCTCTCTCAAATAAATCTCTCATTAATTAGGAGGATGAGGACAAAATTGAGAAGAAAATAATAATAATAATAATAATAATAATAATAATAATAATAATAATAATAATAATAATAATAATAATAATAATAATAATAATAATAATAATAATAATAATAATAATAATAATAATAAATGTATTATTTAAATTCGAAAGTGACAGAAGAATTAATTTAAAACATATGGAATACTAATTTATCGATTGTTGTTTTCTGAATAAGATGATTTAGTAGCATGAAATATATAGACATCTCCAAATATTTAATTTGGCAATAGTGCAGCATATTTGAGTTGTAGTGGTAAAAAATATCATTTTATTGATGTAATGAAATCATATTTGTTTTTCAAAGAGAAATTTTAGAGGGGAGATAGAAAACTTGTTTGAAGAAAATATTTGTTTGATCTTCTTGATTGATTGTATGTTGTAAACCTCTTGTTCTTATTGAGTGAATAAAGATCTCATGCACTTACCCTCCATTGATTGTGTGTCAGAATTACATCTGAATTAATCTATTTCCAAATTCAGTTTCATGCAAAATTAGGCCGATTTTCTATATATGTGCTTTGTTATGTGCATGATCTGTACTCGATTGTGGAATTTGATATGAGTGATTGTATTTGTTGGATTGAGCTTGATTCACAACCATCTGATTTTAGATTGGAGGAGTTGAATGAGAAATTGTAAAAAGTAGAGATTTTATTCGTTTTGTATGTAATCAAGAAAAAGTTATTGGGCGAAATAAAGCTGTGGAGACGTACGCACACTAGAATTGGTAAAAGAATGAAAGTGAAGGTAATAAATATATTAACAGTATTCAACAATCCCAAGCAAGACGTTGATCATCGTCTAAATGAGTAGTAGTAGTAGTATAAACCGGGGGAGGCAGTATGAATGCAGAATCCACAAAATCGAAATCAAAGTGACTAGTAATACTCCCATGGAAAGTATGAATATTAGTATTCGGTTGATGATAATCCGGTTCTTGGTGATCATGATGAATAATACCCGATGAGTTCAATAATATACTTAGTTGATCATCGTCATCATGATGGTTATAATAAAGTAGTCCACATGATGAAATCTGCTGGTGTTGCTGCTGCAATGCATTTGGCAAAGGATCAACGAGGCAGCGGCCTGAATAATGATCCAAATTATGAATAATATTATCGAAGTTATAGGGATGATGATTAAGTAGACTAGTACTAGTAGTGAATCCGCAGGTGGATGAAGGAGAAGAAAACATCATACTAGGAGTAGTAGTAGTTTGAGTTGAATTATTAGTAAGTACTAGTCCGGAAAGGGTGGTTGATGATGAGGCCGGGTCGTTTATTATAAGAAGATCATCATTATTATTTAGTATTGGAGGAGTACTCCTCGAATTATTATTAATGATAATATTGGGAGGAGGAGCAGTAGAAGATGATGAATGTTGATGGACGGAGAAAGTGGTGATGATATTGTTGGAAGAAGAAGAAGAAAGGAGGAGATTGTGAGTGGTGGGATCCAAGCCTTGAGAAAGGAGCTTCTTCTTGATGCAAGAATTCCAGAAATTCTTAACTTCATTGTCAGTCCTGCCAGGCAAGTGCTTAGCTATTTGAGACCACCTGTTGCCTAATATCCTGTGTACGTCAATGATTGTCATCTCCTCTTCCTCTGTAAAACAACCCCTCTTCACGTCTGGCCGTAGATAGTTTATCCACCTCAATCTGCAGCTCTTCCCGCACCTTTCCAACCCTGCATGTTATATATTATTAATTCATCAATCATCATCATCATTTTTCATCCATCATTTACTATTACATATATATAGAGAGAGATGCACCTGCTAGTTTAGGAACAGAGCTCCAGCAGCCGTGGCCATGGGCAGTGATATGGCTGACAAGCTTCTCATCCTCTTCCGGAGACCACAGTCCCCTCTTTACTTTCTCTTTGCTGCAGCACTGATGATGTACTATTTTATTTATTATCATCTCTCTCTCTCTTTCTTTCATCTACCAACAACACACTTACTTCATCACCCATATATCTGTGTCTATATATATATATATATATATATATATATATATATATAAATGAAACCAACTTTTTCTCAATCAAACTAAATTTTAAAATTGTATTATTAATTGTTTAGCTAGCTTGTTTTAGGAACATGTTATATAATGGTGAAGTGTAGGAAATTGTATAAATTAGTATAATATACGATGACTATTGACTATAATATACAGCTAGCTAGGATTAATTTTACTGCTGGCTGCTGCATTCTCTCTCTCTCTCTCTCTCTCTCTCTATATATATATATATATATATATATATATATATATTGATTGCAGGTCCACACTCCATATATATGGTCTTTTGTAACAATTAATATATATGTATAAATAATATTATTCTACTAGCTAGTCTTCCAGATGATTTTATGCGTGCACTGCAGTCACACAAACAAATGTATTTTTCATGCATGCTAACTCTGACAAGAAACCTTTTTTTCCATTTCGCAAAGTTTATTACATGATTTTCTGATCATCATAAATACGTAGTATGATAATGCCAATTGGAGCTCATGTACGTTAACATCACAACAATTACGATACACATATAGAACAAACCAAAAAAAATAAAAAATAATTAATATGAAATAAGAACATGATTAAATGTTTTGAATGTGTGAGCACAAGAAGTAATGATCATATGATGCGAGAATGTGGGAAATTAAAGTTGATTGCACCGGTTTATGACTTTATTCATAAATCATAGAGATGGAGCCACTTAATTTGCTTTTTTACGTAATTTTCTCCAATATATATATATATAATAGCATCCGTTGCCGTCGGCAGAAATTAATTAGATGCATGGGAGATCTTCAAGGGTTTGTGTTTTTACTTTATGTAAATAATTACTAGTACTAACGATGTAATTTATGGTTGAATTTAGAACCATGAAATGATGAAAATTCCCCTAATTATTATCGTCATCATAATCATTCATTCATTCTAATTTGCGATTTCCCTATACAATACTAATATTTAAGGTCTCTTCATTCATTCACATTACTCATTACTCATTACTACTATATTTTGGGTTTAGTTAATTAATTAATACCCCACTGAGATTGATTAATATCTGCCGACAATTTGCAATCATCTCTCTTACTCCGATCCTTTTCTCAACTTGTTTTAATTTCAAAACAACTTCTTTTTACATATAAGTATAATTGTATTTAGAATCCAGATAAAATGATTTTAGAGAAAACCAAAAATATAGTATTAGTACGACTATGTCTCAGGCTATTAATTTCTTGTAAGAATGGTTGAAGCCGAGAAAATTGACATAATAAATCTCTACAAGTAGAGGAAAGCGACATACATTATAAATTATAATAATAATCTCAGATGATTAGCTTAACTACAACAGCTGGATTTGGATTAATTGCCCAATGTCTTGCACGAAATATTAAGTGCATCGGTGTAATTTACACTCAAAATAAATATTGTTTTAGTGAGGTAAAAACATCATCTCTCTATTCTATTGTGTATTAGTTAATAAATATTTAAAAGTGGATAAAAATTTAAGAAAATAAGTGGCAACGATAATTTTGGTATGGGTACGTAGTTAAGGTAAGATCCATTATTAGGTCATATTTGGCCCATATAAATTATCCATATGGGATGGGACGAGTATTTAATTTTTTAGTTTTAAAAATTAAAATAGAATCATCAGCCATTAATAACAACATATCATCCATGGTGTCCTTGCCAATCATCAATCATCCATGGAGTTTTCTGTTCAGAGCCCGCTTCAATACTTGGGCTTTTGCCATTAAGAACGCCGCCTCTTCCTCTTCTTCACCTCTCAAAGCCCTCCAACTCTATTCTCGGATGCACCGCCAATCTTTGCCTTTCGATACCTTCTCTACCCTCTACGCCATCAAGTCTTGCACCCATTTGGGGCCCCACCACAGCCTCAACAACATCTTACGCCACCTCCACGCCCACATTCTCAAACTCGGTTTCTCTTCTCACGTTTACGTCGCCACTTCTCTCCTCTCTGTCTACGCTTTCAATGTCTTTAGGGACGCATGCTTCCTGTTCGATGAAATGCCCATTAGAAACACCGTCTCTTGGAATGTTATGATTACTGGATACTCTCGTCAAGGGGATATTACTACTGCCCGCCTCTTTTTCGACAGAATGCCCCTTCGAGACCTTGCTTCTTGGTCTGCAATGATCGCAGCATATGTCGACAATGCCCTCTGGGACAATGCCTTACCACTTTTCCGCGAAATGATGGTCAGTAGGAATGTTACTGGTGATTGCCTAAAGCCCGATCAACTAACTTTAGGTTCCATTTTAGGAGGCTGCGGTCGAATGGGTTCTGTTGGATTGGTGTTTGGAAAATCCATACACGCCTTTGTTATTAAGAACAAGTGGGACTTGAATGTGGAGTTGGGTACTTGTTTAGTTGACATGTATGCTAAATGCGGGCTTCTAAAAACTTCTTCCCTGATTTTCAGCATGATGAAGGGCAACAACGTGGTTGCCTGGACAGCATTAATCTGTGGCGCTGCTCAACATGGATTTGGACAAGAAGCTATACAGATCTTTGAGAATATGAGAGAAGCAGGGGTGAAGCCTAATGAGTTGACGTTCACAGGGATACTTACTGCTTGTGTGAAAGCAGGGTTGGTGGAAGAGGGGCGCATGTATTTCAGGATGATTGAACAGTGTGGGATAAGGCCTAGGATTCAGCACTATGGCTGCATGGTTGATTTATTTGGTAAGACGGGATTGTTGGGGGAAGCATATGAGATCATTAACACAATGCCGTTTGAAGCCAATGTGGTTATATGGGGTTCATTCTTGTCATCTTGTAAGCTGCACAAGCAGTTTCAGATGGCTGACGACAATGTGATTGATAAGGTGATGAGGATGGTGACTCCAGAAAATGATGGAGGGGTTTACTCACTTATATGTGATTTATATGTATTAAGCGGCAAGTGGAGTGAGGCAGAAAGAATAAGGAATATGATGCTCACCAAGAACGTGCGGAAATCTCGGGGATCTAGTTTCGTCCCAAGTGGTAATGTGAAGTCGGAATCCTAACAAAAAAAAATCCTTCTTCGGACTTGGGCAAGTTCAGGCGATGCAGGATGCAGCTATCAATACAAGGTTGACAAAACTAGAGTGGAATAGGACAGTCAATCACAAAGCTTCGGACAAAGACGAATTACTATTATTAGGCATAAAAAACTAAATAATGGAGGTCACTGCTTCACAGATGGCTCAGCGAAGGCCTTTGGTGATATTTGTAGATGATACATGAAAGTTGATGACATCACTAACATACTCCTCCTAAGGTTGTTACATTTTGCTGACTAATAAGATTTTCCTTATTAGCGCAATGTGTAGACTTGAGCATTTTTCTGAGTTTGCTATATAGTGCTAATGCTTACATTAGTGTTTCATTTATTATGAATTGTTATCTGACAACCAAACCAGATTATATGGTTTTACTGATTCGTATTATTTCTGGATAACAAGGGTTTCAAGGAGAAATGCGAACTAATAGAAGAAAAAATCGACCTTTTCTTAATAGATGAATGAATATGTGTCAAGTACAGCAGCAATAAGTACATGAATGAAATTATTCTAGAAACAATACCAACATCTAAGGCTAAAGAAGTTGCCAAATTCACCACTTGAATGATGAGAGAAACTTTCTTCAACATCGAATTTCCTGAAAGCCACCATCCTGAGAGTCCACAAAAGAGAGGTATCTTAAAGTCTCGTCCATGGCAAGCATGAGTTCTGCAGAACATGGATTAGGAAGGTCCACCTATTATTATTATTAAGCAGATTTCTTCTGATGAATACAAGAAATAAATATTGCTTTCAATGCACACAATAAATACAAGCCCACCCTCCATACTTGCATCTACTACAATCCTCCTGCTCTCAGTAAATAGCAACAGAATAAATCAGTCAACTTAACTTCATCTTCTTCACAGTAGCCTGCTGAGAGACTTAATGAGCAATTTCAAGTTCTTTCTTGTGGCTTCATCCCCAGTAAATCCCAATATATCAGAGCTTATATTCTGCATACGTTGATACTCAGTCAAGAATATAGAAATTTAGGAAAAGTATTAATGACACCCCTAGGCAAAACCTACCTCAATGTTCTTCAATGTGAAAATGAGGGTATAAATAGACTTCTGAATTAGTTCCGTGTTTTCTGGAGTCAAAATTGAAGACTGCACCCTTCTGTATAGTTCACATAAAACGCACCGTGAGCCAATTACCATACAAAAGATGTTTGAAATTAGCAGACCACAAACATCCTACATGATCAACAAGCCATTTTGACCTGAAATTACAGACTAAACCATGTTGTACCTCATACGTGGATCGCACAACTGTGCAACTGCTAATGAAAACAGATTTGTGGACATAGATGAAGTCAATGGACGTGTCCGAAATCAGTAAACAAACAAGACATTCAATTGTCTGTCATCTGTTATTTCCTAAATGAAGGAAATGCTTAAAGTAATCTGCAAAATGTTAATCTAGTGCGTTTAGGAGTTGATATTATATGAATATACTTGGTTCAGTTTCATCTATGTGAGTTATGTAGCAATTATTAGAAATATATTTTTAAACTATTGGTAATATAGGAACAGTCATCTGAATATAAATGCATGTTATCAACGTCCAAAATTTCAGCGGAAAAATGGGACAAGATTAAATGATACATAACTGTAATTGCATCATGGAGATTGTATGTTCACCTCAGATCGTCGGAAGCTCGTGTAAGGCTTTTGGTTAAATGTTCAACTTCCTTCAGCAACCCACGGTCACGAACTTCAGCCAGCAAAGGTTCTATATCTTCAGCTATGGCTTCAATCTGAGAAATCACTACATCAGAGGCAGAATATTGCATGAGAATACATTCAATGCCACAACACCATAACTAATGTATTTATATGTTGAAAAAGGAATCAAGATGAATGCGTCTGGTAACAGATGTCAAGACTTTGCATTTTGCAATGCCCTTCTAAAGTTTGCACACTACTTTGCTAATGCTGGATGCACAATAGAACCGATACATAGTAGGAAAAACATTATTCAATTGAAAACAACTATACAGATCATTCTACAAGGCAAACCGAAACAATTTTGATGTGAGAAAAAATCCTAAGCTACATAGACCACAGTGCAGTTATAGATAATGACAGAAGCATACTCTTTTATAGATGGTTGATGACCGACTAATATTTAGTTTGCAGAAGTTCAATTACATAAATTAGGGGAACAGAAACATAAGCTCATCACTTCCAATATGCCATCAGCACAACTAAAACAAGCTGATTTTAGATTGAACATATTTAAGTAACTAAAAGCACACAGACCACACCTTTGAAAGCAGAGGCCGTGCCTCTCCAATGACGGCGGCAACCCGTTCAGTCAATGAATAGGCATTCGCAACACCAATTTCCTCAACTTCACGCCCAATGCGAGTAAATATTCCAACCAATGCGTCCAAACTCACACCCTGACGTCCCTTTATCTTTTGCCTGTCACATACAATTAAGCCCTCTTTAACACAATCTGCATGAAGAGGGCCAACTGAAGGTTCTGGAATGGGATCTCGTGGTGTAATATCAATGAGAGTTTCCATGAGAAGACCAGACTGATTGACTTCAATCAAGGAATTTTGTGGTACTATAATCTTGTCATCTTCAATCTATGGACACCATGAACAAGACAAACAAGGAAATAGTCAGAATGCATTGAAGGCACATGTAAGAAAATAAGTTGAAATATTCTCCCTTCTCCTCACCTCAACTACCGCCTCAATATTCCTGAGTGAGGAATTGACGCGAACCACATTCCCAACATTGACCCCTCTAATCCTAACAGGTGTTCCAGTGCAAATGCCACTAGCCTGATCAAACTCAATGACGGCCAAATATTTGTTAAACTTCGATCTTAATTGAAACCCCCTCAACCAAGCCAAGCTAAATGCCAGTATAAATGCTCCGGAAACAAGAAACAAGCCGACCCCACCCTCCCAAACGCTTTTCCTACCAAAACCAAAATCACTCAAGGGTCTCAAAGTTTGCTTCCAAAGAGTGCGAGGAACATCCAGAATCAGAGAGAAAGGGTTTTTGGAATGAGAAGATGATGCAGCCTGAGGCTGGGCATTAATATCATCAGATGAAGTAGCTTTGACGAAAAAAGGTTTCCTCTTCTTCTTATGTCTAAGATTAGCAGTGAGAGATGGCAAGAAATTCAAAGTAGGTGAGATATAATAGGAACGCGACAGTGCGGAACTAGCTAAAATCAGTGAATTCCCTTCCATATCTATCTATCTATCTCTTTCAGACCTATGTTGAAGAATTATTCGAAAATGTATTCGTTCACAAAGAATACTTGCCAGCAGTGAGAGGATTCCGTATTCTCTCCTTGATCCTTGACATTGGATGGAAATCTAGGAGAAAATATATCAGCACAAAAAAATGATTAATTTGAGATGAGGAGATGAAAAAAAGAAAAATGATTAATTTGAGATGAGACGATGAAAAAATGAAAAAAACATCTGATGAGGGGAAGGGAAAAGAATAACATAGAAAAGATACCGTAGAATTGTTTGGTCGGAATCCGACGGTGCAGAAACAGAAACCCTAGATAGCTTGAGAAAAGGGAAAGAGTGAGTGAGTGACAGTGACGAAACCAAAGTGGGAAATTGGGCTGGGCTGGGCCGCATGTAGTATTGAATTTGGAGGAGGAGTTCAGCCCTATCCAACATTAATTCATTCATTCATTATTAATTAGTATATAGTTCAAAAAAAATCTGAATGTTAATTTTGTATACTTTAGGCCAAGACAAAAAAAAATATGATTTTGACTTGGGGGTATTTGGCAAATAACAAAAAGAAGAAGAAGAAAATAAAAATAAAAATTGCAAGTCAAATATGACCGAGTCTTTTTTATAAATATTTTGTTGTTAATAATGTTGTGTTATGTTGAGTGAGTGGAAGAGTCATACATATATCATAATTATTACCAATATTCTAACCATGTAATCTAATCTAATTAATACCTCTTCCACACAAATCATTATTAATGTCAGCATACATTATTTATTTATTTATTTACTGATGATGGGTATATAATTATGTACCGCCTTAAAAAATTATGTATCTGTATGTTAGTTGAAGCTTGACTTGTATGCATGTTTTACCGCACCCCACCCAAATTTATTTTATTTACTGGGGATCAACTTTATTATGTATATTAATTCATGAGATTCCTTTCACCATTAATTAATTAATTAATATTAAATTGCATTTATTATTAAAACAAAAATTAAGAAGACGACGTGGGTGTGGGCCGGGCCGGGCTTGAAGGAAAAAATGAAAAATGTTAATTTAGGTGAGTGGAAAAAAACGTTGCACCAAACTGGCTTAATAATGAAGGAATACCTCTCTCTATATATGTATATAAAATAATATGATGAATGAATATAATAGTCTTTGATTCCAATTGCCTTTTGTTTACCAAGTCTATAGCTCTATCGTTCACTTCACGTCATAGCAACTACATATATTTTTCTAGTATTTTTTTGATATCCTCCCTCCTCTTAGCTAGCTACTACATGATGATATGATGATGACCTCAAAACCCAAAGTCTTCTCTCTCGTCTATCTATTTTAAGTCTCCTTCTAATTAACTTTTCTAGTTTCTGCAAATTATATTTCATTTCGTAAAAAACACAGATGGCTATGAATACTACTGCATCTATGTTTCATGTATTTATTATCATCTTAACACAAGTCCTTTTATTACTAGTAGTTGAACAAGTGGAATCCAGATTTGTTGTTGAAAAGAGCAGCATAAGCGTCCTTTCTCCAACTGACCTCCGTTCTAAGCACGACGCTGCTATTGCCAACTTTGGCGTCCCCGATTACGGCGGATCTTTGGTCGGCACTCTCTTCTACCCTCCAACCGGCTTCACCGGCTGCTCTCCCTTCGACGGAGACAAACCCTTCAAGTCTAAGTCCCCACGTCCCTCTATTCTTCTTCTTGATCGCGGAGGTCTTCATGATTCTCTCTTTTTTTATTTCATTTCTTCCTTCAATATACATACATATAAATAAAATATTTGATTTTTGGTGGTCTCGTACGTCCATCTCCAGATTGCTACTTTGCGTTGAAGGTGTGGAACGCACAGCAGGCCGGAGCATCGGCGGTTCTAGTGGCTGACACTATAGACGAGCCCCTCATCACCATGGATACCCCTGAAGAGAGCACCGATACCAACGGATACATAGACAAGATCGAAATCCCTTCAGCATTGATCGAGCGCTCCTTTGGCCAGTCGCTCAAAGATTCCCTCAAGAAAGGCGATGATGTGGTGGTCAAAATAGACTGGACTGAGTCAATGCCCCATCCCGATCAAAGGGTCGAATACGAGCTGTGGACTAACAGCAACGACGAGTGTGGGATTCGGTGCGATGACCAGATGAATTTCGTCAAGAATTTCAAAGGGCACGCACAAATTCTTGAAAAGGGAGGTTACACGCAGTTCACACCACACTACATAACTTGGTACTGTCCAGAAGCTTTCATTCTGAGCGATCAATGCAAGTCTCAGTGCATTAACCATGGCAGATATTGTGCACCTGATCCAGAGCAGGATTTTACACAGGGGTATCAGGGTAAAGATGTTGTCTTTGAGAATTTAAGGCAGCTCTGCGTCCACAGGGTGGCCAACGAGACCAACAGATCATGGATTTGGTGGGATTATGTGTCTGATTTTCATATCAGGTGTTCCATGAAGCAAAAGAGATATAGCAAAGAATGTGCAGAGGATGTCATGAAATCACTAGGTCAGATATTTTACAGTATCGCTAATAATAATAATAATAATTATCATCCAAGTCTAGCTGATACATAAAAAATGTTTGCATGCATCATCAGATCTCCCAACAGAGAAGATAAACAAGTGCATGGGTGACCCTGAAGCTGACACTGAAAATCAAGTCCTCAAAGCTGAACAAGATCTTCAGGTTGGACATGGATTGCGTGGTGATATTACCATCTTACCAACAATGGTCATAAATAACGTTCAATACAGGGGTCAGTCATTCATTCAATTAATTCATCACTTCTTCATTAACTCTAACACCATATATGTATGTATCTAAATCTGATGTTTTTGACACTCAAGGTAAGTTGGAGAGGAGTGCAATATTGAAGGCTATATGTGCTGGGTTCAAGGAGACGACTGATCCTCCTATTTGCTTGAGCGGAGGTCGTTATCATAACATTCTTATGTTTAATTATAAAATACTAATAATGATACATGCCTTGTAAGATTGAGTAACAATGATATATGAACAACAGATTTAGAGACAAATGAATGCCTTGAAAACAATGGTGGGTGCTGGAAGGATTCAACATCATCATCAAATATAACAGCATGCAAGGTATTATTTATTGCCAACCAAGATTTGCACATTTATATATATGCATATAGTTTGCAATATCGAGTCTGATGTGATGTATGTTTGCTTAATAATTAATTGAAGGACACGTTCAGAGGAAGAGTTTGTGAGTGCCCCATGGTCAGTGGTGTTCAGTATGAAGGAGATGGATATACGTCATGTCAAGGTGCTTGCAATACATAAATATATATTGTCTGTTATAACTTATAATATATGGATTCCAAAAATATAGTAACCTGCATGCATATTAATTAGTAATGTAATGGGGGAATTCTCTACTTGGATTTGTAGCTGTTGGACCAGGAAGATGTTCGGTGGACAATGGAGGCTGTTGGTTGGGTACAAGAGATGGAAATAAGTTTTCAGCATGCTTAGTTCAGTGAAACTATACTTGGGGGATTTCATTATATACTTTTCTTTGAAAAAAAAACAACTAACTAACTAACTAACATGTGTGATTGTTCGTATGTCAGGAATCGAATTTAACGGGGTGCCATTGCCCGCTTGGTTTCCGTGGGGATGGTCACCAATGTGAAGGTGCCTGCTTGATTGGTTTCACCTATTTCTTTTATTTTAAGAATACATGGCTAGTAATGTTGATGAATGAATGCAGATGTGGATGAATGCAAGGAAGGTATCGGTTGCCAATGTGAAGGGTGCAGCTGTAAGAACACATGGGGTGGGTTTGACTGCAACTGTAATAGAGGTAAACTCTACATTAAGGAACAGGACACCTGTATCGGTAAGTTTTCATATTCTTGATTCTTCAATACTCATCATCATCATCAGGAATTTTAGTTTCTTCCTATTTATATGTTTTGTGTGAATAAATGAATGTACAGAAAGGAACAGCTCTAAACTGGGGGGAATTCTTACCTTGGTGGTGGTGGCCGTGGCATTGGGTGCCGGAGTAGCTGGTTACATATTCTACAAATACAGATTCCGGGTAAGTCTATTACGCACATACATCTAATTTGTTTTCTATTGCAAATATAGATAGATATAGTAAGTACGTGTTTTTGTATGCAGTCTTACATGGACTCGGAGATCATGGCTATCATGTCACAGTATATGCCACTCGACAGCAACCAGAATCAGTCTCTTATCCACCACGAACATGACGACCCCCTAACAAAACACACTTCTTCTGTTTAAGCCTTAAGCTGCCGAGTGACAATGACGAGACACTTTTTACACAGATTTTCCAGCCAATAGCTTAAATACTTGCGGTTCATTATTAAACATACAAAAGATTGTAGGACATTTTACTTGATCTGTATATAGATTGTTTTTGAGTTGTAAACATGGCAACAAATAAGAATTATACACGCCAGCCCATTTATACATTCAGACTTTTCATTCCACTTTTACTTTTTTTTTTTTTTAACTTCATAGTAATTGGAGTTCAAGCAACTGTGCAATCTTTTGCAACAGACGAAATTACCACTGATATATAGGAATCTATTAATTCCTCACACAGACAAACCATATATAATAAATCAGATCACTTAAAAATTGATACCAAGATCTGTGAAGAAGATAAACCATAAAAAGTTAATAAGCACAGATACAAAAAAATCCCAACCCCAGGAATGGATAAGCAGTCTCCGCTCTGTACAATTCCAAGCCAAGCTGCAAAAAAAAAAACCTAAATAAAAGAAAGTATAGTTTAAAAAAAAAAAAAAAGCAAGCATGAATTTTATTATAATAAAATTCCATTTGCCTTATTCTGATACTATTTCTGCAAATATATTGTATTAGGACAAGTAGAATATTTAAACACGAATTTGCATACGTGGGCTTTTTTGTATGAGACTGATTTTGGGCCTCAAACCAAAAAACTCAAGCGCAAAAATAGTACGGGCTGAGCTGATGAAATGCAGTACCACTACCGGGCCCAAAAATAACATTTTTTTTTTTTTTGGACAAAATTTTCTGTAGTAGTTTAAGGGTTGGGCAGGCTAATGAAATTTTCTACAGTAGTATGGGCTGGGCTAATGAAATGCAGTCCACTACTGGGCCCCATTCCTTAATTTTTTTTGGACAAAATATTCTATTTTTTTTATACATACATCTATGTACGTGTGTGTGTGTGTGTGTGTGATTTTTAATTTTTAAATTAAGCGAAAATAAAATAAATTTAATTTGATTAATTAAAACCACAAAATAAAGCATAAGTTATAAATAAACATATAAATTATTTGAAAAGTAGATATATGATTTTTTTTTTTGTTTTTTTGTAAAATGACAAAGTAGAATGAATTTATTTGCAAAATGAATAAAAAAAGGAGGAATAGTTTGCTTATAAAGAAATTGAGAAATGGTCTACAATTTTAAACATTCTTGAATTTTGATGTTCAATAAATATATATATTATATTTTGTACACAAAAACGGACAGGTATTTGGGTCACGGTTGGACCGGTTCAACCCGGGTTTTTTTATATTTTTCTATTTTTAATTATTTTATTAGTTTGAATAGTTTAAGAGATACTATTTTTTTATATTTTTATATTTTCACTCATCTTTTTACACTTTGTTACCATATTTTTTTTATTTAATTTATTAATTTCCACTTTTCTTTATTTATCTCTCCTCTTTTCCTTATCCCACTTTCTCTCCCATATCGGGCACCTTCACGCACCAGTAGCACCCCTTTCTCCCTCTCTTATAAGTGAATTGCATTACCCTTGTCTTTTCTTTTCTATTCCTCCCACCAACAGATCCAGTCAACCGTCAAATAACCGGGGTCTCGGCTGGTTTTTGATTTCTCCGGTTTTTAGCATCCAACCGGACCGGAAATGTTACGAGTCGCGGTCGAACCGGCCGATCCGGTCCGGTTCTGACAACATTACAAATAAGTTATGCAACCAGGGGAGTCTGCCTCCGGTACTGTGGTGGATAACGTTTTGGTTTTCTACAACTTCACACACACAGTAAAAATGTCCATCTCCGTCCTTAATCCACCGGCATCCTGCATTTTAAACCACCACCACCAGGTCAGTCACCGCCCCTCCATTCCTCTTCATGTTTGTACAATACTTGTTCACATTTGGAGTTAATTAACTGCTACTTATTTCTTTACAGTTACACAAGTTTAATGCGTCTCCGCTACCTCCCATCAGTATCAGTGTGTGCAAGTGCAGAATTAGATCCGCTGTTATGGTTGCTGATGAAACTTCTTCTTCACTTGATTCATCTCCAATTTCTACTTCTACTTTCCCTCTTTTTCACCCCTCTTTACCTCCGGAACCTACTCCTGCTACTCAGGTACTTGTTTTACCTTTTGCTATTTCTTTCGCTCCCGAGTTTATGTTTCCACCTGACCTGTATTCATAAGATTTCCGTGTAATTAATGTTCAATAGCAGCAACTGTTTAGTACCAATTGCACATAATTAATTATATTCCATGTGTGCTGTTTGAACTTTGAATGCAAGCATTTTATTTTACCAATATCTATGTTGATTATCTTTTTTGGAGACAAAAGATACTCATTACCTGTTTACAGTTGGAGCCAGCAGACCCTGATTTCTATAAGATAGGATATGTTAGAAGTATGCGAGCTTACGGAATTGAATTCAGAGAAGGCCCTGATGGTTTTGGAGTATATGCCTCCAAAGACATTGAAGCTCTTCGTCGTGCCAGGGTACTTCCTCTTTCATTGTGGCATAAGTACTATTTGGACAAGAATTTATGTGCTTCCTTATATAATGTTCTATGGAATTGAATTCAGAGAAGGCCCTGATGTTCGTAATGCATCTTTGACTGTGTAGGTGATTATGGAGATTCCATTAGAACTGATGTTAACTATTAGTCAAAAGCTTCCTTGGATGTTTTTCCCCGATATCATACCAGTGGGTCATCCTATCTTTGACATCATCAACTCAACTAATCCTGAGGTAAATGTGGGATGCCAAATTTTCTTCACAGATGGAAATTATATTTTCCTAGGGTGACTCAAATCACTCTTTAAGGAATTTCAGCCCTCTACACACATTTTCTGTCTATTTAGTCGAGCACATTTAGCGACTGGCCGGTCTTATTTTGCAGTTCCTAATGTATATAACACTTTTTGGTTTCTGTCAGACAGATTGGGACCTGAGGATGGCATGTCTTCTTCTCTATGCATTTGATTGCAAGGGTAATTTCTGGCAGCTCTATGGTGATTTTTTACCCGGTCCAGACGAGTGTACTAGCTTTCTTCTAGCTACAGAGGTTTGATTTCCACATAGATTACTCGCAAATATTTAAAAGTAGATCCAAGTATAGAAGTTCCATGTCTCTAATATCACCTTGTTTTATTATCTGAGATGCTTTGTTTACTCCAACTTTGACCAATCGCAGGAGGACCTTTTGGAGTTGCAGGATAAGGAACTTGCTTCCACTTTGAGAGAACAGCAACGCCGAGCTCTTGAATTTTGGGAGAAAAATTGGGTATGAAGCTTCTTTTATTATTCCATTTTCTAGTCTCCACTGTTGTTTTTAAATCCCTTCCTCAACTTTAGCGCTTTACTTGTCAGCACTCTGCCGTACCACTTAAAGTAAAACGCCTTGCTCCAGAGCCGGAGAGATTCATGTGGGCATTGAGTATAGCACAATCTCGATGTATCGACAAGCAAATAAGAATTGGTGCCTTAGTTCAAGATTCGAATATGCTTGTACCTTATGCTGGTTAGCCTCTCTGAAATTGTTTTCTTTTTTCAGCAATTTTTTCAGACTTGCTCACTACCTTGGTTGCGAGGATTTTTCTATGGCTGCTTTTACATGGTATTAGAATAAATAGGAATTTACTCGGACCAAAGTTAAGGCATCACTCACAGAAGTCTAAATGACTATGAACTGCTGTTTAAGATATATAGATTTGACGTCCTGAGCTGATCGAATTTCAGAACCTACTAGTTCCATAAATCAAGCTACTAAAAATTTCAGTTTTACTGTTGTTAAGTAGGTTCACTGCAGATGATCAGAAAATATGTTGCTCATAATCGACTGTGATTGGTCCTTTTTCTGCAGATATGTTAAATCATTCTTTTGAGCCAAATTGCTTCTTCCACTGGCGCTTCAAGGATCGAATGCTTGAAGTGATGATAAATGCTGGGAAAAAAATAAAAAAAGGAGACGAGGTATGCAATGCTACATGCTTCTTGATGAAACAAATATGTCTTTGTTGGAAATCCATGCATAAAAACCATTAAAAAACCATACATATTCAACCATCAATAAGCTCAATAGGAATGTTCTTATGAGAATTGACATTTAATTATTTCTTGTTATTCAGAAGCCCCATTGATATATAGTCGAGACTAGCAGTTCTTTAGCTGTAAGATGATATGAAGAGTTATGTCTGAAGGATCTGTACCACTTCAAATATTTTTTGGGAAAACATGTGAAGCGAGACTATTGCTTGATAGATATTTCTGAGAAAGATGCGGAAGGGAAATGCCTTAAAAAAAAGATTTTGAAAATGATTAAAAGAAATCATTATGGTCTGGTGCTTAAATGAATGTTCTTGAATGGCCCTATAACCAATGGAAGTATAGTAAAGTGCGTTTGTGAAGATTTATTAGGATGATTTGTCTCTGTCCCTATGATGCTTTTGGCAAGCAGAGCAGTCTTTTTGTCACATTTTTTTAATTTACTTTTCATAATTGTGATATCTATGCAGATGACAGTTGATTACATGGACGGAAAGATGAATAACCTTTTCATGCAAAGATATGGGTTTTCATCTCCAGTGGTAATTTTCTATCTATCAACTCTTTTAGTTGATGACTGCTAAAATCATGATTCTCATCCCTGGCCTATCTCTTAGCATCAATAGTATAGTAACAGCTGCCCTCCCATAAAAATAAAACTTGTGTCATATGTTGCTCAAATATGTCCGATGATCGAGAAAATGCACGAAAACAATAAGTAAAACATTTTTGTCAGTGCCCTGGTTCGTATTAGACTTCAAATGCTAAAAAATCAATTTTCTGGGTTAGTCTTTTGACACCTGTTCTGATTCTTTTTTGTTTGTGTGTGTGTGTGTGTCTCAATATTAAGTAAGCATTTCAGGTGTTTAAGTATGGGTCAGTTTTGTTTTACTTATTAGTTGACAGAAGCATTTGCTTTAAGGCTGGATTTCCTTCAATGATCTATATTTTACATGACTCGTATGGTAGGCAACATTTAACAAGAGAAGAAAAATAGTACTGTTTGACATCTCACGTTTTGGTGTTTACTTTTAATGTGCTCGACTACCTCCCAAGGTTTTGCATAGTCTTAGTGACGTCAAATTTGTTATGGTTTATTTGGTAATTTCTTCTAATACTATACCTATGTGACATGAATATTGCAGAATCCTTGGGATGTTATCCAATTCTCTGGCAATGCACGGGTTCATTTGGATTCGTTTTTATCCGTCTTCAATATATCTGGTCTTCCTGAAGATTATTATCACAATAGTAATTTTACACCCTCCTCGTAAATATTCGATGCTTAACTTATATTAGCAAATATGAGTTGATTTCTGTTGTGACTCAAAATAGAGATTATGGTCCATGTCAGGTAAGCTATCTTATGACGACGATCGGTTTGTTGATGGGGCGGTTATTGCGGCTGCAAGAACAACACCCACTTGGTCAGACGGAGACATCCCTCTGATACCAAGTTTGGAAAGGAAAGCTGTAAAAGAGTTGCAAGAAGAATGCCAGCAAATGCTTGCAGGATTTTCTACAACTGTGGATCAAGATCAGAAAATTTTAGGTATACATAGTTGATGGTTTTTAATTTGCCAACACCTAATAAAGATTCTGCTTTCTTTGAAGTTTGATAGTAGTCGACTGATTTCCTGTTCCTGAAGGAAGATAATAATATATTTCGGAAAGCAGTAAACCTGTTCTTTAAAGTTTAATTGTCATGATCTATAACCTTTGTTAATTGTTGTAGAGTCTATTCCTGAAGCTACGAGGACGCATGAAGCTGCAATAAAGTACGTACAGTTTTCATAAAACTTATAGTCGTATAGAGTTTTCAGATCTAGCTTACTTGATGTTGGTTTCTTGTATGCAGGTATAGGTTGCACAGGAAATTATTCATAGAGAAGGTTATTCAGGCACTGGATATCTACCAAGAAAGGATATTATTCTAATCATTAGACAAGGTTGTAAGAGAATTTTGGCTCACCTCACACCTAAAATGTCTGAAGATTCAGTGCCTGGAATGTCTCGTCCGTTTGGTTGCTATGAAGTCCAGAGTTTTTGGTTTGAGCACAGAGATAATTATAGATTGGTTTGAGTCCAGAGTCGTAGTTTATAGAGAGCAACTTCATGTATAATAATATTATGTATGTTCTGTTAAGAAATTCAAATAGAATTAAGGTTGCTCATCATCTCTATTATGCATTCATGTCCTTAAATAAATACATATGTTGATCTAACAATCTGTTTACTCACCAACTATAATTCTGAAATACCTGAATGGTTATAATTTGATAAGTTTAAAATCAATTAATATTAAGTTTATCTTTTTCATTGTCTTCTGATACTGTCAACGATTATATATTTATATACAAGGAGCATTGAATTAAAACTTTTTCCAAGTAAGAATAAGAATAGTAAAGAGGGTAGGAATGTAACTTCCCCCAACTCCGGGCCCAAAAGAAAACCTTTTGTTTGGGCTTTGTGTTTCGGTCTTGCCCATTTGTAAAAAGTGACAGAGTGGGGGTAGGAATGTAATTTTCCCTACACCCAAGGCCTGTATATAAAAAAAAAGAAAAAGAAATCCTCCTGCTAGGGTTTTCATTTTCGTTCTTGGCATCAAACAATTTGCCTGCCGCTCCAACTCTGTGTTCTTTCGTTTCAGGTTCGTTCATCTTCGATAATATGTTTATATCGTCAGTATATTTAGATCATTATGCCGTTATTTCGTTCGTTCGTTCGTTCGTTCGTTCGTTCTAATAGATGCTGAATTATTTTATTTTGATTTCAGTTTATGTTCCCTTTATGTTTGTTTTTTTTGATTTTACTGTCTTACACTGTGCAGTCTTATGGTTAATTTCATGAATGTAATGTTTTATAGGGCAGAATTATGTTGATTTTAATTATTGAAAATATTATTTTCGGTATTTGTGAGGTTAATAATCAAGAATCAAACTCTGTGTTGTAGTATGTGGATCAGTGGATGTATAAACTCAATTGTTTACAACTGATTTTTCATCATCGAATATACTGCTACTTACTCTGTCTATGTTTCCGAGTCTTTGTCTGCATAGTTTGTTAGTATATATGTTATCTGCTAATGCTGAGGTAGTTTATTGTGCTTTCTAGACAAGCTTTTCTTAGCTGTTTCATTAGTCTCTTGGTTAATTTTGTTTTTTGTTGGGTGTTCTCTAATAATTTTGAGCTTAAGTCTCAATGTGCTTTCTCCATAGACATTGCACAATATTGCTACCAGTTAAGCTTGATTTCCTGAGAGTTTTTTTTTTTTGTTTTGGTTGGTGCAGAATGGAGTCGCAAATTAAGCATGCTGTAGTTGTGAAGGTGATTGGCAGGACAGGTTCACGTGGGCAAGTTACTCAGGTGAGGGTGAAATTTATCGATGATCAGAACCGTTTCATAATGAGGAATGTCAAAGGCCCTGTTAGGGAAGGAGATATCCTCACCTTGCTAGAGTCTGAACGAGAGGCTAGGAGGCTCAGATAGATGATTAATAATTGCTCTCGTATCATCATTATGTTTTGCTTGCTGATGCATTTCTTTTTGAGATATTAATTTCAATACCAAGTATTTTGATGTAAGCTTGATTTGGATTTGCGGGGATGTATCACAAGACTTGACTTTTGTTTCTGAATTGAGACTCTCTCATGTTTACTTGTTTGTTTTGTTTAAAATGGTTGTCTAATGTCTATTGTTTTTAAGCAAGTTGGATTTGGTTAATTAGTCTAAATTTTGGGAAGATGTACTCGAAGTTGAGCAATCAATCTTGGTTCCATTTTCTGGTAGAATTATGGAATCAAGTATACCTGGTGTGAGGATCTAGCGATGAATTCTTTTAGATTTTTTGATTGTAGAGATGTGATTGGTATTTTAAATTTTTGAAGATGGAGATCTAAGTGAAGCATGAACAGTGAAAGAATGGAGTTAAAACTTAAAAGCAATATACTTACATAAATGTGGAATGATTGGATAGTAAAATTAGTGACGTTATGATGTATGTAATTGTTTGTTTAAACAAGATGGCATACATACATACTGTTGCAGACAATTTAGTAGTAAGTAAAACACGAAATAATATGACATCTGTGCTTCCTCTTTTCCTCTTTAAAAAGCGGGAAAAAAAATAAAAATAATAAATAATAAAAAATAAAAATAACGGCTTAAATAAATCACATCATTCATCTGGACCACACATTTGAATTCATCTTTAATTTCAAAGCAAATAACCGCTTAAGTAAAGTATCTCAGAAGACAATGCAATAACAGACACTAAATATGTTTTCCTCGATTCTAAATTCAAACTTCTGAAACAAAACCCTAACAAGAACCACAACTCAGATTTTAACCTCTTCCTCTTTTCCGGTGAATTAGGGTTTTTAAGCACCTCCACATATATTTTCTTACAGAAATCCCACTGTGTTTTTTTAGGGTTATGTATAACGTTTCTTCAATGGACATCGACGCAGACATTGCGCACTGGATGCTGGATTACCTGCTCAGACAACCGCTGGAGGAGTGGAAATTGAGTGCCTTGATCGACGCACTGCCTCTGTCTAACACAGACACGAACACTAGGTTGGAAAGGCTGATTTTACTGAAACAATTGGAATATAAAGCGGCGCGTTTTCCAGTTTCTCGAAGCACGCTTGTACTGTTCGAACAACTGGAGGAGTTGGATTCCAGACAGGGTAACATGAAAGTCTCGGATGGGATGAAGCATGCCTATTGTGCTGTGGCAGTGAATTGGACGATGGAGGGGGCAATATGCCAAATCGAGTTTTTTCATGCAGTAACGGGTCTGATGGAGAGGATAGAAATGATGGAGAAGCATGTAGAAAGGAACGGGGCTTTGTGTTCTGAAGAGCTTTCGGAATGGATAAAAGACATCAAAGCTTCCATGTGGAATGCCCATCTTTTCAAGAGCATCATGAAGAAGGTGGAGGGTCTTGATGTTCTTGATGCAGTTAGGGTTTTTGTGAAGGGGGAGAGGGAGAAGATGGGCCCTCCGTTGCTGGAGTTGGTGAAGAAACTGAAGGATGATGAATATGTTATGGAATTTCTACGTGGAAAAGCGAAAATTGTCGATCCTGATTCTGGTGATGAAAATGCAATGGGGCCATCATATGAGACGAGCTGCAAATCGCCAATGAGCGAAGAAGTTCGTATTGTTCGGCGAGCCCTTCATAAGAGTTTATTGGATCTTGAAGCAGTCGTGAAGGATCCCCTTCCCGAAGCATTGAAATATTCTGCTGAAGTCATGGCTAAATTCATGGCCCGTACTGGTGGAAGAAACATGGCTCAAGAAGAAAACATGAATCAGGATACTGTAAAAGAAAATGCTGAATCCATGGCTGGTACTAGTGCGAGGGAGATGCCCGGAAAAGAGAATCATCTCGAATTGAACCAAATTGATGTGGTAGGTGATGGAAATGTTCAAGCTACTACTGGTATTGACAAGGGCAATGTCCGTAGACCAAGTTTGATGGAAAGGAACAAATCTGCTCGTACCTCTGAGTGGACTGAATATGAACCTGAAGAAGAGCAAGGGTCGAGGTTACCTAGCCCAAGGACGACAAAGAATGCTCCTAACAAACCTGGAAAGGAAAATGGAAAGGATAGGAGAATACGCCGGCTCTGGACTTCTGCTGAAGAGAAAGCTTTCGAGACTGCAGTAGAGAATCTTGGAGTAGAGAAGCCTGGAAGCATACATTGGAGGGCTATAGCTACCGAGTACAGTGACACAATTCAAGATAGAACTGCCGAGGATTTGCGGTACAAGTGGAGAAACATGACGAAAGCGAAAGCAAAAAGATACGGTTGATTTACGGTTAATATGGTCTTTTTTACATGGAACAAGTATCCATATGGTAAGTTGCTTCTTTGTTTGTATACTTTGGCTGGTTTTATTGATGTATTTGATGCTCTTGGCATCTGTTCATTTTGTATAGAGGGCTGTAAATCAGTGGAGTAGTGCCCTTGTTAGCACATGAGTGGGTTTTTTTGAGTATATTTTTGTATGCCCTAGTATGTGTGGTGTAGTTGTGCAGCACTTTTGATGTATAAAATTTTCAACATTGTGTTTCTAAACAATTACTGAACGAAGTCGTGGATAAACCGATGCTTGTGGTTTTACAGGCTGCGTATATGACTTCCTAATCTCTGTAGCAGATTTTAACAGGCGATGATTTGTAGCAAAGTAGAACTTTTACGGTCCGAATTCATTCTTACTGTGTGTTCTCATAGAAGAAAGTTTAGCTTGTTCATGTTTCTCCGATTGGGATCTCGTTTAATGTTCGAATGCATTTCAATGCAATTAATTATTACAATGTATTTATATAGTTTACACTTTACAGTGTCAAGCTTCGTGCCAGACGGAAAGAAGGACTTTAGAACAGGCCTTAAAAACACTCTCTGTTGAACTTAGCCCGTCGAAGAAAAATCTCCATCCCTGAAGTTTAGAGCAGAACACGTTCTGATCCGTCTAGAAGGAACGTTATCGTGATATTATTACCAGGAGCCTTTCTATTACATTGTATAAGCATGTATAACAATTTTGGTATAGTAGAATTGGCAGGAGCAGATGTAATTGAATAGATAAACCAAGTTGTTGGACGAACAAGCAAAGCAAGCAGATGGATAGGCATCACGACAAACCTTCAATTTCGAGACACAAATTAAATCAAAGCAAGCAGATGGATTTTACTTGAATCTAATTATTGAAAATATTATTTTCGGTATTTGTGAGGTTAATAATCAAGAATCAAACTCTGTGTAGTAGTATGTGGATCAGTGGATGTATAAAGTCAATTGTTTACAACTGATTTTTCATCATCGAATATACTGCTACTTACTCTGTCTATGTTTCCGAGTCTTTGTCTGCATAGTTTGTTAGTATATATGTTATCTGCTAATGCTGAGGAAGTTTATTGTGCTTTCTAGACAAGCTTTTCTTAGCATTGTTTCATTAGTCTCTTGGTTAATTTCGTTTTTTGTTGGGTGTTCTCTAATAATTTTGAGCTTAAGTCTCAATGTGCTTTCTCCATAGACATTGATCAATATTGCTACCAGTTAAGCTTGATTTCCTGAGAGTTTTTTTTTTTTTTTGGTTGGTGCAGAATGGAGTCGCAAATTAAGCGTGCTGTAGTTGTGAAGGTGATTGGCAGGACAGGTTCCCGTGGGCAAGTTACTCAGGTGAGGGTGAAATTTATCGATGATCAGAACCGTTTCATAATGAGGAATGTCAAAGGCCCTGTTAGGGAAGGAGATATCCTCACCTTGCTAGAGTCTGAACGAGAGGCTAGGAGGCTCAGATAGATATGTTCATTATGTCTCGTATTATCATCATTATGTTTGATGATGCACTTCTTTTTGAGATATTAATTTCAATACCAAGTATTTTGATGTAAGCTTGATTTGGATTAGCGGGGATGTATCACAAGACTTCAATTTTGTTTGTTTCTGAATTGAGACTCGGTCATGTTTACTTGTTTGTTTTGTTTAAAATGGTTGTCTAATGTCTATTGTTTTAAGCATGTGGGATTTGGTTAAATAGTCTAAATTTTGGGAAGATGTCCAGGAAGTTGAACCATCTATCTTGGTTCCATTTTCTGGTAGAATTATGGAATCAAGTATACCTGGTATGAAGACCTAGCAATGAATTCTTCTAGATTAGTGATAGGTGAGATGTGATTGGTATTTCAAAATTTTGAAGATGGAACAACCGAAAACTGATTGAAGCTTGGATGTATTGGCTAGTTTACTTTCTGTGAGCACACTGTTCATCTTCACAATGATGGCGGTTGCGCTTCTTGTGAGGAGATACTACGTAAGAGGAATCACACCTAAGAAAAATCTGGTGAAGCTGGCTATATTTCTGCTGGTCATTATTGCTTCTTCAATGGGGACTTGTGCATGTTGGGGAATTAATCCAGGAGGATGGGTCGGGTACACAGTTACCATACCCGTTTGGTTTTTAGGGACTTTGGGAATTACAGTTTTGTTGCCGCAAGAAAGAACACCTACAGTTTGGGGAGTACCACTTGTTCCATGGTTTCCATCTTTGTCTATTGCTATAAATTTGTTTCTGATGGGATCTTTGGGAGCCAAGACATTTATAAGGTTCGGGATATGTACTGTTGTCATGTTGGTGTACTATGTTTTTTGCGGCCTCCATGCTACCTACGACACGGCCCAGCAAATGAACACTGAATCTGCAAAGATTAATAGAGAAGATGACAAAGAAGCCAAAGTCTAGCCCTTCAAATGGAATGGAGGTATTTCCAGCTCATCCACAATCTAGAACCTCTCCTGCTCCAAAATAAATATCATCAAAAACAGTATTATTAGGCAAGGCAATTTCGAAATTAAAAAAAAAAATAGCTTGATTATCAAAACTCTATCATCAATTGAATTAAATATAATTACACTATGCCCACCAATTCTAGTTCATTTGTTGATATCTATATATAAAATTCTCGTATGTGTGTAAATTTGTATATGAGATATATTATAGCATTTCTAGTTTTATTTTTCAGATTATAAAATAAATTACTTGCAAAGAAGAATTCATCAACTGTCGATGTTGATATTCTTTAATAATGTTGGAATTTTGTATCATATCCTGTGTTTTCCTATTAGCTGAAGAAATCAGACGAGCTTAGGTTTCTGAAGCAAAGAAGATTGATTCCAATTGTCCAAGAGAATTAGGTTAGGGAATAAAATTACTCATGTTATCCCGAAAAGAAAACCAATAATATAATCTGATTATATGTTGATAGTCCCAATCAGCAATTGGCAATTTTAAGGCTCATAACAAGTGACAAAAAGTCTGCAAATTTATTATTGACGAATGAATGTTTAATCTGTCCCGAAGGGCAGAGCGGGGCTTCCTAAAATGATGCACTCGTCATAGGAGGAGAAGGCCTTCAAAACACGCACATGATCACCCACTCTGATTGCCTTTCCTGTTTCTCCACTATAATTCGTGCACACCATAAACTGTCCCATGTAAACCTACAAAACATTTTACAACCAAAACCATGTTGATTATATTATGCCTGTTTCGGTAGGAAAAAGAAAAAAGAAAAAGATTAGGCAGCAGTTGTATATCATCTAAATATCATTCTACGCACCTTTCCCTGGTGTTTCTGAGCACTAGGACGCAATATTTTGTCAGAACGGAACTTCATCAAAGTCTTAGTCGGCTCAGATCCCATTTCTGCAGTTTCTTGATTAATTGTGGGGACCTGAGATTACACTTGTATTAGATAATCCCCCATTTTATTGGTATCTATCTACCATGTTTAAGACATGTTTACCTTACAGCGGTCGCAGAGCTCTCCCCCATGGAAAACTAAGCCATTTATTTCAATCTCATCCCACAAATCCTCAGAGAAAGGTTTGCACCCATCAACAATGAGGCTGCCAAAGAAAAGCAAAACAAACACCAATGAAATGGAACATTAGCTAGCCCATTTCTGCATGGAACGGGATATTCATATTATGATGTCGGTTGAAAGATATATATAAGTACAACAAGGAGGCAAGCCAATTACTTGGCTCTAAATCTGTTGAGTGATACAGGTTCTGAGAGATGTTCGTTTAGTTCATTTACTGATTCCTGCAAGAGAATGAAGTATACAAAAGACCGATCTAAGATTCTTGTTCAAGGCAAATGTAATAGTTTTAACGTTTACCTTTTCTAATTGCACTTACTTGGGATAGCAGCAGGAAGGGATACATATCGGTGAAGTTGACTGTGTGGGTGCGGGCATAATCAGAGTTTACAGGCCTGTAAGCAGATGCTGCATTCACAAAACAAGCACTGCTCATTTGATTTTCCAAGAAACAAGGAAATGTGGAGATTATGTATATAGTTGTATCGAGGCAAAATAAATACATTCATCGAAACGAACTAGTCGACTGGGTTTCCCTAAATAATGAGAGAACCAGTTAGCAGCTTCATCACCCTCGTCCAAGGCAGAGCCAGACCATTCCCAGACTGAGACACCGTCGGCCACTGCAGAAGGTACAGCTAATGGAATCTTCAGAGCATTCATACCAGGTCCATTTATCACTGTAAGAAGAATTGGTAAGTGTAAATAACTTGAAACAGGGGAAAATGTAGTATATTTTCATAAGTTGAGTCAAAAAATATAGTTAATAGGGGGATTGACACCTAAGAAGGAGGTTTGATTAGGTATCCAGGCAGGAGAAAAGGCTTCAGGTGGCAAGTCTACTTGAATTAGGGCAAGTTTTGGTTGGACTCTCTGAGTGTACATCCTGCCTTTGGAGTTGATAACCATCCATAGTCGATCCCATCTTAATCCTGACCATTAACGATCATATTATTATTATATTATCGATCATTAAGAAGAGCCATCCATGGTAATCTTGAAGAAAAAAAACTATTAGATCAAATATTGATTGATTGATTGATGATAAATACCGTTAGGTGTAAGAGAGGCTTGCGGGGTGGAGATTGGACGGCATGACTTGATCGGGTAGACGAATATCGACTTGAGCTTAGTCACCTGTTCTCCGGCATCCATTATCGGCAGAGATTATCTTCTGTAATTTTTTCTTTTCTTTTTTATAAGAAAGTGAAAGTGAACTTGATCATATCCATATCCATATCCCCCTTTCTATCATATTTTTGTCTGTGTCTCTTTTTCTGTGTAGTTGGTATATCATATTATTTCGTGTTTTACTTACTACTAAATTGTCTGCAACAGTATGTATGTATGCCATCTTGTTTAAACAAACAATTACATACATCATAACGTCACTAATTTTACTATCCAATCATTCCACATTTATGTAAGTATATTGCTTTTAAGTTTTAACTCCATTCTTTCACTGTTCATGCTTCACTTAGATCTCCATCTTCAAAAATTTAAAATACCAATCACATCTCTACAATAAAAAAATCTAAAAGAATTCATCGCTAGATCTACATACCAGGAATACTTGATTCTATAATTCTACCAGAAAATGGAACCAAGATTGATTGCTCAACTTCGAGTACATCTTCCCAAAATTTAGACTATTTAACCAAATCCAACTTGCTTAAAACAATAGACATTAGACAACCGTTTTAAACAAAACAAACGAGTAAACATGAGAGTCTCAATTCAGAAACAAAAGTCAAGTCTTGTGATACATCCCCGCAAATCCAAATCAAGCTTACATCAAAATACTTGGTATTGAAATTAATATCTCAAAAAGAAATGCATCAGCAAGCAAAACATAATGATGATACGAGAGCAATTATTAATCATCTATCTGAGCCTCCTAGCCTCTCGTTCAGACTCTAGCAAGGTGAGGATATCTCCTTCCCTAACAGGGCCTTTGACATTCCTCATTATGAAACGGTTCTGATCATCGATAAATTTCACCCTCACCTGAGTAACTTGCCCACGTGAACCTGTCCTGCCAATCACCTTCACAACTACAGCATGCTTAATTTGCGACTCCATTCTGCACCAACCAAAACAAAAAAAAAAACTCTCAGGAAATCAAGCTTAACTGGTAGCAATATTGTGCAATGTCTATGGAGAAAGCACATTGAGACTTAAGCTCAAAATTATTAGAGAACACCCAACAAAAAACAAAATTAACCAAGAGACTAATGAAACAGCTAAGAAAAGCTTGTCTAGAAAGCACAATAAACTACCTCAGCATTAGCAGATAACATATATACTAACAAACTATGCAGACAAAGACTCGGAAACATAGACAGAGTAAGTAGCAGTATATTCGATGATGAAAAATCAGTTGTAAACAATTGAGTTTATACATCCACTGATCCACATACTACAACACAGAGTTTGATTCTTGATTATTAACCTCACAAATACCGAAAATAATATTTTCAATAATTAAAATCAACATAATTCTGCCCTATAAAACATTACATTCATGAAATTAACCATAAGACTGCACAGTGTAAGACAGTAAAATCAAAAAAAACAAACATAAAGGGAACATAAACTGAAATCAAAATAAAATAATTCAGCATCTATTAGAACGAACGAACGAACGAACGAACGAACGAAATAACGGCATAATGATCTAAATATACTGACGATATAAACATATTATCGAAGATGAACGAACCTGAAACGAAAGAACACAGAGTTGGAGCGGCAGGCGAAATTGTTTGATGCCAAGAACGAAAATGAAAACCCTAGCAGGAGGATTTCTTTTTCTTTTTTTTTTATATACAGGCCTTGGGTGTAGGGAAAATTACATTCCTACCCCCACTCTGTCACTTTTTACAAATGGGCAAGACCGAAACACAAAGCCCAAACAAAAGGTTTTCTTTTGGGCCCGGAGTTGGGGGAAGTTACATTCCTACCCTCTTTACTATTCTTATTCTTACTTGGAAAAAGTTTTAATTCAGTGTTCCTTGTATATAAATATATAATCGTTGACAGTATCAGAAGACAATGAAAAAGATAAACTTAATATTAATTGATTTTAAACTTATCAAATTATAACCATTCAGGTATTTCAGAATTATAGTTGGTGAGTAAACAGATTGTTAGATCAACATATGTATTTATTTAAGGACATGAATGCATAATAGAGATGATGAGCAACCTTAATTCTATTTGAATTTCTTAACAGAACATACATAATATTATTATACATGAGGCATAAAAGGTTTTAAGTTGGATGTCTTTGCATGGGCAAAACCTGCTATTATTACAAATATAATCACCACTGTGTTGACAGCTGATGCAATCCAGTTGAAGTATGAGGTTTTTTTCGCACTCGTCATTGCAATCGTCGATGCAATTATGAGAACCCCAACAGCAATCGGATCCAATAAGTTGAACCCATCGGTGAGATTTGTATGTATACGTAACGAGTTGGGGTGGCGGTCCAAAAGGGTAGTGAAGTAAGAAGTCCAAGATCTAGCAACTGCTGCACTTCCGACAATGGATTCGAGAAGTATATTACCTGCTGTAATAAATGCGGCGAGATCTCCTATTTAGACTCTCATGTAAGCAAATGATCCTCCAGCGACAGGGATTTCAACGGCGAATTCGATGTAGCAGAAAACAGGGAGCATGGCAGAGATGCCTGAAGCCACGTATGAGAGGACAATGGCGGGCCCCGCATGGTCGTGTGCTTCTTGGCCGGTGAGTACAAAGATGCCAGCACCGATGACAGAGCCAAAACCGAACCAGGTGAGGTCCCACCAGTTGAGGCAGCGTTTCATGCTGTTTTCGCTCTCTTTGCGGAGATCGACAAGCTCCTTTGAGTCGTCGGACCTGCTCAGGAGGCGGTCTTTGAGTCTGGATTTGGTCTGAGAAAGGGCGGATACGTAGGAACTCCAGTTGTCGAAAGACTTTTCTGGGAAAAAGTCTTGTTTGCTCCAACTCCAGTAACTCTTCGGTTGGGCATCAAAAGTTGTATCTCCTTCTACTTCCACATATATATACATATATATATATATATATATATATATATATATATATATATATATATATATATATATATATATATATACATATATTTGGCTTTTAGCTCTTGATATGTGTTCTCAGCGACTTGGTATTAATAGCACAGTGGGTGTGATCAATCACAGGGTAGATGAGAGCATTAGTTATTGCTGTGGGGTCTTGCATTTACTTTTCTTGTAGAATAGACAATTGATCAATCCAAGGAAGTCGGCTATGTGGGCGGCTGTCCCATTGATATGTGACCTAAATAGGCATCTACTGGATTTTTTCAATACAAACAAAATGGACTTTTATAAAAATCAGTGCATCTTAAAACAAGTGAGATTAAGTTGTTTCAGATATACGGTAAATAATTTCAAAAATAGAATTATAATGTCTGCCCAAGCAAAACCAGTTGCATTTTCTGTTATAACTAGAGCACAAAGAGTCGCCCTACTACACTACTATACTAACACCCACCCAAAAAAAAAAAAAAAAGAAGAAAAGGATTACCACCATGATTTCCATGCCTTTTGCATTTTATTTCCAACGTATCTTAATCCATGCACTGCACCGGCAGTCAGTAGACCTGCAACAGCCTGTCTTGCACTGGAAATCATTACTTTGTTTCTCAGAATCTTCCGCATGCAATATGCACCCTCTTCCTTTGATTTTATTAACATTTTTCGTGTAGCTCGACCTGTATGACAATGTATTCAATAGAAATGTTAACCTGTTGGCTGTGATCAAATCATTAAAACATACTATATCAAGAATCTCATTCTATAGGAAATACATTACCAACCAGCGTATGTAGTTAAGCAAATGTTAAAACCTTAGAACAATACTATTAATTAAGTTTTTTATTCAAAAATAAAACATAGCAAATAACTCTTAGATCATACCAGATTCATCAAACACTTTCTCCTCTCCGAGCTTGATTCCCATCTTGCTTCTGAGTGGCAAAGGAAGGGAAGACACAAGGGAGCAAGTGCTAGACAACCCACAATCCTGATTTGACAAATCAAGTACATCAGATATTTCGACAGCAACTTTGTCTATATTCATCTTCTAAATAAATTAGAATAAATCCTTGCCTAGATGCGGCTTAGTTTTGCTCGTCGTCAGGTAAAAACCGTTTCTCAAATTTACTAATTCATTGATAAATTATCAATATGGGTAACCAACATATGATTGAAATAATTAAGAGAGCCCAAGAAAGAATTTAAAACTTAACTGTAAGAGGCGGTTTCCTATAAAGTTTGAAAATATGGACCAACCTGAATTATGTTTACTTTTTGATCAACAAAAGGCGATAGTCTTAATAAGTCCCTGGCTGCAAAGTCTTCTAAAAGCGGTTTGTACATCGTTTGAAATAACTTAAATTGCCCTTGCACAATCTTTTTCACCTGGGAAAACATAAAGAAGTTAGTTCTAGCATGTCAAGAAACTACTCTAGAATTGTGTTGATATTTTTTATGGAACTGGACCAGATATGAGAAAGATATATTATTCTACTTTCTAATATGTAGTGGAGACGAGCAGAAAGAAAAGAAGCAGATTTATCTCAAGTCTTGATATGCTATCATATAAGGACTCCTTCCGAATTTCCCGCTTGAGCGTCAATCATATTTACCTTATTTTTATCCTCTGCAAAAAGCATCCGAAGATCACCCATGTATGAGAGGCTACATATTTTGGCATATAACTCTTCCTGAAAATACATCATATCTGATTTACTTGTTATAATTTTCAACTTCAAATGATTGCGGAAACTGAAAAGAACCAAACCTCACTGAACTTTGACGGCAAAAGAAGGAGAGCGGCGGAGGTTGCAGCCTTCAGATTTACAGAGTTGAGTTTTTCTATGTCCAAGTTATCTATTATGACTTTAACCTGAACCATTAAGATGTCTCTGGTGTTACATATGAACAATTAGTACGTAAGCCCATGTCCAGTAAAATAAAGACATGATAAAAATTAACGGCGGAAAGTAGGACTGAAGTATGAAAGGTTATGTATTTTTTTTATTAAACCGTCAATGAAAAGCAATTTTAATATATGAATTCCGTCGAATTGAGAACTACAGTAAAAACATGCATAAAGAAATTGATTTCAATTTTCAAGTGAGTGTGCCCATTCTAGAGTTGATAGAGCTGATTTTGCATACATTAACTTCAATATGACAGACTACTAACAAATGAGTTCAGAGGAGACAAATAATAAGCAAGACATACTGGTTTCTGCAAACGACCACTCATGTAGAACCTCTCCCATCCCAGAATGTCCTGAACAAGATCATGCATTCGAACAACACCGTACTTGAACATCTGGAGGAGTATCTCATGTCATATTCTAATGAGAATACACCAAAGAGTAGACCCATATAGAGCAACTAGATAGAGAATATATATGTAATAAACCTAGACAGCTTCACAAAACATCATAACAACAATCGTGATGAAATAAATACCCGATCCTTGTGAGAAACAAATGGATTGAAGTGTACACCAACACCGATGTCATCTGCTACCTCAGTAATCTACCAAAACAAGTTCAAATACATATCATTGTAAAATAAACTAAAAATCCAGAATGAGAAGATAGATATGAAGTAGCACCAGCCGCGATCCGCCAAGGTGGACCATCCATGATGCGTAATGATTCCGGTTCATCTTCAGATTCTTGATCACAAAAGGCCAAATCATCATCAGTTTCTAATCCACATTCATACCACTGAAAGTGTAAAAGATGAAACAAATACCTCAGTGTGCCATTGCTGGGGATCTGACACACCAAGAATGTAATCTATCATGGATGCCTGGATAAACCAAATCAAATCATCCAAGTGAAAAATAAAATTGAACGTGAAAGTGCGAAATTTGGAAAAAAATAAAATTCGACTGCTAAAAAGTATAGGCTCAAGCAAACAAGAAAGTAAAAAGAAAATATAAAAATGGGACCTTGTTAAAATTGTTAGGATGGAGGGAGGAGCCATATATGCAGGCAAACTCAACTGGGGGCAGAGCTTGCAGGAAACTTGCAGGGTCAAGTCTATCTGGACCATCCATTCACTACAATGATCAAAACTTTGTTAGACATTTCATCAAACAGGTCAAGTGCATGACTTGTTTGGCTTAAAAAAACTGCAATAGTCAACTGACAAACTACCAACTGTAAGCAAGCAAGCTCACCGTTGGGGTTGGGATGTATTTGGAAAGGAGGATTAATTACAGGGAGAATTCGAAGCGGTGCTTCAGTTTTAGAAACAACGGTATGAGGAGGAATGTGGATCGGCGGCAATTCTTAAAAAGATTATGGGCATGTTGTCTATGGGCCCAAAAGCAGCAGTAGTTCCCTTATTATTAATTGGGCTGCTATTGCCACTTTCTATATTCCTAATCCAAAGGTTTATTTAATTATTTAATAATAAAAATAAGGTTTTAGAAATACATATAAAGAGTAGGTCACTTATGTGAGGTAGTAGGACAATAATACATCAACCATGTAACATATCGAAATTGAATAAAAAAATGTTTAGCTTTCAATGGCCTAATAAAAGTAGTTTTTGTTAAGATTATCCAAATTTGTGTGTATGGTGTTTGTGTTGTTACCTTTCTCAATCTTAAAATCGTAACTCGCTTTTTCTCACGTTTTAGCTAATAATAATTAGTAAATAACTAGTAAATTATTGAGTCAAGAAAAGATAAAAAAGAAAAAAAGAAAAAGGAAATATTGAGAAATGAAAGCAGTGGGTAGAGAGTCCATGGTTTTCAATCCCACATCGGTAAATCCAAAATATTCTCTTCTTTTATTGTGAATATTAAATTATTTGGCTTTTTATACTTGCTTGCGGACACAATGCTCAATTTCAATTATTTTTAGTAAAAAAAAAAAAAAGGAATTAAAAAAGATTCTATCTTCGGAGTATCTTAAGTAATGAGTATACAGCCAAATGTTTAAAAAATTGTGAAAAAATGAGAAGGGGAAGAAGTTTTTGTTTTGGTGTAATTAGTAAAAATGGGAAGTTGACAAGCAGGAAGCAGCATCAGAATTAGAGACTTGGTGAGGAAGATTTTCAATTAAAATCAATAATGGAATGGTTGTCCATTATTGATTAAAAAAAAGATTTTCATATAACCAACCAACCAACAATTGAAGTCCACACCAATTTGCAATGGAGCTAAGCTACTAATTTTTCTACCACTCTCAGCTTCTCTATCTATCTATCTATCTATCTGGGTAACTCTCTAAAAAAAAGTTTTCCTTTTTCTATCCTTTCTCGTTTGGTTTGTGTTTGTTTTTATGTTGATGATTCCTTGTGATATATCTATCATCTGGATAATTAAAAAGGCTAGAGCTTTCCGCATTTATTTGTTAATTGTTAATAATAATCCTTGTGATTTTTGAATCATGTTTTCATTCTGTTGGATGAGATGGGTTCCATGTATTACTGTTTATTGATCGAAGCACAACGGACTTTCACATTTACTGTTTGTGTGTATGTACTGTACCAGCCACCAGGATCCAAGTATGTGTGCGGGGGGATGTTTGGTATTTTTCCTTGTGATTGAGTATTAATTTTATCTCTTTTTAATTTTTTAATACATCATGCCTTTAGCTTGTTTTCCATTCCAGTTAGGAGTTAGGACCCTTGCTATGTCATCTCAGACCTTCTTTCTTCTTTTACCTTTATACGCCCGCCCTGTCATGTGAATGTTCTGAAAAATCATCAAATCAATTTTGTTTTTTTATTCATTGTGTCCCATGCTTCATCTTCAGGTATGCCCATACTAGCATATGTGATTCCGACCTTCCTTTATGTTTTTTGCCTAATGCTTTTACCAAATATAGAATTATATTACTTGTAGGATGAATGATGCAAGAGTTGGTTCCTCTCTCTCTCTCTCTCTCACTGATATTTCAAAAACATATTTCCGATTGCTTGGGAAATTTCATGTTAAGTGACGTATTAGAACCATTTCTAACCATTCAAATTGATGTGCTATACTCGACGCAGGGTTGTTTTGGAAGAGTTTGATACGAGTCTATTTGTGTGATACCTGGCTCTCGAGCATTCTACTGCAGTTTTGTTGAAATGTCTATGCTAACAAAGTTACGCTTAATTACGGTTGATGTTACTGGCACACTAATTGCTTACAAAGGGGAGCTCGGTGACTATTACTGCATGGCAGCCAAATCAGTTGGACTCCCTTGTCCTGACTATAAGCGGGTACATGAGGGTTTTAAACTTGCTTACACAGAGATGGTAAATAAGCACCCTTGTTTTGGATTTTCAGAGAAGATACCAAACATTGTCTGGTGGAAGACATGCGTGCGGGATTCTTTTGTCCGGGTAAGAGGAGATTGAACTATCGTTTATTTCCTAGGTTCTCACTGTCCGGCCCACACCAGAAACTTTCCTAACGAGTTATGCAAGTAAGATAAAACATATTAATTCTAAAATTATTGATCTCCTTACAGGCAGGATATGACTATGATGAAGAAACATTCGAGAACGTTTTCAGACGCATATACGCTACCTTTGGTTCCGCTGCACCATATAGTATCTTTCCAGATTCACAGCCATTCTTGAAAGGGCTTCGTGAGAAGGGTATTATTGTTGGAATCGTGAGCAATGCAGAGTATAGGTATAAGGATGTAGTCCTTCCAGCATTGGGTTTACATGAGGTAAACATTTTGCATATGAAATGTCTCAACTCTTTTTCTTTCACTGCATAAAGTCTGATAATTGCAAAATGTTGAATTCAGGGATCGGAATGGGACTTTGGCGTATTCTCAGGTCTCGAAGGTGTAGAAAAGCCAGACCCAAGAATGTACGAGATAGCCTTGGAGAGAGCAGGGAACATAGCACCCGAAGAGGCTCTTCATATTGGAGATAGCATCCGTAAGGACTACCTGCCCGCAAAGAGTGTTGGAATGCACGCCCTTTTATTGGACAGATTTAAAACGCCAGATGCTGAGAATTGGAAGAAATCTGGTGCTACTGTACTGCCCAACTTGGTTGCTGTACAAGAGTGGCTTTCCTCTGAGGAACATGGTCGCTAGTAACTTGTTTTCGAGTCTACTACAAACAAATTTACTGCCATTTTTCTATCTGACAAGTTGTAGTAGCAAACTTTTGTAAGGGATATTGTTTTATCTTGTTAATGATTAGACACTGGTTACCTAATTTAATCAAGTAGCTCTCAGTTTCAGTGAGCATAAAAGTGATGTTCAATGCAGATTTGTAGTGAACAAAGTGAATCATAGTTTTACTGAATATCATCTTCTGAAGGGTATGCATGAAGCAGATCTTTATACCCAACAAGAGCAACAAAAATACTGCAACCAAATTGAATGCATATCGACATTTTGAACTGAAAACGTTTCCTGCCCTCTTTGCAAGGTAATAAAATCAGTCATTACATAAACATAAGGGGTGCAGAAAATACGGGAAATGAAGAAAGAAACTTTAAATCGTCAACAGCATCACAGATAGAATTCAACAACATTGGCATCAAGTATTTAATAAACTAACAACTTTGAAATGCAGCAAAACAAGTCTGGTAGACCAAAATGCAGGCTTAAGAAGTCTCTGCAGCAGGTTGAGTAACTCCCGAATCGAGTAACAGCTTAGCCAACGCCTCTGGCGAGCAAACCTGGTACTTAACTTTACCATTAGACACGAAGACCTCAGCCAACTCAAGCTTCTCTGAGGTGAGACTTGTGCTATCCATTGTCTTACTAAGCACCTTGATTGCCAACTGAACAGCCTCTTTCCTCGTGATTTCATCCTTGTAGTCTTGCTTAAGCATCGACTGAGCGGCTTGATTATTTGCTCCAATAGCTGCAGCCTTCCAACCACTGTAGTTTCCACTAGGGTCACTCATGTAGAGCTGAAAGCCATAGTTTTTATCCCAACCTGCAAAGAGAAAAGAAACACCAAATGGACGGAGCCCACCAAACTGAGTGTAGCCTTGCTTGGTGTCGCACAAAGACTGAACCAACTGTTCAACCGGCATTGGCTCTTGATAAGAAAAAGTGTAGCGCTGGGCTTGGACTCTGGCTGTGTTGATGAGAATGTTGGCATCAGACATAATTCCAGCCACAGCACAAGCGACATGGTCATCGATCTTGTACATTTTCTCAGTGGCAGCAGAAGTCTGTAGAAGCTTCGAAGTCACTTTTTTCTCACCAACCAAAACAACCCCATCTTTGGATAGAATGCCTATGGCACTCCCAGCATTGCCAATTGCCTCCATTGCATACTCAACTTGGTAAAGACGGCCTTCTGGGGAGAAGATTGTCGTACGGCTGTCATATCTTCGAGACATGTTGTATACTACACATAAATACTTGATTATGAGATCAGAGTCCAAGTCAAATTAGCAAATAAGTGACCTAAGATAAAGATAAAACAGTTTAAAACATGGATATGCTGAACCAAAAAAGAAGAGAAATGGGATTGATCATGCACGAAAGAAATTGGTAAATTCACATAGACAACCTGCAACAATTATCTCGAGGCAAAATGGAAGATAGAGAGAACTGCAAATGACTAGCCCTTCCACAATAATATAGGCGATTTAATATGAAGCTTAATTAAAAAAAAATCTGCCACTAACGGAAACCCCCAAATATCAAACAAAAGATTAGGTCTGCGCAGTTGACACAAAGGTGTAACAGAAGTAAGTGGACCAAGTACTGAATATATGCGTTGTTTTTCCTTTAGACAATGTTGATAAAATTCAATCACCATTGTTACAACTTCCGAAAAGTATGAAATTCCAGTCTGTGAAAGTTGGGCTATGGGTTTGTCGTGCTTAATTGATTTTTCCAATAAATTGGAATTATTTCCATTTCATCTGCCCTAATCACAAAATTATAAATTTACCAGCAAGAAAACCAATCAGCAAACATGTTCGTGCCGATGTATTTTTCCCAGAAACAGAATAAGAAAATTATAGGGACAGATAAAGAGCTGATAAATGAAATTACGGTAAAACACAATCGAAAACCTAAGCAAATACATAGAGAGAGAAACGAGAGGAAAAAACCTGATGAAAGATCTGGATACGGATCTCGAGAAAGTAAACAAAATGTCCGGGCACGAAAGGATTTTGATGAGAATCGGCGCTTTGGAACTTCACCGGAGCAGCAGCAGCAGCAGTATATATTTTGTTAGCTGTCTTTTCTTCCAAGCCTTGTTCCGTCTTTGAAAATAAATAATGTGGAATTTTCAGTTTGACCCCAAAAGTTTCCATTAATTCATTATCAACCGGCTCAATTCTTATTAATTTTTGTTAGTTACAATGGGCCTTAGCCCAAAACAAAAGAGGATAAGCGCATGAGCCCAAATTTAATAGGCTTTAGCATAATTGAGATCATTAAGTTTAAGAAAGGACCCAAGCCCATATTATCTTAATCAATGGTAAGTAGCCGCTAGCTGTGACACGTAGCAATCTTGGCATTTAGTCAAACAATATTGAAATGCAGGATAATTGGAGTGGGTGTTGGATGACTGCAAAATGGCCCACTTCAGCATCCCCACCCTTTTAAAATAATAATAATAATTATTATTATTATTATTATAAAATCATTATAATAACACATATATTTCCAGTACCATATGCAGTGAACATAGCGTTGAATAATTGAATCAAATCTAGCCAAATGGGCGTGTGATGCAAACTAGCAGGGATATGCCCCAAACTCTTGCTTTTGTGATGGAGGATTTACTTTGTTTGATTCTTGTAATTTCAACTTTGTTTAATGAAATATGTTACTCATAAAAAAAAAAAAAGGCATATCATATCATCATCAAGCCAAACGCAATTATCAAGAAGCAAAGTAACGACAGCATACAAAAAAAAAAAAAAAAGGATGAGAAATGTATGTCTGAAAATTAACTTGTGTCAAGGCCAAAAACATAATTTTACTTGGTGGTTTTATGATCTTCATCTTGATCCTGATCTTGCTGTTCAGAGTGGGAAAAGAAAGCATCATACCAAAGACAATGATGGTCTTCTTGTTTCAGGGCGTCAGAGGAGCCCGAAGCTCGAAGTCTCTGGTCGGCAATCATTTCATGGCTGAGTCCCCATTCTGTGAGCTTGTGATCATTGTGATTTATGGAGAGGCTGTACTCTCCACCGGATCCTAACTGCATCACTATAAACTCGCAATTATCTGGATTCTTGAGCCTCTCGAATTGATCCACACTCCACCTGAACCACCTCATCATAAATATCCTAATCGCCAGACCGTGCGACACTATCACAAGATTCAGCTCGCCACTCCCCCCATCATTATTATTATTATTAGGAATGCACCTCTTCATCTCTATGTCCCTCCACAGTGATTCAAGAAAATCTGCATCATACATCATCTACCAATTTACTAACATAACATGGTCATCATACTAAAACAAAAATAAAACAACATACTTGACACTCGATCGTACACATCAGCACCCGATTCTCCATCAGGGAATCTATAGAAGAATCTTCCAAATTTATTCCTCATCTCGTTCAGCTGCTTAATTTTGTGGGTATCGTGGAAATTCCCCAAGTCCTGTTCTCTGAGCCTGCACTCTTCTCTCACTCCAGCTATCTTGCTCTCCGGAAAAGCCCGGCCCATTTCCCTCAGTGTCGATCTAGTGCTTTTATAAGGGGACACATATATGTACACCTTCCAGTTGCAGTTCTCGTCCAACAGTCCCTTGATCAATACACCTGCTTCCTTGGCTTGGTCCATGCCCTTTTTGGTCAATTGAATGCTGTGATCTGGCAAAACCCCATCTTTGTTCTCCATGGTCTCACCATGCCGGACCAAGATTATGCGCTTTGGAAGCCACCTCTGCTCCTTGGAGCTGCTGCTTTCAGCCATTGATCTCTTCTTTATCACAATTTACAACTATTGTATCCCCTTATCTATGCTTTTAAGTAACAGATATGTGTTTGACTGCTGACCTATGCCCCCCCTTTCTCCTTACAAGCCGATCAATTCTCTTGGTCTTACCCACATATATAACCTACTGCTGAACAGCAATAAACTATCAAAGTGTAAGATCTTAATGAATATATAAAAAAAAAAAAAAAATATTGTCTTAGTGAAATGATTGTATATATAAAATAAACTGAGAAAACATCTTTCCAGATCAAAAGAGAGAATGCAATAAAGCTAGAAAGTAAATAAACTACTACCTCTTCTTTAGGTGGTCATGGTCAGGGGGATGGGTAAAAAGCTGTTAATAAAACATACCAGTCTTTGTGCCCATAAATTGTATATGCTCACTCGAGCGGGTGCGAATTCTCAGCAAATGTGAAGTAAAATACCCTGAGTGCTCAAGTATAACAAAAGAGAATAAAGGAAGAAAGGTTTCACTAGTAATTACATATTCAACTGTACATATTATAATATTCACTTTTTTACACATGCAATTTTATATCAGTTTAATCATATTCAATCCTGAACTCAAGTACAAACTTGTATTTTTAGCTCTATGCTTAACAACATAGAAGGGGATTCTAGGGCCAATATGAACTATGAGTTTGCAGTTGGTGAGAAATAGTGATCAATACTAGAACCCCTTTTCACAATATTAGCACGCTTCTGTGGCTGAAAAGAAGCACGCACTTCTGCCTGAATTTCCGGTGGTAATTCTTTCAAGACACTAGGGTCAATCTCATCACTCTTGTAGCTCCTCCACGTATCACTTCTTAAATCATCTTGTCCCAAGTTGCATGTGCTCAGGGTAGTCCCACTCATCGGCTGCTGCTGGTTTCCTTGAACCGACATACCTTTCAAAAAAATCACATCAGCACTTCGTTATTACTTGAAAATCAGACCAAATAGATGCAACAAAAGACGAAGAAAATTGACATGCATTCTGGCAGGGGTTTGGGGGATTCACAGGATAACCTTTAATCCGCAAAGATTAATAATTACCTGACGAAGATGCTCCTCTCTCTTGAAAAGTCTTAACATGGCGAGGCTCAGGAAAAGAGCAAGAGTTGCCACTAGCAAAATATTTCAAGATAGATGAATTTCCCTGACAAAACAATTGATGAACATATTTAGCTAGCATAAGGTGATCAATGTCAATGAGACACGAGATGCTCCCAGAGAGAATGCTCAAAGCAGAAATATCGCATATCACAATTTTTAACCCATAATGGAACAAGGAATGTGTAACCTTTTCCTTTTCAAACTTCCTTTTCTGTTTCTCTGATTTCAAAACAGGTCCAAGGAAATCCATCTTTGACTGAGTGACTTTTGATGCCAAGCCCTTTTCACTACCTGATTTGAAACCCTAACTGAATCAGGAGAAGAAGAAAACAGGAAGCACGGAAAAGAAACGATCGTCAAGGAGGCATGGGAAATACCTGAGCATGATAAAGAAATTTCTTCTGTGATCCCATTACTTTGCTCTTTCATCCCAAACAAAGTTGGATCTTGTTCTGCAAATTTAGTCGTGAATACTGAATCCTACAGAGAAAAGCTAAGTGAGCAGAGATAAGCTAGAAATACATCATAAACAATATCGATGGGAACAATAACAATATTGCCCGTTTATCTGCCTGGGAAAGCACCCAGGCACCATCAGTAGCACTAAAAGACTATAATACATCTAAGCTCAACTTCATTTTCTACAAACACTTCTACATATGAATCAAACCTTGCCTTACACACTTCCGTTTCATCTCCATCTGGATTAAAACATGGCATGTCATGCTTATCACTTGCTTCATCTTCATAATTTGCTATTTGCGGTTCAGACAAATGTAGCTCCACAGAGCTTCCAATACCTAAACCAAAGCCACATGCTCTTATGATTCTGAAAGATAAACAAGTAGTTACTTAAGACCAAAATCATCAAAAGCAAAAAATAGTACCTGAGGATGATAGATATGCAGCATCCTGAGTGTGTATGTCATTTGATTCAAGCGCAGAACTGCTAGTTTGATTTTTATTACCGAAGTACTTCGTAATTGAGTGTGTTCCCTAACAAAGCATTGCAGAGAAAAGGGAGAAATTTAATAAAGTCTAACAGTATAGGAATAATCCAAATTATAAGTCAACTTTCCATCCAAAGACTAATTTGATGCAGAAAAATCATAAATTAGATAGGCAGGATAAGACACATGGGTATTAAGGAATATAATTAAACAGAAATATATTAATTAAAAATATTTATTATAATACCAAAAGCTCACCACTGTTTGGATCGACCTTCAAAAATCTCTAATGCATGCAGCAAGACTATAAATAATAAACATGGTTTGTAAAGGATCCATCTCACAAATGGTGGCACATCACACATATATTGAAAATTTGAGTCTTTAAAAGAGAGTTTGACATTAAGAAAAAGTTCTAAAACTAATCAAATTAACTTCTCCAATATACAAAAACACGCAGTCAGTTAAGTGTAAAATAGTTCATAAGAAATAACTATACAAAAAAGAAATGCAGCTAAACATGAAGTTTGCTTTGACTCACAGATGGGGTCGCAACTATTTTACTGGCTGAGACAGAGAGACCCGTTATTGCCCACTCATTGTGTTGCTTCATCTTAGCATGGTGGATTCCAATATATTCACGTAGCCCAGCATGAAATAGGTTGAGGGCATCCTCTTGAATCTTGGCGATCCCATATCTTAACGGACAGGACTTTGAAGGGAACTTTTTAAGTGATTCTGAGTCATTCAACTGGAGGATGAAATTCATAAACTTTAAATACATAACTACAATAATATTTCTTTATATCAAAATGTTAAAAACATCCGGAAAAAGAAGTGAGTTTTTTATGGTATACTGAAACGGAAGCTGAAACAGTAAATACCTTGTGCGCACTTGCATGCAAGGTAAGAGTATGAGCAATGCGTTTATTTTGTTCCAGATCACGAACAAGACGTTCACTCAGTTCTTCACAAAGTTCATATATCCATTTTTGTACCTGCAACCATGGCAGCAATAAGAAAGGTAAATGTATTGAACACCACCACCAACCATAACTTGAATAACATCTAGAAAAAATACATACAGAGGAGATGGTTTTAAGAGCTTGACGTCCAGGAAATGTTTTCCCAGAACCATGACTCTTGGGCAGCAGCCGTCCTTCAACCTCTTCCCCGCAGATTCCCCTGGCAATATTCCATAACCAAGTACTGCATTGATAATAAACAAATCCAAAATCAAGGATATGGCTAATATTAAAATGAGTTCTGCAAAAAAAATCCTCAATGGCAGAATCACATATAAGAAAAATACTAGGAAACAACTAAAGCATCAATCATAATCTTGGAATAGTCATAGCTCCCCGAACAGACCAATATGTTCATACATATAAGAAACAACTAAGCATACATAAAGCAGATAATAACCCAGTATTTATGCCATAGCGTTCTTGAAGCTTATCCTCTGAGAACTGCAATAGATCCCCGACAGTGTCCACACAAAGGTCTGCCTGCAAAGAGTTTCCAAGCTTCCCCCCAAGCTGCTTCCTGAAATAAGTTATTCCTTCAATATATATTTCTTTCATAATGTTTGCTAAGTAGTAATGGATCATCTGAATGGAGATAAATTGAATAACGTATTATTTTAAACTCATAGGTGAGGGATAGCATGGGTGATCCTTACTTTTTGGAATTGAATTTTCTATTGTTAATTATACTAAATATATTTGCCATGAAATGATTCCCACGTACCATTTCACCCCTTCAGACACTTTGAATCAGAAATCTGAAAGAAACTCAACTTACATCTTTTTTATAGGTAGGGATTCAAGCAGTGTCGAAACAGAAGACAAAGGCACAATGGTTTGTTGAGCAGGCTTATTCATACCACTTGCAAGTTTAGCCAGCATCTGATCAAATCATAGAGTCAAGAAAGACACATGCTTCTGCACACTGATTAATATATGCCGACACGTGCATAAATGTGAAATTGTGAGTACTCCCTCTGACCTTATTATGAGCTATGCCAGCAGAACAGGTATATTCAGTCTCTTTCAAGACTTCCAGTCTAAGCTCAGCAACAATAAGGGCTCCACAGGCTAATAATTTATCACGGCGATCAGCATCACTCATATAAAACCATTTCTTCACAGAATCTTGATTGCTGGATCCATCCTGGGTTAAAATAAAACAAGACTAACATAAGAAAGGAAAAGAAAGAAAGAAAAACAGAAAAGAAGCAAAGCCTACCAAATGAAGCCCCAATACATGAGATTTAAAAGCTTCTTCACAAATTGTTTCCAATCTCTCTGGGGGATTTTCAGCTAACATTGTTTCTGCAACTTCAGTAAGATCTAGATACACTTCATCTATAGAAGCGCGCTCACATCGGCCCTTTCTTGAAAGGATTGATACAACCTAAAAATATGATCTCATAATCAAGCAGATGCATAACTTTCATAAAGGATGTGTTACAAAGTTTTACTATTTAGACCTCTGAACCAGCATCTCTGTACACAGTCAGATCCGCTTTACCGCGAGCCACAGGAACTTGGACAAGCTGAATATCAGGACATACTTTCTTTGCTTCATCGCCTCGCATAGAACTTTCAACCACATAGAAAATTCCAACATTAGTAGGTCAGTGACAAGCAATTTTGTTATCTAAATAATGTTTCAGATTCTAACATTTACCGTTTGACTCCATATTTACGAGCCTCATAACCCACAGCAATAAGCCCTCCTCCTTTCCAGGAGTTGTACTGTACGACAGCAGTAGGATGACCTCTTAGAGTTGGCTGCTTACGCTGCTCAACTACAGAAACAAGGAAAAGAACATTTGCGAGAGATTTAACCTAAGAAAAATTAAATGTTGAATAACATAAAATAAGAGCCTACATGATATTGGTAAGTTTCAATATAGTAAATAGTTCAGGCAAACAACTCATTTTATGGACAAGATGGCAGGATTTAACAATAGAAGTACAACTCCAAATCAGTGTCATTAAAGGGTGATTGGTGAACTTGGCTATAAAGCAAACAAAAACTGCGTATGAGGCCCAACGAATCATTTGTTTTGATAAAAACATGATTTAACAGGCATCTCTCACGTTTCATATGTTCATAAGGATTTTTCCACTAGAAGTGACATGAAAAGGCCATATCCAACGAGTTTCCCTCCCCCTTCTGATCAGTATTTAGGTGTACCACAAGTTTTGGTAAAGAACGGATATAAGACCACGCACCAAGGGATACAAGAAAAATCAATACAAGTGAAAAAGCAAGAACATTTAAAGGACCTGCGCCAAAACAGAAAGCAAGAAAGTTCAAAAGAAAAGAAGCAAGAAGGCGGGAAGATTCACAGAAAACCAAGAAATAAACAGGGAATACCACCAATCTTGATATTAATTACCAGAAATATTGAATGAACAAAGAAAAAAGATGTGTCCAGTAAGAGCTGGACCAGACAGAGAGTAAGCAGAAGTGATGAAAAGAAGGTAGTAAAGAAATTCAGACATTTAGTTCAATTCGGGCAATAATGATGATACACAGTCTGTATACGCGTGTGCCCAAAGAGAGAAGTAAGAACCTTGAACATAGAAGCAATCCATGTCAATGTGAGCAATAACCCTGGAATCCGATGATTCTGGTCTTGCCACCGGCATCTTTTCAATTTCCCCCCAATCTTCAACCCTCCTCTCCTCCTCTTTTCCCTCCACTACTACTACACCCTCGACTACGTTTGGAATTGAATTCTGGAAGATGGATGAGAACATGGGCCATTTTATTGGGCAAAACGCAAAACTTTCGTTATTGTACTTTTTAATTAAGGCAACATAAAACTTTTCCTTATTAATTTATAATATTACCCGTTTGGAAGTTAAAACGCGATTTTAAGAGGAAGCGTTTACTTGCCAAAAAATCCCTTCACAACTCTCTCTCTCTCTCACTAAACCCTTGAAAACCCTCCCCCCCTTTTGTCTCTCTCTCACACACACAGACGGACATCCGCAAGCAAACTTCACACCAGTGAGACCATACTTTATCGCTCCTCCCAATACATGTAGATGCCGGTTATTACAAATCAAGAGAGTTCTTCTTTTTCCATTAGTTAAGAGTTTCAGATGAAAGCATTAAGGGTGCTAAGAACACTGTCCTCAATCACCACTGCTCAATCTCCAAACCCCCAAAAATGTTTCACAAGTTCCTCTCTTTTTAACCGATTTTACTCTGCCCAGCCGCAACACGATGACCCATTGCCCCCAACCACCGACGAATTCCACGCCGACGCTGTATTTGATAGCTCCCATTTTGATGATTTAAATCTCAATTCCAGTAATATCGATAACGGCAATCAAAAGCCAACGTGGGACGACAAGTATAGGGACAGGGTGAAAAGCCAAGTGTTTCAGGAAGACATCTCCCAATCCAGAATTTGGAAGAGAGAAGAGGAGAAGAAGAAGAAGGCTGGCAGGCTCGCCGAATCTCTGCTAGAGGCCGCATTGGATGACGATGAGTATGACGATGTGGAGGTGGGGGAGGTCAAGGATGAGGATCAGAAGTCGTTATCTGTCGGGATAATCGGGGCTCCCAATGCTGGAAAGTCTGCCCTCACTAATTACATGGTCTGCTCACCTTTGTTCTTATTTCTTTTCATTGCCTTTTTATTTGAATGGGAAATTAAGAATAAAATCCAGGCTTATATTTCTTGGTTGTTGAGGAGGTGGGGGGATTTCAGGAATAAAAATCATCATAGTAGACCTTGAACTTGTAATTATTTTCTTGTTGGTTTTAGGTTGGGACTAAGGTTTCTGCTGTTTCGCGCAAGGTAAATACCACCACTCATGAAGTGTTGGGAGTTTTGACCAAAGGAGTCACACAAATGGTATGTTCTCGGATCACATGACTCTTTTCTCTGCTTCCAAATGGTTATAATGGATTATATTTTTACTCACAAAGTTGTTATCATCCAAATATTAGCTTAGCATGCATTTTCACATCCGGAGCTGTACATCATAACACAACTTATGCCTGCAGTATTTGGAATGATATCAACATTAGTTCAAGCATTTTTCTTGTTGAAAATTCTATACTTTGGCTAAGTCCTGAGGATACAGGATATGTTCTTGAACCTGGGGCAGCCAAGGCAAAATTGTTACGCCCCAAGATCCTTGGAATCTGACCTATTTATACTAATCATTTGATTTCCCTCGAGTATCTCGGATACTTTAGTAAGAACAAATTGACTTCATATACTTTTAAACTTGTACTGGTGAGACTATAAAATTACATTGTTGTCTTGTCCCTTGGAAACCCAGAAAAATGTATGCCTCGTGAACTACATAGAAAAATGTATGTCAATTGATAAACTCCTCTTCTCAGTTTAGTTTCCTTTATTAGAGAGAGTGGCCTTCCTTATTTAGTTGGGAGGCTTATCTTCTTGGATTTTCTATGGACTGAGACTTTGAAGCAAGATTTCATACATCCAGCAAAATGGAACTTTTAGAGTTCCGAAAATAACTAGTCACATCCGAGATTCATGATTCAGATCATTGTCATATTTAATAACTTGCTAATTCGCCTTAGTTTTCAGTATTCAATTGAAATCATCTTTTTTTTAAACATAAGAAATGAAGCTCTATTATCTTTAATATTTTTAGTTAGCATGTGCCAACAAGTTCTGTTGCAAAGGGAACGGAGTTTGTTTCTTGCTGTTTGTATGGAAAAATGTATGTGCCTTCAAATTTATCAAAGATTTCTTACTTTATCTAATGTCTATGCAGTGTTTCTTTGATACTCCCGGACTTATGTTAAAGAAAAGTGGATTTCCATACAGCGATATCAAAGTTCGAAATGAAAGTGCATGGACTTCTGTTAACTTATATGATGTGCTGATAGTTATCTTTGATATTCACAGACACCTTACCAGGTTCCAGTTTGGCCTTCTTTTAATTGACTCTTACGCTTTTATTATGGACTCAAGAGTGAGACTTGATGCCTATACGTGGACTTGGTGCAATGTTTTGCTGTTTTTAACGTATTGTGTATTAGCAATGTAGTAAACATCTGAGAAACAGTGCCCTGCCCTTATCATCTTGATTTTTCATGAATTTTAGACCCGACTCGCGAGTGGTAAGACTGATCGAAAGAATGGGTTCAATTAGCAACACGGCTCAGAAGCGTGTGTTATGTATGAATAAGGTTGACTTGGTTGCGAAGAAGAATGATCTGCTAAAGGTTGTTGAGGAATTCAGAGACCTACCTGGATATGAAAGGTATGTTCTTCATTTTCATTCTTTCCCCCTGTTAATTGACTCTTCTGATGTCATGCCTGATATCAATCTTAATGGTTTTATAGATATTTCATGGTCTCGGGATTGAAGGGTGCCGGAGTAAAAGATCTCACTAAGTATTTGATGGAGCAGGTGAGTTTGAAAAGTTGACTCCTTCCTATAACTTAAGTTAGTAGTATCTTTTGAATGATATTCTAATGTTTGTGCAATCATCGGATGGATGAAGACTATAGGAGATATATATATTTTTTCAAGGGTTGTGTAATGAAAAGCTTGAAGGATTTTATTTTACTTTTGTTTCTTGTAGTAGAGATTCATTAATTGAACTGTTAGGAAACACCCTATGGCCTATGCATATGAAAGTAGAAGCCCCTCAAAGCTTTGCAAGTGGTCTTATAATGTTCTTTATGCATAGGCAGTAAAGAGACCGTGGGATGAAGATCCATTCGCCATGAGTGAAGAAGTCATGAAGAACATATCACTAGAAATTGTTAGAGAAAAATTGTTGGATCATGTGCATCAGGTAATGGTTTGTTTTCACAGTTCAATGAGTATGCAGATAGAAGGCAGCTCTGGAAAAAAAATTCACTGAGCTGGTTAATTTTCGTCAATCCAGGAAATTCCATACGGTATTGACCATCGCTTGATGAGCTGGAAAGAGTTGAGAGATGGGTCTCTGAGAATTGAGCAGCATTTCATCACTCACAAGATTAGCCAACGCAAGATATTAGTGGGGAAGAATGGTTCCAAAATAGGGTTAGTATGTTTGTGATTTGAAGTCACTTGCTCTATATAAATCGATATATTTATTACCTGTTGGCTTCACTCAAAGACATCCTAGTCTTGATCAATACTTGTGGTTTAATTCTAGTATAGTTGAGTCTGGAATTTGAATTGGTATGCAGGAGGATAGGTGTTGAAGCTAATGAGGAGCTGCGTGCGATATTCAAGAGGAACGTACATCTCATCCTCATGGTTAGAGTTAAATCATGAAATCATCCTTCACAGTAGTTCAGAAGGGGGAGCCAATTTCAAAACACATCCAAAAAGACTTCAGCTTCTCAACAGAGTGTTCAAAAACTGTTTTGTAAAGGCAACCTCCGAATACAGCGTTAGTTGGATCAGCTTCTTTCTGAGTTGATTAATTCGAACACTGCAATTAAATATTTTCTTAATTTCTCTCTATTTTTGGTCGACATCCGTGGAAGAATTATTAATATATATACATGATAAAAAACGAACATACATTATCATATTGTTGTTTGTATTTTATTTTTTGGTAAATAGCATTAAACCACCTAAATTTTGCTCATTTTGCAAATCGTATATCTTCAACTAATTAATTACATAAACAACACACAAGACACTAGACAGGATCCTAGCTAGTTGCAAACAAGACTAGTTAGTTAGTTATACCCAAACTAGAAATGCCTAAATTAACAACATAATTAGCAACAGAATAATAATAATATATTCGAAATATAGTTTCTTGGACAACCTTAATACATACAATAAAGACCATTTTGCCCTCGGAAAAGCAAATTAATATATTAGCCATGCAAACAAATAAAACATAGTAGGTAGGTAGGTAGCAACTGCATGCATATGGTATCAAATATGAATAGCGCGCTAGGCAATGAAATTGCTGAAGGGAAGTGTAAGCTGTTCAAGAAGAGCAGTTATTGGTACGGCCAACCTAGGCTCGTACGGAAACCCATGCAGCTCATCTTCTCTCCCGCCACCACCGCTACTCATATTAATGTACGGACATGGAGGAATCCAAGCCCACTTCTTCCCGACAAAATCAAACAGGAGTGCCTTATCCGCCGACCCTTTAACCTGTATCACAACAAACTGACCATGTGCAACACTGTTGAATCCACGTCCATCTTCAATCTCTGCAAACTGATTGTACAGCTGCTGCGGCATCCTCTCCATCTCCACCCACATACTCCCGCATTCCTGCAGTGTCCACAGCCTCATACTCTTCGGCACGTTCAGCTTGCTCTTCTCCACCGCCGCCACCAATATCAGCTTCCCTCTGCTCTCCACCAGGCTCGGCGACCTCAGAAACCTCCTCATCGGCGCCTGTATCTTCGACCACTCATTCATCGATATATCGTACGCCAGTACACTGAACGGGCTGTAGTTCATGCAGTAGAATCTCCCTTCAACGTGAACCATTCGCCCCGATTCCAGGCTGCACAGCCTCGGCAGAGAAGCTGTTGTTCCCCATATTGAGTAGAATCCACCGCCGTCGATGTGGAAGCTCTCCGAAGTTAGATTCTTGACGGCGTATGGAGATATGAGGTCATCTCCTGCAAAAGCCAAGTCTATAGAAGAGTTGGTGATGGTTAAACCTATTGAAGGACATAGCCTAGGCCTTAGGGTTGAAGGGAGTTGCACTAAAGAATTAATGAGCGGGTTGCAGAGGAGAATACTCTTTGAACCACCCTCTTCAGAAACCCAACAGATTAGTCCACCGGAGGAAGAAGCCGGTGAGAATCCAGTTGGGATTAATGGAAAAGAAATGCGGTACCATTTTAAGTTATCGGGATCGAAAAGGTAGCCTTCGCAATGTGCTCGGCAACAAGTGTTGTTGTTGTTGTTGCTGGTAGTAGTAGAGTTGTTCTTGAGGATGTGGTTTTTGAGGCTTTGTTGCTTAAAGAAAAGGAACCAGTGGCGGTGGGGAGATACTTGGAGGTATAATTCGAGGAAGGTGTTGGAGAATATGAGAGAGTACCATCTTTTACAGACGGAACGAGCTCGAAAGAAGGCTGGTGGAGGAAGGCATGCTATTATACGATCGATCAATCTGTGTGGGAGTCTGCTCCATATTCTGCAGTCCATTCTTGGAGGGTTCATTGAGGTATTAGTAGTGATTGGAATGGAGGTCATGAACCCGTATGGAATATTGGGTATGCTCATTGGACTAGTGTGGAATGGATCCATTATATTGTTTTTTTTTTATGTTAAAACAAAAAAAGATTCGAACTTTAAAGAAAAAGAGAGTGTCTGATCAGATCTTGAGTTGGGTTCTAGAAAAGGAAGGGTTTTTTCATGTTTATTTGGGCAAAAGAAACTGAACTTGTCTGAATTTCAGTGGAGGTATGAATAGAGAAAGAAATGAACACTAGTGGTGAGGAGGAGAAGAAAAGGACCAAAAAAAGAGAGTCTTTTCTTGGGTTGGAGCTATTGAATTACATGAAGGTTTGGTGACATTTTAAGCTTTGTCTTGTTTTTTGTTGTTTGAGTTGGATTAATGGCTTTATGGATATGTTTATATATATAGGAAGAGGCAAATGTGTTTGTTGTTTCCACTACTATCATTCATCCTTTTCACCTTAATCATTATTTCTTGGCTGAGGGAAAAAAAAAAGAAGAAAAAAAGGGCACTGAAAGTCATTTTGATAGATGCATCTATCATTTCAGTGTTTTCTTGTCAATGCCGAGGAAGGAAGAACGTGTAGCAGAGCAGATCTGACAAGTGACAAATGACTAGTTTAAACAAGAAGAAGAAACACAAGCAGAAAGTTAATAATGCCATCTTCTAATGAAAGACTGTTTTTTTCCTACATGTCCGAAAAGCTTGCATACATATAAGTATAAAAAATAAAAATTAATACTACTCCAATATTAGAGAAGAAAACTTGAATAAACTGCAATAGAGAACCATATTGTTCATAGATAATATAATGATTTGTGAGCCACATAGCTGTAAAGAGGCTTCTAAAAAAATGAATCATTTAGCAAATTTTATATGTATTTATTTTAACTATGAGGGATTAAAACATGCATGATGTGGTAGTGCAGAGTAATCAGATCATTGGTCCAATCCATTGTCAGTAAGTAAATGCATGGTGTGTGGGGATGACTGATGAGTTGTTAAAAGTGAAATAATTAAGATGAAAAAGAAAGACGATGAAATCCATGAGATATGAAAAACAATAAATCAGAGAGCAGTTTCTGTATTGAGTGAGTAATGGATATAGTCTTTCTGTAGATGAATTGGTTTTAGCTTGTTTATGTGAATCAAGTACTGATCAGTGTCTTGTTTTTGTCAATTGTCAATCTCTTTCTTTTTTAGTTTTGCTCTTCCATAATAGAAAAAGTTTAGGTGACCAGATATGGAAAATCGTGTTTTCCTCCAAGAAATCTCCCTAAAAGGAAAAAGCGTTTCTCACCAAAAATGGAAACTTATGCAGTCCTTTAAGAAACCTCAGTTGCCAAAACAGTATTTATGTCATTCCCCCAGTTCTGACTTCTCACTCACTCACTACTCCCCAACATTATTAATATTATTTTTTAATTTCATCTCTCTTTGTTTTTCATGCCTAGTATCTATGTATCTATCCATCACCTATGCTAGTTTGCTGCTGCTTCTGCTTACACTTTTGATTGATTCACATTTAATATAGTTTTGACTTGGTGATTGACTCCCTCTTTTACCCTTTAATTATTATCTCTTGGTTACAATAATATCACCATCATCCTCGTCAACTTATTTTTTATTCACCGGTCAAATTTGTTACATAATTCTTTTAACCTTCAATAAACACCCGGAATAAAGTAGCATTCTTGATCAAGACATAATCACTTTGTTATGTCATTCAAATAAATAGACTGTAATTGAATACAAACGTTCAAGACAAGGTTTCAAGCCCATAATATCAAACAAAACTTGGACATGGGAAATTCAAAGATAACCCAAATGCATAAACCTCATTAGGGCAACAACGTACTTGGTCTATGATTTTATATATGACTCATGATTGGATAACTACTAATACTGTAAGGAAAAAAAATTTGATTTGAGATCTTTTAGATATAAAGGGGCTATCCTGCAAACCCATTCCCTAAATATTACAACACTTGAATAAACAGAAAGAAGTGCAACAAAGATAGCCGGTTAGAGCTGGCAGATATTTCAATTAGGATCTCTAAAGACACACATTTCCCACCGTTGCACCAAGTTAGAATGAGGCGTGATCTCATTTAAAAAGCCATACGACCAGCAAGTCTGCTCTCCGATATCCTTCTGTCAATTGCTGCATCAATTGAGCTCATCTGAAACAAACGTACAAGCAACTCAATATTAGGGAACCTAGAAAAATCACCACTATATAATAGGCAGTGAAATATTAGAGTTTTGCTTGTGACCAGTAGATACAAACTTTGCCAAAGGAGCTGACCTGGAAAATCGAATTCACGTTCAATCTAAAAAAGATATTGTATGACACGAATGGGCAAAAATCTGTTGGATAGTAGTTGTTCCATCCGAACCAAAACACTTACGGTCAAGCATGGGTAGAATTCGCAAGTTTTGAACAAACAAAATGTTTAAATAGTAAATACATACACTTTGTTAACCTTGTATGAAGTTAGTATAAAATCCTGAAGTGAGTCAGAATTAAATTACTAACTATACGCAAAGAAAATAAAGGTACCTACTTGAACCTCTGTTGAACCATAAAATCTGTGAGATTGCTTGCCAACCGGAGAATGGCCAAGAAAGGAAAAACAGCCCATCACATCAATGGGGTTGAAAATTAGCGATAGACATGATCAAATTATTATGCATATTGTTCTGTTCTTTACTTTTATCAGAGAATTGTGAAGCACATATACAACAGCCTTTATATAAATGAAACAAAGAGTAAACAAGTTGAATCGAAATCCAAAGAAGCAAAGCCTAGCACCTGGATATTTGAACAATTCAACTCAGTGTCCATGCCGAAGAAGAATAAATTGACTTACCTGGGTATTCTCATCATGCACCTGATACATCGACAATGACATTCTTCTTTCCTCCTGCAAAATTCAGATGAGAAGTGAAAAAAAATGCTTAAGCAAAATTAAGAGCCTCTAAAAATCATACTAGACATTTACAGAAGAGAAGAAAAACTAACCATGGACATAGCCTCATCATCCCACACTAAGTAGACCTCATTAGTTGCAGACTGAGTAACTGGAGCCTTATTTGCAATTATTGGAGGTGGCCCAATAGACGGACCACCGGTATTTGGACCAGAGGCATAAGAATGTGCATTCACAGGAGTTGCAGCTGCAGCAATAAAGAAAATTGTGAGCACTCAGACAAAGTATCATACCCAGGTTTTCTAAACTGTACCCCAATGGAATAGAAGGTTAAACAAATACTAAACAGAGAAGTGTTTAGTTTCTCCAGAAGATGCCAATAAGTCTCGGAGTTCCTGACATATGTTTTGTGTTTGTATCAATCAATATCCATTTTTCTTTTTTTTCAAAACTTTATTTTCTAGAATAGAAGGAATGACACACCATTAATTAAATAGCTAGCCTGAAGTCTCCCACCAGTCGTAGTAAACATGATTATAAAAGAGCTTGCCCATGAAATAAGTCAAAATTCAGCTAATTATGTACTACAGCTATGACCAAAAAAGAGCTAAAGAAAACAGTACAGAAAATTTGGGAACAGAATTTGGTGTTCTATCTAGATATTTGACAAAACGGAGCAGCAGAAAAAAATGGTTGCCAACTCTATTACAACAGAATTATGCACAAACACGGCGCAGTAAAGTTATCCCTACATTTTTATGAATCTAACAACAGTAAATTATCGTCTTAATCAGAGAATAAAAAATATCATATATTACAGGGAAATACCGATTGAGAAACGAACCTGTAAGTCCCAGAGTGTGATAGCTATTTGTTGGCAAAGTGTTGCCAAAGTGAGATTCCGCACTCTTAATTTCTGAAGAAGAGCTTAAAGGTAAACTCATTGGAGGCATAGGAGCAGAAAATGGCGAACTTTGAGGAGGAATATTGTTGTTAGGAACAACAGGAAATAAAGGTTGAGAAACAGGAACTGATGGTGTAGTTGTGGGCATCCCTGGGGGAGTGATCGGCAAGGATGATTGAAGCATAGGAGGTGTTGCAGATAGCATATGCGGCCGCATATTATGAACGGGGAACAAAGGTTGTGGAGGCAACCCCGGTTGTGTAGGTGGAACTGAAATAGCTTGATGTTGATTAAACCAGTGTTGTGGGCGTGGTGGACCTTGCCAACCAACTTGGGGCACAGGTAGCCTGGGATTATATCTGCATTCGCAACAAAGAATTCCAGGTAAAATACATTTTTTTGTCGAACACTGGAGTGGTACTAGAAATATTTTTATACATATCACTTGACAAAGGTTACCTTCTAAATACTTCAACTACAAATGATGTAAAAATTCAAATGACTAATATAAACAATGCATTATTGACATGAAGTGCACTCTTCCGGAGGGACTAGAGATGCCATAGGGAAAATTTAACAACACCTGTCTATGATCATAAGTAAAAAAACAATCCAACCTTCTCCACTTTTTTTAGAAAACTACTTAAGGCCTACATAAGAAGCATATATTTCAATGAAAAGTATCAACAAAGGAACTTACGGTTGAGGCATTGATCCCATAGTTGTCTGGGGAGGATACCCGGTCCTTGCCATTCCTGGCATCACACCACCAACAATTTGGGAGGTCTGGAAATCAACTTTAGCTGTTTTTGAAGGAGTCTCATCATCTGCAAAAGAGAAACAATATAAAATGAGATCAGCCGGACGAAGATAACAGGACCAAGACACCGAAACTCTCTACCATCATTCAAGCAAGAATGACTTTTTTCGTTTTCCACTATAATCAAATGATTATAACTAAAAGTAAGATGAAAATTTGATAAGTATAGACAGATGGAGCTTCATAAGTTCTAGTTGATGTCATTGTTTCAGATGAAACACATTTACTTAAAGACTACCGCGAAGAGAAACAAAAATTACTAATTTACTTGAATTCAGTAAGGTTTGTTTTACTATTCAAAAATTAAATAATGTATACTTAGGTTCTTTCACTCGATTTGGTTTAGGTAAAGTTCTGAAATCCAATATGAAGACCAAATCAAAATAAACAGAACTGTAATCGTATTACTGCCCACCACCCAGCCCGAAAGAGAAGAATGAAAAGTGTAAGTTGAGATCTCAACAACCAATGCAATTCAATGGAGGTTAGAGAGAGGATTAGTAGAATAAGCAATACCATCCTCTCCATAATGAGAAGCCAGGACATCGGGCGGAATTCCTTGCATTCCATAAATTTCAATCTCCGTTGATTCTCTTCCAGGTTTTGCATTTGGAACCCTGAGAAAACAATGCCGTATCAGAATAAGAATATACCAGCATTACTAGTATAAACTATACAATTGAAATTGATTTCGCCAGGAAAGCCTAAGCTAGTAAAGGTTTCCATCTCAAAAACCCTAGATAGCTCAATAACAGCAACAGCATCTAAAAATAATAATAATACTTTTAAATTTCAACAAGTAAGTCGAGAACCTGATGGTAAGACAAAAAAAAAAAAAAAAAGATGAAAGAGAGCAAGAAGAAAAGACGAACTTGGCAACTTGTTCCTTGTGAACCTGGAGAACATGGATGGCCATACCGCCGGCGGTGGACAGCTTCTTGTGGCATACGTGGCACTTGAAATGCTTGGCCTTCTGATGCTGCACCAATATCTTCTCATCTTCAAATTCTCTATCGCAATAGTAGCACCATACTTTATCTACGGCTCCTCTCTTCTTCTTTTTCCCCATTCGGCTTCTTTGTTTTTTTTTTTAAAAAAAACTCGAATCGATATCAATCCACCAAATCAAACGGTAAGATCTAATCTGGATAAAGCACCAATTCGTTCTTTACTTATAAAAAAATAATTGGTGATTTTATCGAATACAAGGTGAATTGAGAAGGAAAAATTGAGGGGAAGGGAGATTAGGGTTTGAGAGGAGGAGGGAAAGGTATTCTTCAGAAATTTAGTTTCGTCTCCTCCTCCGCCTTTAACGTACCAACTTATTTCTATTGTAGTCACACGAAAAAACACGTTTTGTCTCACTTGGTTTTCTTATTTTCGATTTTATAAAAAATAAATAGTTAAAATGCCCTTCACTTTATATTATAATTACATTTACACTTAATTTATAAAAATTAAGTGTAAATATATTTTTTTGACCGTAAAGATTTATAAAACCTCAAACAATAAACATAATATAATCATTCACATTCACATTCACATTCACACAATAAATATATTTTTTTGATTTTCTTCACACGTTCGTCCTCATCTTTAATGATTTTCAGCTAAATTCTCTCATTCTTGCTTCATTTTTTCATTAAAAAAATACTTTAGTTAAAATAGAGGCAGTGGGCTTTAATTTAATGTAAAGCTAGAACATATGGGCCTTGAAAGAACAAAAGTGAGGAAGGACTTGGAGCTAATTGTCACATTGCCACTTCAATTAAAGAAATTTGTAACTATAACGTATAAAATAAATATGCAATAATCAAATATAACTGCACTCTGAAGAAGATGTTAATAAATGTTACACATAAAGACCTGCAATAAAATTCACTTACAATCCAAATGTAGTGGACAATACATAAAAACTAGTACACATCAGACAAATTTGTGATGGTTCACGAAAGAGAAGAAAGTGCACGTAATACATTTGAAGATATTCTGTCATGTATCGGTTCCTGCACAGAATGCAATGAATTCAAGAATTAGTCTATCAGTATTAGGCCACACCAAAGAGTGTCATCTATCTACATCATATTTTTTTTACCTTTGCCAATGGCATTTCAAACTTTGATTTTGTTATCGTCTCAAACAATAGTATATATCGCCAAGCCAATTCAGAAACTAGTTCTTCGGGTGCTTCGGGCAAGACCTAAGAAAGTGTTCCGCGGAGTTAGATTCAACATATAAATTGATCGAAGAAACAAAATTATATTATCCACATTATGACACGTACCTCATCTTTGTAAGGATTGCAATGATCTTTGAACCACAATCTCAAAAATTCCTACAAAATGTTTTTTTTTTTTATTATTCAGAGGACTTTCGTCTTTAGCTAGTAATTTCATACTAAATAGAAAATGGAAATATTTCAGACGTTGGAGTACATTATTAATATCAATTTTAAAGTCAAGAAACCATCACAAACCTTGTCAATATTTTCAGGTTCAAGAGCATTTTCAAAGCGTTCCTTGTAAGAATCGGCAATCCAATACCTGCTAGAGTCTGGTGTATGAACCTAAATAGTTGGCAGGAAAAACAAAAAAGGATCACAAATTCCATGCAATTGAGCTTTGCATCGAATGTACATTTATTGCAGTTTCAGTAAGAAATAACCTCGTCTATCAGAAGTACGGTGCCATCAGATCCTTTTCCAAATTCATATTTAGTATCCACCAATATAAGGCCATGTTCCAGTGCAACTTGCTGCAATATCAGAGACAAAAAATTAAATTAAAAAATTCAACCGTACATGACAACAAAACCTTAGCAGAAGGCTAGAGTAATGCATGCTCGAGTACCTGCCCATACTCGAACAGGCTTAATGCTGCCCTACTTGCTTCATCATAATCAGCTTGAGTCATCAGTCCGCGCTGAACAATCTACAAAAGCAAATTAATCATCAAGACAAGAAAACCTCTCTGTTATTTGACATTGTGAAGGAATCAATAGCTCACACCAAATACGCAAAAGGCATAGTTGACTGTCAATATCACACAGATCCAGTAAACTCAGCAATAGTGCAACGTACTCAGTTGAGTAGGTTTGTACCAGAGTTGCAGAAAGCAGCATTCTTTTGAAATATATATAATCACAATATTAAACGGAACAAAAACAGGCTGGTTGATGGGCTTAAAAGTCAGGTAATATAATAGGATTGGGGTTGTTAGTGTTAAAGCCGATAGATGAAGAATAAAAATATTCAAGAAATGCAAACCTCTTCTGGAGTGATTGGGACATCATGGTCTGCAGCTTTGGTAGTCGGTGTAAGTATATTTGCTGGCAACTTTTGGTTTTTCACCATACCTATTGCAGATGGGGGCAGAATTGTCAGTAAAATAAGATACATGTATAAGTTGGACTTGATATAATTACAGACCTCACCATCAGGAAGAGGATTGCCACAATAGTTCCGAACGCCTTTCTGGTACACAGTCCAGACTGATGTATCGGTACTTCCAGTCACATAACCTCTAACTATGAACAAAGCATCGTAAAAGTGTTAATTTTACGTAGATAGATATACTAGTAAATCAACAAGACTTATATGCATATGCGAACGTGTAAACTTAGACGAAATGACTTCCCAATTGAGGCCATTGTCTGATAAATGCATGAAAAGAAAGAACTGCCATCATAGATTGAAGGACTCACCAACAAATTCAACAGGAAATACGGAACATTTCTTTGCAATAGTTACATTCCTATCTGGAGAGGACACAACTGCATTTGGAACAATGTGCTGAGTTTGAGCAAACCACCACAAACTTGTCTCATTGAGTACCTGAGAAAATAACAGCGTTTCATAAACATCTATATATAATGAAATAACTTTGTTATAGACTCAAGGCTAAATGGAGAGGTAAGTACCTGACCCTTGAAGGGAATAGAAGCAAGAACTCTGTCGAAAGCACTTTGCCTGTCGGTCGTGACCAGGACAAGATAGTCTCCTCCATCATAAATATCTCTCACCTTCAAAACCAATTTATTTATAACTTCTGTATCTAACTCTTATCTAAGTTGCTGGGCACATATAAACTGTATTAGATGAGAAATCCTAGTTCATCTGCTATGAGCCATAGCCATCAATTAGGGTTTACTGTTTACATACATGACTGCTGATAAAAATTAGTTTTTGAATTCATTCTGAAATTCTGAAGAAAACAAGGTTAGACACAGGACAAGCACGCCAAGACACTATTTTCAGATAAAATGGAAAAAAATAAAGTAGCAATAAAAAAAAACCAGATAAAAATGATGATAATAAAAGAAAGAAAAAAGGAAGAGGAAGTGCACCTTGCCTCTGGTCTTGGATTGGAGACCGGGAACAGTTAAATCGAGATGGGTCTCAGAAAGACAGTTGGATAGAGAGCCTTTTATATCATCCATCACTTCATTCTTCCGCTCTCCGTCCGCCAATTTTTCCACGGCGCGTGGTGCTTTCAGGGGTTCGCCGGAGACTGTTGATGATGCAGAAATTATCATTGAATGGAACTTCCTACGAGTATTTTTATTCGGCAATAAAGTTATATGCGAGCGTGGGGATACTGACGGAGAGTTGGTAATATGGATGAAGGGTTTTCCGGCGAGATTCCTCGGAGGGTTTATGCAATGAGACTGAGCCATCACTTTTACAGCCTTGTTCGTCTGTGTTTCTTGCCGGTGTTGTAATAATATACAGAAGCTCTTCGGTGCAATGGGCTTGGGCTCCTTTAAAAAGCCTACCTTTTTGTTATCCGAGTTTGGGCTGGACTGGCGACCCGGATAAAGGTCGGGTCAATACCGGGTACGACCCAACAACAGCAACAAGGACAAGAGAAATAACTGCCCCTGTCAGAAAAATCACCAACTTCAACTTCCACAGTCAATTCACCTTAAATTCCTCGACCCCAATATCAAAACCCTAATTGTATTTCTGGTATCTGCGATCTTGCTGCTGTTCAGTATGAATAGCAGCTCAAACCCGCAGCATTTCTGTCCGTTCTCATATATGAATTTTCTTCGATTTAGCTTGTAATCTTCCTTTTTGTTTTAGTAAGGGTTCCTTGCTTGAGCAGAGTAATACCTTCATGGAATCCAAGCTGGAGATCCACGTACAGACTCTCACACTGCTCATTTCTTGCCTCCTGCTTTCACTCGGAGCTTCCAACTCGGTCAGCCTACTTACCCAAACTCTAATCTTTCTTAAATTACATCCCTTTGTTTTTCAAGTTATTATATACGTCTTCGGTTTGAATCTTTTTTTTAGGGATTTAATGAGTCGCTTGATACCTCTTTAATGGCTCCTCCTTTAAATCAAACTCACACACAAGGTTAGACTTTTTGTTGAAGATTGGTTTGCTTTACCTGTAATTGATTAATATGGGAAGTAAAGTAAAGCATTTATTTGGATATACCTGAAATAAATTTACTTTCCTTGTTGTCAAATGTACTTGCACTGAGAAAAAAAAATTGTCTTTACAGTGCCATGCCCTTCTGGTTGGAGTAGCAACCCTAGTAACACAAAGTGTTTTATGTATGCTGCAAATAATTTATCTTGGGATGAATCTGAAAAGCAATGCAAATCTTACGGTGGGCATCTGGCAGCAGTAACATCACCGCAAGAACTAAATGCGCTTCAAAAGTTATGTAATGAAAATTCCAACGGATGCTGGATCGGTGGAAGATTTATCAACAAAAACTGGAACTGGTCTGATAATACATCTTATTGGAATTCGTCCACCGCTCCTATCTCATTCGCCCTCTCTGGTTGTATCAATCAGTCTTGCTTTAACAGTAATTTGACAGATTTGTGCACACTGATGATTAATGGAACTACGTCTCTCGTGGCTCAAGCATGCAATACGTCACACCCTTTCTTGTGCATGCTTGATAACGGTATGTGCTCTATTTGTTGTTAACCTGTACTCGCATAGAATTACTTTGTTTGCCTTTCGTCTGAAAGGTTGATTTATATTTTGTATCAGAAAATAGATGTTACGGTATGCACTGCCACCAGGAATATCTGATAATTCTTGCTGTTGTGAGCGGTTTCATCTTCTGCACTACTCTTGCTGTTGTACTATGGCTTCTCTTATACAGACGTAATAAAAGGCGTAAACGATCTCGGAAACAGTCAAATCCAGCAGAACTGGCATTAGTTTGTCCTTCATGGAAAGTTTTCACACGCGAGGAACTAAAGTCGATCACAAAGAATTTCAGCGAAGGAAACCGTCTTATCGGTGATGCGAAAACGGGGGGCACTTATAGTGGACTTTTACCAGACGGGTCGAGAGTAGCAGTTAAGAGGTTGAAGAGATCTGGTTTTCAGAGGAAGAAAGAGTTCTATTCCGAGATAGGAAGGGTAGCAAGACTGCACCACCCAAATTTAGTGGCTGTCAAAGGATGTTGTTATGACCATGGAGATCGATACATTGTCTACGATTTTATCATCAATGGTCCTTTAGATAGATGGCTCCACCATATCCCCAGAGGTGGCAGAACACTGGATTGGGCCATGAGGATGAAAGTTGCCACAAGTCTCGCACAAGGAATCGCGTTAGTTTTTTCGTTCTTTCTTTCTTTCTTTCTTTTTTAAATATATTATTATGTCTGTAATTTTGATTCATTTGTTTTAATCAACAGATTCCTCCATGACAAGGTGAAGCCACAGGTGGTGCACCGTGATATTCGTGCAACTAATGTACTTCTTGATGAAGACTTTGATGCACATCTAATGGGAGTTGGTCTGTCCAAGTTTGTTCCGTGGGAGGTGATGCATGAGAGGAGGGTGATGGCAGGTGGGACCCACGGATATCTTGCTCCAGAATTTGTGTACAGAAATGAGCTCACAACAAAGAGTGATGTGTACAGCTTTGGGGTACTTTTGCTGGAAATTGTTAGCGGGCGTAGACCAGCACAAGCTGTTGATTCTGTGGGTTGGCAGAGTATATTCGAGTGGGCCACACCTCTGGTGCAATCACATCGGTATTTAGAGCTATTGGATCCTCTAATATCGTCTTCTTCGTCTTCCTCCTCTGTAATTCCGGAATCCGGAACAATCCAGAAAGTTGTGGATCTTGTGTATTCTTGCACGCAGCATGTGCCATCTATGAGGCCGCGTATGTCTCATGTTGTCCACCAGCTACAGCAGTTAGCACAGCAGCCTTCTTTGAAATAAAATGTTGAGCTGATTTGCATTTTTCTATATCACTAGAAGAATACAGTTATATGCTAGCAGTTACGTTTATTCGCTGATGCTTGTAATGATTCGAAACATATATGAAGTGTTGCCTCGCCTGTTGAATTTTTATTAAGAAACATTGTCCGAGAGTTGCGAAACTAACAACTACTGTAAGAGGCAGTGAGGAAAGATTGATGAGAGATATATACATTTTTTTTTTTCCGTTTCTTGGAGACAACAATATGTTGTTTTCCACGAAATGACTAATACATCACAATTTTGGAGGAGGTAATTAACACGAGTCAGGACTAATTAATTACAAAAGAGTCTCAAGAAATGAGAGGACCGCCATTCCAGAAGCCCAAACATCATCATCCGATACATGCTCAGCTGGAGAATGACTAACACCGCCACGGCATCGCACAAATAACATTGCCACCTTTATCAGAAACCAGCAGATCTTCAATTAGAAAGTGAAAAAAAAAAAAAAAAACTATTCATCGGTTCGGAAGTTAAAATGGTAATAAAGTCACCTACCTTAGTTAGATGAGACATGGCCATTGCATCATGTCCAGCTCCACTCATCAATACAGGCACTTCACCAGGATTCTCGCCACTTAATCGTTTCAGAGCAGTATAAGCCGCGGATTTGAGCTTCGAACTCAGTTCAGGGTCACAAGCCACTCCATTAGCATCATGCTGAAATTATCCCAAAAAAAAATTACATTTTCGGCAACAAGTATGAAAAGATTTAGACGGAAAAATGTCACACCTTGCGTTCAATAACACAAAGAACAGAACGCTTATCACAAATGTGGTACATTCTATTAGACATTTCGTAGATAATTGCCTCTCGTCCTAAATCATCCATTGCACGTACGTCAACCGTGAAGGTCACCTGTATAGACATCATTCCTTATTACACCAACAAAAAGATACCCTTTGGAAACAAACAGTTTCGAGGTGAATTCGACTACTTGCCTGTCCGGGAATTACGTTACTTGCACTTGGCCAAGTTGAAATTTCTCCAACAGTACAAACAAGAGATCCTGCAAGAGATTGTACTGCTGATGTTGTACACTGACTATCATATGATAAATAATCCTGAGGTTGTTTACAAAGACTCTCCATAAATACAATCATTTCTGCAGCTGCAGCCATTGGATCCTGCCTCATTTTCATTGGTACTGTCCCTGCGTGCCCTTGTGAACCTTTCACCGTCACCTGCAAAATTACGAAAATTTACCTGATTTTTTTAATTAAGATATAAATTAAGACATAGATAATCTGAATCGTGTTGCTAATGCAGATGAGAATTACCCTCAAGCGTGTCTGCCCTGCAATCCCTTTAACCAAACCTAGAGGAAGTCCTACAGTCTCGAGCACAGGCCCCTGTTCAATATGAACCTGTCGTGCAAAAGATAAATACTCTTTCAGTCTTGCATGAAAATTGAACATATCATGTCTTTATTCCGAGTAATGCTTTGCATACCTCAATATAACCGAATACAGAATCAGGGTCATATTTGAGCTGCACGAGATTCTGCTCTGTAATTTCAATGGAGTTCTTTCTCAAAGCGCCTTGCACTGTGACGCCACTGAGAATATCTATCTATTAGAGAACTTCCGAAATAGAGTTGAGTACAACTTCTTCAGTTAATTATGTAAATAAAACCTCTTGTCATGCACATGCAGTGTTGAAACAGGTAATACACCAGCAATAGCCGCACTTCCTAAGAAGGTAGACTGAAACCTAACTCCTTCCTCGTCACTAAACGCAATAACCTGAAGAAAAGGAATAACCAAATAATCAAATGTGATGTTCGGATAAGTTTCATCTACGGAGGATTTAATGTAGCCTAAAGCTTTGTTACCTCCACTGGTCGCGTAAGTTTTCCAAGCATTCCTCTGGTTTTCAACACCTTCAATGCAGACACTGCGCTAATAATTCCCAATGCTCCATCGAACTTTCCGGCATCAATGACAGTATCCTACATAAACGCACTCTAGTTAAAAAAAAACCATCTATAATAGGTATATTTGGTGAAATGAAGTAGAGAATATGGTGGTTCACCAAATGAGAGCCGATTAACAGAGCTTTCTCACTTGGATTTAGTCCTTCATGCCGACCATGCACGTTTCCCATTTGATCAGCCCATCTAACAAAAAGAATACGGAAATGTCAATATTGTAAATTTTTTAGCACGGTAATACTGAGAGAATAAGTTACAAAATCTTACGTCAGCAAACCAGCATCTTCCATCCATAGTCGAATAAGATTTCCTGCTCTGACAGAAGCTGGAGACTGGAAAGTCCTTTCAAGATATTCCTCTGTATCACTCACCTACGATGCCGAAAGCCAAATTAGCTTGAGACTAACTGTATCGTATTATTAACATTAAATGAGAATCTACAAAATTTATAGCCTGTCGACAAGAGTGAAGCTTAGTGGTGTACCTTCCCAAGATCAATTAGTCTTGCGACTGCTTCGTCCTTGAGTATTTCTGAATGCAAAAGGTTTGCCCCTTCTGTATATATGTTGAACACATAATGAATTGAATATGCAGCATAAAACAGAGTGCTGACTACAAATTTCAGTTTTACCACAGCACAACCCTTCCAAATCAACTTAAATTACATAATCAAATTAAAATATTTATTTAATAATCCTACATGATGAAGTTGGTAATTTCTTGAAGCTCAGCTCAGCCGCCAACATGCTCCCAACCAATAATCACAATAATAATAAGAATGACAATGACAAATAAATATATAAATAGCATAAAACAACCGACGAATCGCCACTGGTTCAATCTGGAATCTCAGATAAAAAGGAGATTTAGACAAAAGGAAAATGAATAAAATACTAATCGAGAATCCCATAATGAATGAAAGAAGCAAGTAGAAGAAGCAAAGATGGTGATTATGAAATTGGGTTGATGAGTGAGATGGAAGAGCGGGAAAAGGAGATAATTACCAGATAATCCATTAGGGGAAGCCAAGGCATGTGGGAGTGGGAGAGCAGCAACTATTATTATTACGAGCAAGAAAGATAAAACTGACACGAAAACATCGGGAACTGCGACGAATGAATTGGGTCGGGACGCCGCCATGGGTGGTGGGTTGTGCTGCTAAGCTTCCCTCGGAAAGAGAGAGAAAGAGAAAGAGAAGGAAGCAGCGAAATGGGCCACGCAATTACACACTAGAAAATTAAACCGCTCAGCAAAAAAGGTAGAGTCTTTTCTGTGTGGTAATGGCGGCCAGCCAGCAATTGTGGCTTTCCGTATCTCGTGATTGATTGTGTGACTGTGTTCCTAATTGTGGGCCCCACTTGCCATACTGGGCCCCACAAATATGCATGTGAGCCCCACTAGTAGTTATTTTTTGGCCTTCTTTCCCCCTTATTTTGTTATGATGATGAATGTTCAGTTCGTCGTCTTCTTTTTTGCTTTTTAATATATTAATGAATTTTGATTCAGTATAAAACAAGATTCCAATGAACGAATGTAATTAATAAGGAAGATGGATAGACAGAAGAATGAAGATTCAGATTCAGATTCATCATACATACTTTGTCATGGGAATCATTGTCATCCCATTATATTCCCACCATCAGCAACTAAAATATAATAATTAATTAATTAATTAGTGTGATTAGTGCAATCCAACGCTGCTAATTAATGCGCCACCTTTCTGTTAAGTCTGTGTTAACCCTTCCACCCCACTCGCACATTAGCGGCCCATATATATATATATATATATATATATATATATATATATATATATATATGTCTGGACATAATTGGGCCGGTCCGTGAGTGATTTGTCCGAATTGGGCTTCTTGCATCCAAATAGGCTTTTATTGTAAATAATATAATATATGTGTGCGATTTTCTTTAATTAATCAATTAATTCCTACCACATGCAGCAAGCATCTTTAACAAGTAAATATTTGTTCTAATAATAACGCATGGTGTGTAATTAGTGGGCACGTACGTACGGCCTGCGTGAACTCACTCTGTTTCCCCCAAATATTTATATTTATATTTATATTCATGCATAGTTTCATTTTACCCCTTAATTCCATTCCATCTAATTAAATTAAGGTCCAACTTCTGCAATCTTTTATCATTCATGTCAGTAACTTTCATTTTTTCCCTTTTCAAAATTTCTTCATTTATTTTAATATTTCCTTCATCGATTTCATGTACATATATATATTTGCTTTTCTTTTTTACAATGTGTTGAAACTTGAATCACTTTTCTCTTCCATTCACAGTTTCTTGTGCACATTGCTTTATTGGAAATTAATGTATTATTGTCATGCTACTTAATCAAACCAACAGATGGTTGGTTTGATGTTGTATGATATGCATCATCCACTTTAATATTGTTTGCTATATATATATTGATTGTTGACATAATAATTAGTTCCTCTTGTTTGGAAACATCAATTAGTACATATAAATTTTAAAAAGAAAAAAAAATCACATTTTCTTATATATTGATTAACCAATCCTCTTATTTTCTTGGCCTCAGAATTTATTTATGCACCTAAAAAGTGAGTTTAGATGATCAATTCAAGCATTTAGGACACCTAACATTACCTACCCAATCAAACAACCTTCTGAGATATATTGGCAATTGTTTTTATTTATTTATTTATTGAGGAAATTAAGAGATGCAGACATTTCAAATAATGACCAATTCAAGGAAATCTCATTTCCTCCACCACCCCTTAAATTCTTACCACATGCACTCATTTTTCTCTTCAACTGTAATTAAATTCTCAACCAATTGATTCTCAAATTCCAAGGTGCCTAACAGTCTTTACTGCACTAAAGTACATTATTAGTCAAAAACAATTAGTGGGTGGGTGGATCAACCAGAAAATAAATTTACTGTTCATCATAAATACAGATCACAGAAAATTAATCAAGAAACCAAACACAAAGAGGAGGAGAAGGTTGTTAGAAAGATTATTGAAGTAATAAATATAGTTTCCCCTGTTAGAAATTATACCTTGCACGCATCTCTAACTTTGTTAAGAAAGAATTGCATAATTTTGGTGCCATGGGGTACACGACACTTTAAACAACATTTCTTATATTATTATTACAACATAAATATGTATGCATGATACTCCATAAAGAAACAACATCAAAAGAGAGCTTCCTGCAACAAATTCAGGTGTTAATCTCATGATGAATCATTATGACATTTCTTTTTCTTATTTTCCACTTTTTAGTTGTGTCAACTTCTTTTCATTCCATGCTTACAAATTAAATCAGTTTTTATGTCCCTATTCCCCTGCCTGCATATATACATATAATAAATACTAAGTCGTCTTATAAGTAACATGATCAATAACGAAAATTATTCCGATCCAACAGCACAAGGTTGCCCGAAGGACAAAAGGACGACGATGGGAACCTTAAGAATAGCTGTATTCTTATTCATTGTGGCTGCTATGAGCAGTTTTATCTCTATTCAAGTCTACGGTGAAAACACCTCCCCAAAGCTCGATCATTTTGAAAAGCTACATTTTTCTCGCGCTCATTTGCACAAAATTCAAGTCCTTCAACGCGATTCTGTTTCAACTCAAAAGCATGCCAAAAAGATCCCAAAAGTAAGCACTTAATTATGTATATATCAGTTAAAATCAAGAACCTCTAGTCTTTTTTTTCGGTTCATCTACCTTATTCATCACCATCGTTAATTAATATGCAGGCAGCAAATGCGGGCCCGCTTGTGTACCACGTGACATCATACGGTGCAGACCCTACCGGAAAATCAGACAGCACAGACGCGATTCTTGGAGCTATATCGGATGCGCTAAACGGGCCTGGACACGGCGTCTTGTACCAGGGAATAGTGAATCTTGGTGGGGCCAGAGTTGATCTTGATGGTGGCAATTACTTGATCAGCCGCCCTCTCCAATTCCCTCTCCCTGGAAGGGGAAATCTCGTCGTAAGTTTCTCAACCAACGCACTTTCGATTCATTTCAAGATTTTCTTGAAACTAATGACTAATGTAATAACAACAGATTCATGGAGGCTCACTAATCGCATCGGACAATTTCCCAAACGATGGCTACTTGATCGATCTATCGCCTGCCTCAAACAACGCTACCTCAGCATATAACTACGAGTTTGTAACAATGAGAGATCTCTTGCTGGACTGTAATTACAGGGGTGGAGGAATCCAAGTCATCAACTCCCTCAGAACAAACATAGACAACTGCTACATCACACATTTCAACACTACAGGAATCTCGGTACAAGGTGGTCACGAAACCTACATACGGTACTCTTACCTCGGCCAGCACATCACAGGTGGGGGCGACCCCCTGGAGAGGAACTTCACAGGCACAGCAATTGTCCTAGCTGGCAACGACAACTCTGTGTCCGAGGTTGTCATATTTTCAGCAGCCGTTGGGATAATGATCACGGGCCAAGCCAATTTAATAACCGGTGTTCATTGCTATAATAAGGCAACGGGGTTCGGGGGAACAGGGATATATCTGAAGACGCCTGGTTTAGCACAGACAAGGATCGTGAATTCTTACCTGGACTACACGGGAATTGTTGCGGAGGATCCTGTCCAGCTCACGATTTCCAACAGCTTTTTCCTTGGAGATGCTTATGTTGTGTTGAAATCCATAAAGGGTGTGGTGAATGGGGTTAATATAGTGGATAACATGTTTTCAGGATCGAATAGCGGGGTTGAGATTGTTCAGTTGGATCAGAGTAACGGGGGTTTCAACGAGGTTGATCAGGTTGTGATTGACAAGAACAATGTGAACGGAATGAAGCTTAAGTCGACAGTGGGAAGAAGCAGCATTGAGGGAAATAGTAGCTCATGGACAGCAGATTTCAACTCGGTGTTTGTATTTCCGAATCTTATTAAGCAAGTGCAGTACAGTTTCATAACGAACGACGGTTCTTTCCCAGTTCACGCATTGCGAAATGTGTCGGGTAATACAGTTGTGATTCAGTCTCAAGTGCCAGCTGCTGCGAGTGTTTATATTACTGCCGATCAATCAATCTAACTAGGTTCCTCTCAGCAATGGATATATATATTTTTACATATGTATTAGGTAAGTGTTATAGGCATTCATGCGAGTCATCGTCCATGGCGTTAATGGTCGGTGGGTAACCAATTTTCGGTTGAATCATCAATCAATCAATCAATCAATATATAGAGAGCATTTGAATGTAATCAAGTAAGAGAAACAAATGTAAATATAAAGCAGAGTTGACAGGACAGGATTCAGTCCAAATGTATGGTGATATTCAGTCCAGACATATTGATGTATATATATACATGGGATCGAATATTAGTATTACTCATGACTGTCTGTATTGAAGCATCAAAATAAAAAACTGTAATGAATGGGAAATGTAATGATGTAAAGAGACCCAAAATTATCACAGATTGACTCTTGCGGAAAAAAATAATAAAGTGCAGTAGTACACACGTCAAGAAATATAATGTGAAAAGGCAAAATTTGATAAAGTGAAATATGCAACTTCATTTCATAAATGGTATTAGAAATTAGATTATATTTCCTCTTAAAAGAATGGATATAAAAATAAGCACTAAATTAATCAATACGCAATCTCACCAAATTGTTGATGATTCCATCCCCAGTGCCAGTCGTGTATATATATATTATACTTGTCTCCCTCCCTCTCTCTCTCTCTCTCTCTGTAACTCTCTTTCAAACCACCGGCCAGTTGTAACAAATTAAAGAAAATAACAAGACAGTAGAAATGAGAAATTTTTCCTTAGCATTTATAATCTGTGTGTTTGTTCTAGTACTAGTGTTGAAAGAAGCACAATGTTCAGTGAGACAAGTGAAGCTGCACCAGTTTCAAACAAAGCTTCTACACAAAACCTCTCTTACAGCATCTACTGTGCCTTCTCCGCCAGTTCCAAAGGTTTCAAATTATATTTATATAATAATAATATATGCATTCCTCTCCACATACAATATAATATATATAATCCCTTTATTTTATTTTTTTGTGTGTTATTAATCATATGGATCCATTTTTGCTTAACTACATACATGCAGAGCAATGGCAGAGTGTTTTATCCAATCGGGTACGGTGCCGATCCCACAGGGGCGCAGGATAGTACTTCCGCCATAATGGAGGCCTTAAACGATGCCGTAAAAGTGCAAAACGGGCTTTTCTTGCTCCCCGGAATCACTGATTTAGGCGGCGTAACCATTGATTTTCAAGGCGGCAATTTCAAAATCAGCTCTCCCATCAGATTTCCTCCTAACATAGGCAACATTCTGGTACACATTTTTTCCTAATAATCCGCCATTAAATGTATATGAAGAAGCTTCCACTTTTTCAAAGTCCAATAAAGCGCGTCGTCCACACCACTATTTTTCAATGAAATATTATTAATTATACACATATAATATATATTACTCTCTTGTTTCCCGTACGTTGCTGTATTTTCTTTAATCTCTTTTTACTTTCCAACCATAAACCAACTCCGTCTCCGACAACCTTTTCTTAAAGTCTGCTAATTCAAACACGCCTTAATTAATGCAATATATCACTCCCTTTAATCTTCTGATTTAAAATCTTTTGATCAGGTTAAAGGAGGCACACTCCGAGCATCAGACAAATTTCCAGGTGACAGGCATCTGATCGAACTATGGGCACCAGATTCTCACCAATCCACTGACAAATTTTCAGACAGAAAAGACCTAAACAATGGAATGAAATACGAGGACATAACTTTCCACGACATCCTCTTCGATTCCACATACAGAGGAGGAGGCCTTCTCATAATCGACTCAGCCCGAATTCGCATACTCAACTGCTTCTTCCTCCACTTCACCACACAGGGAATCCTTGTCCTTAGAGGACACGAAACCCTGATATCAACTTCCTTCCTCGGACAGCACCCAACCGTCGGTGGAGACAGAGACGAAAAGACTTACACAGGCACTGCTATAGATATTGCCAGCACGGATAATGCGGTTACCGATGTTGCAATCTTCTCTGCAGCAACTGGAATTATACTCAGAGGCCGTGCCAATGTAATAACCGATGTGCATTGTTATAACAAGGCTACGTATTGGGGTGGAGTTGGAATTCTAGTTAAATCAGCGCAGAACAGGATTGTTAATTCTTATTTGGATTACAATAGTATTGTGATTGAAGATCCTGATCAGGTTCTTGTTTCCAACGGTTTTTTCTTGGGGGATGGGAATATTGTGCTCAAGTCTGTTACCGGTCGGATTTCGGGTTTAAATATTTTGAATAATGTATTTTCCGGGGACCCTAAGAATAGGGTGGCGTGTGTGAAACTTGATGGGGCGTTCAAGGGCGTTGATCAGGTGGTGGTTGATCAAAATGTGGTGGATGGGATGAGCTTGAAATCAACGGTGGCTAGATTGGAAGTGGCTGGAAATGGAACTAAATGGGCGGCTGATTTTTCGGGAATTTTGTTGTTTCCGAATAAAATAAGTCATTTTCAGTACTCGGTTTATGTAAAGGGAGGGATTGGTGCTGGTGGATTTCCTGTGCATGCTGTGACGAATGTGTCGAATAATGTGGTGGTGGTTGAGAGCCAGAAACCGGCTGATGCTGTTGTTTCTGTTTATGTTGATCAGCAATAATTCCATCGATCGGTTGGGGTGGGAATTTTTGCAATCTAGGAAATCACGAGTTGCATATGGTTCACAGTACTAGATATATATACTTTTGGAAATAAATTTGATGAGCAATATAATTATTGAGAAATCAGATTTAATTTCTTATTTATTATATTATTAGCTCATGATATTAAGATGCTGGCATTTTTCAAGAATACACAATGTAACACAGAGTGAAATAGATGATTATTATAAAGTTGCAATCTTGGCGTTCTATGTTCGACTAATCAGAAACTCCGTTTTTTAATATTAATTATAGTGTAATCCTTAAATAATTATATAGTGAAAACAACACCTCTTCATGATTGTGTACATATGTATGTTATTAGAGTAGAGTCCAAATAAAATACTATCTGGCAATATTTGTAAACTGCATGTGATATTATCCTTGCAACAAATTAAACCAATATATATTCTGAACACATACATATTAAGGTGCGTACACATAAATCACAAACAGTGCTACGATACTAATGTAATGGACGGACCCTATTATACTCTATCAAACGATGGATGACATCGATCTAATACAAATAAATCAACGGATTGGAGCACCAGTTGATTGAACAATAACTAAGAACTTGATAATTATCTCATGACCAGCTTAATTAACCTAATTATTAATCAATATGCATGCTTACCATCTTAATAATCCTAATTATATCCCCAGAAGACGGGTTCGTTTGTTGTTCCAGCAGCTGGTAATGCAGAATAATCTGCAGGGCCTGACATGAGTTGTTGCAAGTCAAAATCATCTAAAGTCAACGGATGATGATCATGATCAGGTGGTCTAGCTGGCAGCTCATAATTATTCACTGCGGAAACATGATGAAGCAATTCATTATCACGATCATGATCATGATCAGTAGTTGTAGAAGTAGTAACGACATCAGCCATATTAACATTATTGGTGGTGAATGAGAAAAAACTTTGTTGATCTACTTGTTGTTCATCAGCTGCTGCGGCCACGCTCCACCGACCAAGATTGCAAGATTTATGCTGGGCGAAGTTCAAGTTGATGGGGCCTTTATAATTAGTAGTAGTAGTCATGATCCCAAATGGTGATAGTGGACTACTACTACTACTGTGGCACCCCGTAAATTGTTGGACCAGGGCCCGAAAATTGCTGGCGTTAGCGTTGAGGAGTGTCGCCGGAGACTTCCTGGAAGCCCGTGACCGCCTTCTGATGGGTTTTACGACGCTGCCTAATTTGGGCAAAACTTTCGGGCCCCGCGATTTGTCGCCTCCAATGACCTGGCTTGCACCTTCACTCATATTAATGGCCGCGGGAAACGGTTCGTCATCATCATCATCATCATCAAACCCTAATTCGGGCATGAACGTGTCTTGGGCCCACTCATTGCTGCTGCTTTGCATGTTCTTAATTATATGTATATATATAGATATGATTGATTGTGTGGTAAGTAGCTAGGTTGTAATTAATTACCTGGGAGAGATATTAATATAATGTATGATGCGCTGATCTGCAGTGATATATCACCCTCCTTAATATTAATTATATGTATTTAATGTGTTCCGTGGATTCCTTGTCTGGGAAGGAAATCAGGAATTATATTGAATATAATGGGAGATTCAAAATCAAAGCTTGTTAGCGCTGATGATATGATGTAGTAGCTAGTATTAAAATAATGTTGAATGTTGAATGTTGACTCTTGTTCAATTCAATTCATTATATCAGTTAACTGTGATGGATATTGGATATATCATATATGGATTTGTTGTCACAGAAAGAGAGGGACTGGAGATGCTTCCAGGAAGCACCAATTAATGTTTGTCTTCATCATCACCACCTATATCATATATAATGATCTTACGTCATTGATCAGGATTAATTACTAGATTAATAATAATGCTTAATGGGGTTTCTTTTGACCTAGTTCTATGATCTCACTAGCTACCTCTTTTTATTCCATGCATCCCACATATTCCACAACTAATGGAGCCAAAGGTCTAAGTCTAATGTGAATGCCACATTATTTATTTGATATCATCCTACCTATAATATTTTTAATTCTATCAAATTATATCATCCATACTTGGTCATGAGTCTATCCAATATTTTAATTATCTTTTTAATATATATATATATATATATATATATATATATATATATATATATATATATATATATGGCTTTTCGATTATCCGACGACTAATCAATTTATTATTTTTTCATAGAGGATCATGCATGATACTTTTCCAAGTATTCTAACAGAATTAATAATAATATCGAAAAGTTAACCAAGGAACAAATTAAATTGTCCTTTTCCCAATAATTAAACAAGTAGAAGATTTGATTTGTTAAAGTACTTATGCTAACAATGAAGGCCAGATAGAGTTATTTATTTTATTTTTATGAATTATTATGAGCTAGGATAAAATTAATTAATTGTATTCGCAGCACAGTATTATTATGTATATTATATAATATAAAGATACGGGAGTAGTCAGCATGATGGAAGAAGCAAAATCTGTTACTGCAGATATTAGAATATATATGTGAACGCAATCCTGGGGTGCCAATAAACTAAACTAAAATTGAACTTCCAAGTAATTTCATGTCAACATGTCTTTTTCTGTACTTCAACTCCCCATGAAAACCATATATAGACATAGTGTTCTAGTACAAATCAAATTATATAAATTACAAATTACAAAGTAGAACGGGTCTTGTCAGTTGAATTTGCGCAACAAGGAACTTGCCGGAAAAAAAAAATTAATCGAATCTGGTCGTAATTTTACTTTCTTTTACAAGGCCCGTACGTCATGGATTTATATTGCATAGTTGTTTAAACCTTTTTCCCGATATGGAGATAGGATATGGTATTACAACATACACATCATGTGATCGATGTGTGTCGTTGATCGATCGACAGGAAATTAAAAAGTTGATCTGCATCGATGAAGCTAATTAAGGTAGAGGGTCAAAAAGAGCAAAAAAAAAAACAATGACTTTGAAGTTTGAACAAACGAAAAGAATTTTGTCAGAACGTGCCTGAGATTAAGACATGCAAACAACCCAACCCACTATTAGCTAGAGATCGATCGTATCGATCAGCTTTATTTGGTTGTTGATCGAGTAATTCATTAATTAATTAACATGCATGTTTGTTTATTATTTAACCTAGCTACCAACCCAAACAAACTTTATGTGCAGGACCAAGAGCCTAACTACTTGGCTAATTATTGTATACTATATAGCAGTACAAATAAACTCACACATCAAACCACTCGCAATCGAACAACACACTCACTGAATAAGGCAAACATATATAAAACCCTAATTTTGCATGAATCTATATATATAATAACATGAGAAAACTGAATTTGGAAATAGAATAGTTCAGTTCGTAGATCGAATCGATCTCATTCATTAACACCAAGGATGTATGTTTTGTTACATCTCAGTACATTATACGAAGAACGGGGATAATTAAAAAGGGAAATTAAAGAAAATACTTTCTGAATGATTAATTAGGATAGTAATTTTGATGATGAGCTTGTGTGGAACTAATATTGGGCATGAGTGAATTGGGTTCATGATGATTGACAGTTGATATTGATGAAGAGGAATCAAAGCACAAGGTGATTGGGCCTTTTCTGGAATTACTAATTGATCCATTATTACCGCCACCGCTGCGGGAAGTGTGTTGCTGCACCAATGCTCGAAAATTTGTGATGCTCGCGTTCAGAAAAGTTGTCGGTGACGATGTTCCTGCTTTACTTCTCCTCCGTTTGTTAGTCGGTTGGAAACATTAACTGCGGCATTTGCTGTTGAAGTTCTGACATGATCACCACCGGGGATCAACAACTTGATCCGATCATCATCCGAAAAAGGTGTCCGGTAAACAATGGCAGGTTGGTGCAGCTGGCCGTAGTATTCATGTTCCCAAGTTCCACTATAATTCTGCATTTCGTCACTACTCATAATTCTACGTACCCTCTCCAGATTTTTATTAATAAATAAATAATTAATATCTTTCTTCGACAATAGGAATATTAGGAATAATACATAGTCGATCAGTCTTATTATATATATAATAAAGAGAATATAATTAAGCAGTGAGAGTAATTAAAAAGATACGGTTAGATATGATCGTGATGACAATTGACATACATGCTTCTAGGAAGCACCATTACGAATTGTTACCTTCTTCTTCTTTTTCTTTTTTGCGTGGGATAACAAATGGTGACAATTGACTACAGTGAAAAGATCCATTTCATTCAAACTTGGTGGTGGAATATAATGCTGCTGCTAATTGAAAATGTAGCCAAAGTTGACATTTTTGACCGTAATTTAGATGCACAATCCCACCCCACCCCACCCGGATCATCAATCACTAAAACACACTCATGAAAGTAACTTGTATATCTTAAATCAAGTAACTTGTATATCTTAAATCAAGTAACTTTTTTTTTCCCTTTCCAAGTTTTGACCACTTCTCATGAAAGCAAAAGAAAGCAAAAGAAAAATTATATAAATTGAAAGTAAGCAAAGAGGGACGAAAATTCTTGTTCAATAGAAATGCAACATTAAAAATATGAATCCTGCCCGAGTCATGAAAGCCAAGTCTAATTCAACCATTCATTCTAAATAATCACTATTTCTGCATATTCTGAAACAGATATATATTTCACGACAGCACAGCATATTCAATATTAATACAAAATTCTCCATTACTGTACAACAACAACTGAAATTTACATTTCAACAGATATCACACGTCTTGTTCACAATATAACCAAATCCAAGACTATAGAGGAGGAAATACTGAAATTTAATCAAGGACCGATAAAAAAAACCCCAAGCAATCCCTTCATGAATTCCTCCATTAGGCTTTCCAAGAAGCCAAACTGATCCCTAACATACATTTTCTCTCTGTTATTTTTTTCTTTTCTTTTTTTTTTTCCTTTTTCATTTTACATCGGTCTAATTCCTACTCAACGGTGATTTCCAGTAAAGTGGTAAGCCTGGGTTTTCTATACCTCCTAAGAAGCAGAGAAGAGCACACAACAGTTATAGAAGACAACGCCATACACGCACCAGCAACCCACGGCGGCAACTTGATTCTCAGCCAAGGATAGAAAACCCCAGCAGCAACCGGTATTGCAATAATATTGTAAGCACTGGCAAAGATGTAATTCAACCGAATCCTCGAGAAAGTCTTCCTCGACAGATCAATAGCTGTGATGACATCTTCTAAGTTGCTTCTCATTAGCACATAGTCCGCTGCTTCTATAGCAATGTCTGTCCCCGCCCCAATCGCCATACCTACATCAGCTGCAGCCAATGCTGGTGAATCGTTAATCCCGTCTCCAATCATTGCCACAACACTCCCATCTTTCTGGAACGAACGAATAACATCCGCTTTTCCCGAAGGCATCACTTCTGCTCTAACATCTGTAATCCCAACCTTCATAACAAATCACAATTTTCAGATTTATATTAATAAATGAACTATAATTAAATTGTCATAATTATGGACTATAATAAAGGAATTGTCTCTTCGACAAGGTACCAACCTCCTTTGCAACAGCCTTGGCTGTTCTCCAATTATCACCAGTAACCATGACAGGGGTGACACCCATTTTTTTTAGGCCTTCAATAACAACTGCAGCTTCTCTCTTTAGTGGATCTGCTATTCCCATAACACCAATTACATCGTTGTTGCAGGCCACAAGTACTCCAGTCTTGGCACTTTCTTCCAACTCTACAACAAAATTCTCCACATGGTTCGGAATAGCAACACGGTTTTCAGTCATCAACTTCCGATTACCAACCTGTTAAAAAGGGATAAGAACCTTGGATGAGTATAAAAAGAAACATTTTTTTTTCTCCAACAATACAGAACCTTTTCAAAGATCGGCATTATAACTCGTGTGAACTACTCACCAAAATTTTATTTCCGCCTATAAAGCACTGTACTCCTTCTCCAGGCAAAGCAGAAAAATCCGACACATCAAGAAGCCACGCGGAGGACTTAGATTCCAGCCCTTGGATTTGAGCATCCTTTATAGCAGAAGGCACATCAAAGAAATGGAAATGGCGGGCATATCCAAGTATTGCTTTGGCCAATGGGTGTTCACTACTAGACTGTGCCAAATGAAAGCAGCAACAATAGTTCAGAAATGTTGCTACACTTACGCAAATGCAATGATATTAATGGACACTGGCTTAAAAGAATATCAATACGAAACTTTGCAACTTTACCTCTGCTGAAGCAACTAATGTTAGGAATTCACCACGATCCATGTCTGAAAAAACTTTTGCAGTGGTGACTGTGGCTTTGCCCTGCGTTAATGTTCCAGTCTTATCAAATATGACATACTTGACCTTCTGTGCCTTCTCCAATGCATCTCCTCCTTTTATAAGCACACCATTGTTAGCTCCAACCCCTGTTGCAACCATGACAGCAGTTGGGGTGGCCAATCCTAGTGCGCATGGACATGCAATCACAACAACTGATATTGCAAACATAAGGGAAAAGACAAAATAATTGCCATTTTCAGGCAGCCACTCCTTAGGGTAGCCTCCAAGAACCCCGGCAAAATACCTGCGTGGAGATGCCATATATTAAGTAAGAGTCAGAAGACAGAGCAAGATTGTTACTAATAGTTCATTAATTGTTGAGCAAGTTTATATGGAAAGCATACCATCCCAGCAATGTCAAGAATCCCAAAGTTACTACTACAGGGACAAAAATGCTTGCAATCTGTAGGTCAGAAAAGTGCCCAACAATTAGGAAACCATTTTGGAACTAAATATAGTGCAGGACAAAACTAATTAATGCAGTAGTAAAAGTTCATGGAGCCAGGTGAGACACATGGAAACCTATGGACAAACAAAAAGTATTATATCGCTAGCATGTGACAGAACTCCATATCAATCTATATCCTATAGTTCTAACAAGCTTACAACATTTTCTTCATGTTTGACACCATAGTCCATATATGATTTTCCAGGGAAGATTTAACTGATAGTTCTCCATTCACTGCCGGGGTACTACCATTATAAATGAGCAGGCAGATGAACAAAAATTGCCCTTGAACAATGCTGGACAGCTGGAGATCTTCTTATTTCCCTCCATTTTAATTTTTTTTCTTGTCATTTTTTAGGGTAGGAGGGGTGGGTAGCTTCATATTTAGGGAAGCACGGGTTCATCAGTTTCACAATCAGCGCGCAACAACAAACTCGAAAAACACAAAGAACATGTTAAATCAGTAAAAGTTAAGACTCACAAAGTCGGCAAACTTCTGAATGGGAGCTTTAGACATCTGCGCAGTCTCAACCAGAGATATAATTTGGCTTAAGACCGTGTCAGAGCCTACTTTGCTGACTTGTACGTGAAGCGAACCATGCAAGTTTATTGTACCTCCAATAACTGAAGAATTGACTTCTTTCAGAGCAGGAGCAGATTCACCAGTAACCATACTCTCATCTACATAGCTTGAGCCATTTACAACTATGCCATCAGCAGGAACCTTTGTCCCTGGGATTACTTTCAATATATCACCAGGCTGAATCAACAAAGCATCAATTTCTCTTTCTCCAGTAACTTTTCCACCTGCAAAATCCGAGTGTTGTTATTCAACAAGGTCTCGCACCAAGGAGCAGCTGGTCTCAATGTGTCAAAAAAAACTCGCATTTACTCTGTTATACTCGCATTACCTCGTGGAGAGTAAGAAACTCGTACCTTTGTCTTTAATAATCAATATAGCAGTAGCAGGAGCAAGCTCCACGAGCTTCTTGATAGCATCCGAGGTCTTCCCCTTTGCAAGACTCTCCAAGTACTTACCCAGAAGTACAAACGTGATAAGCATAGCACTTGCTTCAAAATATGTCGGGGACCAGAACCCAGTCATCGCACCATATAGTAATGCACACACAGAATAGAAATATGAAGCTGAAGTTCCCAATACCACCAGGACATCCATGTTTGTTGAACCGTTTCTGAGTGCTCTGCTAGCTGCAACATAGAAACGTTTGCCGATAACAAATTGAACAACAGTTACCAATGCCCAATTCAGCCAATCACCCATTTGGAATGGACCACAACGCCGCAGTAGTAGAGAATATAACAGAGGTATGTGAGGACAGATGACTTTCATAAAAATGACCGGAACCTGGAGCAATTAAGTAGGATAACAAAGATTAATTCGGTAAAAGAAAACCTCATTAAATAATTAACTTCATATGTATGACTCTGCATGGTTTAATATGCTAAATTATTGCCAGATAATAATACCGAGTAGCAGCCCTGATTAGTGTTACAATGCTAAAAAGAAAAAAACAATGAAGCATAAAAATAGAGTAACTCACACTCAGAAATAAGCTCGCCGTAAAAAGCCGAAACATATTTGAAGACTCTTCTAGATCCTTGGAAGTCATTCTGGTATAAGGGTTCTTTACATGTAACTTTAGCTTTCCGTAGCTGCTACTTTCGATCATGTCAACTAATGCTCTGGAACCGAGGAGCTCAGGATCAAAATGAATTGCTAATTCTTTAGATGTTCGATCATAATGAAATTGCCTCACACCCTTGAAGGTGCAAAGATTTCCTTCTAACATCTGCGCATCCATTTCACTAGAAATCCCAGTAACGCCGAGCACAAGTTTATCCTGTTCACTACTCTGTACAAATGAAGCTTCAAAACCAGCATCTTCGATTGCAGTGACTATATCATCCTTATTGATAGCAGTTGGGTCATACTCAACCTCACCTAAAGATGTGGCCAAGGCAACTACAGCTTTTCTTACACCTGGTAAATTTCTCAGAATCCCTTCTACGGAATTTACACAAGCAGCACATGTCATTCCTCCAATTGTGAACTGACCTATTACGGTCCCACCTGGTTTAGAATGAGATGTACTTGGTTCAGGTAGAATTTCTGCGTCGAATCCAGCATCTTCTATTGCATTTTTAATATCTTCATCCTGAAATGAGAACTGGATCAATCAACTTACGGATATTGGGAGGAGAGCAAAATTTGAATCTTTACAATTCTTAAAAATTGAAGGAGTACCCAGAGAAATCAACCAGAATTTCCACCAACGAAAAGAAACAAATTAGTTTCTGCCTGCTAGAAAATAACACCGGTTCCCCCATTAAGCCAGAAACATCAGTTAAGGACATAACTAAAAACGATCTAGCCACTACAACTAGAAAGCTAAACCGTAATCAAAAACACAAATTACGGTTACAAAATTTAACAACTAACAATATTATCAGGGAAAGTAGCCTTCCGATCTCCCAACTAGGCTAATCTACCAGGATTTTCAAAGTTATCACCAAACCAATAGATTGCTATAATAATAATACAGTCCACTAATGAACTAGCATACCAAATACACAGCATCTACATGCGTATGAACATGATGATTACACGAGTTAGGAAAGGGGGATTGACCAGACCTTTACTAAGGCGGGATCAAAGGTGACGTCAGCCTTGTTCTGAAGCAAAGCGACGGAGGCTTTGACAACGCCGCTTAGGCTCATGAGAGCCGATTCTACGGAATTGGAGCACGCCGCACACGTCATCCCGGTCACGCTGACATTAATTCTCCGCAAATCGGCAGAATATTCTTCGTCGTACGCACCCAACAACCTATCCTCTTCTCCGGCATCCTCCGCCGATGCTCCCGAGCCTTTTCCGGCAACGGCAGTTAACTGCAGGCCGGTCATCGTCAGCGCAATTGTAAAACCCCCTCCTCCTGGACCGCCTCTAACAAGAAAACAGCGAAGTTGTATTTGTCCGTTGATACTTTAATCAATCAATAGGAAATTAATAATTAATTAATATATTTTATATGTAGAGAGAGAATTAGAGAAATCTGTGGGTGGGGGGGTGGGGAAGGGAGACAGGAGGGAAGCCAATATAGCGGATTTAAGCAATTTATAATTTTCGTAATCCAGAAAATTGTGAAATTACGAAAACAGGATTGTACTACTTAGCTGTACTGCATGTTTTTGGTAAGTAGGGATTTTTTTTTTTAATTTTGTAAGAAGGGGTTTGATTGGTTGATGGGGGTGGGAGAAATTTCACCAGCACAGACTTTATAAAATGAATTAATGACAAGGCAAGAATTAATTTTATCTTTTATAATTATTTTTTTCCAAAATTAAATTAAATTATACATGTACAATTTAATTTTATGTTTAGACTTTAGATAGGTTTGACTTAATGGAAATAATTAAATGAGGGCAGTTTAGAGATGATGCTAGAAAAACAGTAGCATCTATTTGTGAAATTGTGTGTTTGAATGATGATAAGCAATGATGGTGTGTTTAGTTTGATAAAGTTGGTTTCTTAATTGCTAAATAATCACATATGACATAGCATTATATCTTTGCAACTGCCTATTATGATTAGCATCTTTTAATTTGCCATGAATCTCTTGTAATTAATTTTTAGTTTCAAGTTTAGCAAGGCGGAAAAAAGTAGTCAAACATTAATCTTGTTGTGGTCTTCTGACCTCGTCAATGTTCAATTTTCTTTGGCAATAAAAATTAAACTCAGGAAAATATTAATATATGCAGAAAATACGTAAGACGTGTTATAGGTGGAGTTATTAGAAAGAGGGCATATATGGAAAACCAAGAAATGAGGAAGGTTGTTGTTTGGTGGTGGTAGCCGTCGGGAATCGTTGACCCAAATTCTCATGTTACTTCTTACGAACACGGAACCTTCCTTAATTTTTCATTAATACATTATGACATGCTTAAATGGGCCAAACCCAATAATTTTTTTAATTATTGGGCCACTCGTCCGATTTAGAATATTACTATGACGAAAGCCCAATCACTTTCAAATGAGGTTTGTGTTCAATAAATTAATTTCATCCCAATCGATAAGGTATAAATAACGATTTAATTAATTTATTGAAGGAGGCCCTATTATCTAAGCAATACTACATTCGTATTCTCTCAACTACTTATATATATTATCAGCACGTCTGACTTGAGCGTTTGAGGGGTTTCCGCCGGATCAACCCGACCTAGTTCACATGTTCTCTGTTCGCAGATATCTTAGGACCATCTAGCTCGTGTAATCCACTTTGCTCTTTCACCTCATCCTACCTCAATTACTTAAGTTGATCTAATAGTAGCATCATCACATTATTAATAATATATTTTAGTTTATAAATAAATGTTAAATAATGGTTGGACAATTACCCGGTAATTTATTTTCATATGAAAGTGGATCGACTCTCGTACATTTATTATATTTTGGATTGTTACAATTTTTTAGTTTTTACTTTGACAGAAGAAAACCAGAAAAGAAAGTAATAAATAAATATCTTAGCTTTGTCCCCCATTAAGTGCTTGCTTTTGACAAAAATATAATGGGAATGATCAATGTCATAAATCCACAATCCACAATCCAACGTGTACTTTTCTAATTGGAACATGACTTTGTTTCCACTCCTTATAAAAACTTCCTAGCTAGGAAAAAAGAAGTACCACTAACTAAATTTTGTACTAATTTACAATCTTAAATCGTTAGGGGTATTGTTGCAACTACCATATCTTCTTCCATATAAATCCAAAAATAAAATATATATTGTATGGAGTGAGTTAGCCAGGTTGATTATATAATTAGAAATAATAAAAGTCTGATATAATAATAGACAATGACTTGGAATTTCGCCAAGGAAAGCAGGTGAGTAAGAGCACATCAATCAATGTGGGTAATTAGACCAAGAATTTAGGTACAATGTTGCAGCAGTTGGACCAGATCATATATCCACTATCAACCTCACTTTCAATTTACGAAAACCATTCTTTCTTCATCCAATTTTTCCTTCTTTCAATACATATATTTTTTTCTTTCAATGTTTCCCCACTTCCATTTCTTTAGGCTAAAGTTACTTTGGTCAATTGGATGGATGACACAATTCTTTAAACAATTATGTTATTTTTTTTTTCATTTTTACCTTTGATTATCTTAAAATTAAAATATTTATAGTCAAATATTAACATTAGAACATGAAAAAAAATTGAAATTAAAACTATCAAATTTGTCCAATTACAATAATTTACATGGTCTATGTTTGTGGGCCTTTAATAAGCTCAACAGGCCCAGTTTTATAAGTTGCCTTTTGTGGGTTTATTGAAGATAAAAAATTAAAAGCCCAAAGAAAATAAAAGGTCAAATCTTACGTACAAGATATTCCGATTCTTCCCAAATTAAAATCCAGTGTAAAAGCCCTTTGTGCAATTTGGAGAAGACGAGAGAGAGATGAGAGGGATGAACCAGATGCTACGTCGTTTAGTAAGCCGTAGTGCCACGTGCGTAGCTGCTCGATCGTCTTCCATCACCGAGAACGTCATACTCTCCTCCGCCGCCGCCTCCTACTCCACTCTAATTCTCTCCGACGAAAGGACTTCTCCATTTTTCTTTTCCTCAATTACCCCTGCCCTCGCTACTGGTTTTCACCCTGCTCTCCTCAATTACTCACGGAACTTCTCCTCTCCACCATCCTCAGGTTTCCCTCTATCTGGATTCTGAAGAAGTTTTGAGGGTTTTATTTAACTTTCTTTCCGTCTAGATTTTTGGCTTCAGGGTTATGTGAAATTTAGGTCTGAATATTGATTTTAGAAATTTATATAATTAAATAGTTTGCATTGCTCTTTCTGCTATCCGTTACTCCTTTTAAAGTTAACAGCAGTTGTCTGCCTTTCTATTGAGTATTCTAAATTCTTTGCAGAGTGGTGTGGTAGTTAGGCTGTAGTTAAATATTAATACTAAGATTTTCAATTCGTGGATGAAATGATCTATGCTTCTTACTTCCCAAAGTAAGGGGTTCTGTTAGTTTTATCGTGTTCGTCGTCAATATGTGAATCTAGAAGGTTGCTCTACTTTGATATTCACGAGAAGATTCTTAGTGATTGTAACTTGAGATTACAGATTCGTCAAAGGTGGTTTCGGTTGAGTCTGAAGAGCAGTTCAACGACTTACTTCGCAAGGTCCAAGGTATAATTGCTATAAAGATGCCTCTTTTTTTACATGTTCTGCTTTGCTAATTTTACACACCCGTGTTAAGCTATGTTAGCATGATTCAATGCTTATACTTTGTCAAATTTGGTGTAGATGAATCTTTGCCTGCCGTATTCTACTTCACAGCAGTTTGGTGTGGTCCCTGTAAGTATTGGTATCGAAAGTTTTTTGAAGCTATTAACACGGTATGCTTCTTACTTCTAAGTGCATTGTAAATGTTTCACTAATCCTTCTGCAGGTAGATTGTTGTCTCCCATAATTGGGCAGCTTAGTGAGCAATATCCCAACGTCACCACATATAAAATTGATATTGATAAGGTAGAGCACATAGTGAAATCATTACTTTTTTGTATATTTCTTTACCAAGCATTTCCACCTGCTGTTGACAAAATTAGTATTGCCATTGTCGAACTTTTTAAATGTGCAGGAAGGGCTAGGAAATGCATTGAGCAAGCTAGATATTCGCTCTGTGGTAAAAACTCCTCTCTTAATATTTAGTCTTTGTACTGCTTTCTGGTACACTTTGTGACATTGGAGGTGCACAAAGTTAATTGTAAAAGAATGTAAATAGTCTAACTGAAAATGTGCTCTGAATTTGTTAGTGAATCTTAATAGATGAGATAATAGTACAATAAATCCTTCTAACAAGCTATGCATGCTGGAAGACAGTATGAACAACACAACAATAATTGCATTTTCACATTCGTAGCTTGGCGGTTATAACTTATAAACAATAACTTGGTGGACCAACTCATGGGTCGTCTATTCATGACTTGTGTTAGACTAAAAGAATGATAAAAAATCCACAAGAATACGAATTAAAAGAAGGGGTGTTATTATTTGTTTTCTTGTAATTTCATTTTCGAGGGAATGCAGTTGTGTAATTGCAAGTATGTGTCAAGAAATTTACTTGATGTTGTTTCCCTGTTATTAATTTTCTGAGAATGCTTCCTCAATGCAGCCTACATTGCACTTTTTTCAAAATGGTAAAAAGGCGTCTGAAGTCGTTGGTGCAGATGTTGAACTCGTGAAGGACACTATGGAAACACTATATAAGTGATATATATGTATTGTGCTTTACCCTTTGCTGGGTATTTATTTCCAAGGTTCAATAACTTCCAAGTTTGGCCTTCGATTCCATTTGCTCAGCCTTCAGAATCATTTTAATATCTGCAAGTATAATAGTTTTGTTGTTTTAATTACCGGTATCAAACAACTAGATACTAGCTTTATTGTGCTATATCTTTCGTTGCAGTTTCACCTTTTGTTGTGGTGTTATTTTTTCTTTCACATTTTTTACCATTTAAAATTCATCTTTCTTTTTCCTTTTTTTTTTTTTTGAGAGTTGAAGTTATAAGATTGTGATTTTTTCTTATTTGAAAAAAAAAATATGCGAAATGAATTATTTTCTATAATATTCGGCAATGGACACCCCCCTTCAAAATATTACTGTTATGTGAGCATTTATCTTTGGGCTTTTTATTTTTGATTTGTTTCTGTGATGCATATTAAGCGGTTGTCACTAATTTGAGTTGGGCGGAGTAAGGCCCATAATAAGTAAAATCAACTATTCAAATAATTCCGAATCTGTCCCGATAAAATCCCCTCCATTTATCGAAAAAGAAAAAAAATAAAATAAAAAAAAACAAGGAAAACCACGCCCTTTCACTCCGCAGAATTTCCATGGCATTTTGAGTAGCGAATTCCACAATCCACATTATTCTTAAATCAGCTTTTTCACTTTTCCTCCGCCGCCTCACTTCGCAAGAGATGGTATGAGTGTGGTATGGTTTGTTGCATGTTGGTCCAGTTTTCTCTGATTCCTCGGTTATTTTGCTTTTGTGATTATTTTGTTGCGGAATTGTATCTTGTCATGGAGTGTGTATTTTACTGTAGCTATACGATTCTTATGTTCTTATTTATACCCTGATGAACTCATCTCCCTCACCCACGCCACAAGTGCTGTCATATGATTCTAATTTATTTCTTCACTTTGTATTTGCTCTTATGTTCCTTTGAATGCCTCTAAGCAATTTTTTGATTTGATTAATGTTTAAACCATTACTGTATGATCTCGTGGTGTTGAATACTTGCCTTCATTTAGTAGTTTGAACTATATACATGAATGCCGCATTGGTGTGTGTGTGTGTGTGTGTGTGTGTGTTTACTTCTTTAATTTGTACAAGTGCATACTATTGGTTTCAAGATGTTTTATGAATACTTTGTGATGACTGGACACTCAACTGTGCAGAAGGATTGAAGTATGACCCAACTAACAATGTTTCTGATTCAAATTTCTCAAACCATGGAATGTGATCAGTGTCCCCCTTGCATACTAAAAAAGATGCAATCTACGATAAATTCGATCAGTTGGGACAATAGATGACCCGATTTTGTTAAAGCGGTACGTTCGCTTATCCATGAGAGTGTTTCCATTTTCCTCCTCGATAAACATGTCTTTACTGTTTAGTGATCCTATTATTGCTTCTGTCATTGAGCTGGTGCTTTACAATTGCTCTCTTCTGTATATCATGTCAGCTTCACTTTTGATCGGTCTCTTATGTTTAATAGAATATGCGAGTAACTTCATTGCTCTGTCATTGTATTTTTTTCACCATAGTTTGAAGCGCCTTGCACTATGGTTTCTATTGAGAAATAATAACTTTGTTATGCATTGTGCGTTCATGTTAGAACTAGTAGTAAGTGACAGTGTGTTATTTAATAATCATCAAGTGTACTCATAACAACTGATCCTAGCGAAATATGTTGGATCAACTCCATTAATCATTTGGAAGATGTGAATTAGGTGCAGAGTTTTGAGCCTGAAAATTGAAGTCAATTTACAATGACAAGTCATGGTTACTGCTTACTACATACTGTCAATGACTTGCGTATCTTTGAGAAGCATGAATTCGTATAAAATGCATGAGCATAAATTTTGAACTCTATTGACTCCATACGAACCTTTTACTCTTAAAACCTAGTGTTAGAAAGCTTAAGGATGTCTGAGAATCAAGCAGTGACTGCAAATCACCGAGTGTAATTCTTAATTTTCCATTAGCTTGGCATCATATATTTGTGAATCAGGCAGTCTTGTCATGTCCTTCATAGTTATGGAAATTTGCTCTTGTCAATCTTGTTATGTCTCTGAATAGCGGTTCATTATGTATATTACAGAAGTTTCAATGACATATATCATGTAAATTCTCATACTGTTCTAAGGTGCCATGCAAGTGCACATCAAGTTGAGTCACTGCAGATATTCTATTAATTCTAAACATTTATTCAGTTTTATATGCTCTGCTTTATACGCATTGCTGAAATCTGGGGGATTGAATATTGTATTCTATTTTGAAGGTGCAAAATATGTTTGCCGTCAAATTATGTACATATACCGTTATGAAAGATTAGTTAGTAATTCTATAAGGCAAAATCGAATATGTCGAAATCACATTCCATTGAGATACTTGGTCCTGAATACACACAATTCACTCATACATGCTTTTCTCTACAAGAGAAAATTGAGACAATGAGGAACGTAAATAAGAAAGAATGCATGAACCATGCAGCTATTTGCTTAAGCCAAACAGTGAACCGAGTCACTAGATTTCGAGCCTTAAGCACTTAAAAAGTACATAGTTGATTTTTAATTTTTTTTTCAAAGGACAGCTTATTGAGGGGGGTTTAAAGGTATGACGGTAGTCATTTTCCGGAAAATACTCTCCATCGATTTGATTCGTGCGTACTTGTTGTATAGAAAACTAAAAATGTTGTAATGAACTCTGTTTTTTAAGTGACTGAAACTTGTTCATTATGTTAAAAGGATTGAGCGAGTAAGCAACCATCAACCATGTATGTGAAGCTGTGCCTGGAGAGATCTTCTGAAAGAGATCTTCTGAAAGAGGTATGTTCATTTGATATTCTCTCCATTAAAGAACATATGAATGTGCATTTGTGACTAGTTGTTACTTGGGCCATGAAACTTAAAAAATGTGCATTCTGTGTTCTTCTATGTGTAACGTTCTGTAACAGTGTCTGAAACATATTATATATATTTCAATAGTAAGATTTGACAATGAAAAAAAGGATGTTTCATTGTCAGAGGCAATAACTACTATAACATACAGCCATCGGTCAAGACTGGGGGATGACATCTCATTCTTCCACTCACGTCCAATCCTATCTCCATTTCCTATCAAAAAAAAAAAAATCCTATCTCCACCACAATTTAATTCACTTCCTTTTTTATTCCATTTTCCCTATAAAAAAATAAAATAAAAAATACAACGGTGGTTTTCATGTATGTATCACAAATGAGAAAGTATTAAATAATTAAAAAAAACCACTGGGATAGACCTTAGGGAATTGCCATCATAAATTTGTAATAGCCAGTGTTGTCTTTATTTAACTTAGGAATTGTCTTTCCAATACATGTAATTAATTCACCTGTAAAAGATAAAAAAATGTTTGAGGGGGTAAATATTAATTAGTTGTGTAAAAGTGAATGGGAATATGGGTGGCATTGATTAGACATGACATGTATAGAGGGATAGGTTGTAGTAGCAGAAGCTGTAAAAAATAAAGAAAAAAAAAATGGTAATGGGAAGACCAATAAGCCGCCAAAGTAGAAGAGCAGAGAGGAGAAGATGCTAGTTGCTCTAAAAGCCTGCCCCCTTGAAAACGATTGATCCCAGTGAGACGCTTTTTACACAATTCAAACACAATCTCACTTCTTTCTCTCTCTCTCATCAATCTGTCTCTCTTGCACAGACACATACTTTTATGCAAATTCACATATTAATGCAAGTGATTATTATGTGTTAATTTCAATTGAAAATTGAGGTGATACATACGTATGCATAGTGACATGATTTGATTAAAAGGGGGCACGTCCTTGAATGTCTGAAAGACCTCTTGTCTCCTGCATCTGGTCCCAGTTTATGTTTGATTTTGCAACTCTATTTGATAATTGCTTCTGATGTGCTCCCAGTTTACATATCAATTGTTGCAATTTTGATTTAAGAGAAATAAATATTATATCATAATCATCTTTGTTTCCCTAATTACAACCACATTAGAACATTTGTGAGTTCTAATTGAGAAAGAATGAGATTGATTTGGTGAGTTTATGGATGAAATCTGCTTTGCAATATTGGGACAATAATTCAAGGAGGATAAGTCTGTGGTACTATTTTGGTCCTTCAATTATTAGACAGACCCCATTTCAATTTACTTTGACCAAATATTGTTCTGTTCCTACAATGATTTTCGTTTATTTATTTATTTTCTCTCTATGATAGTTATTAGATGGTGACTGAACATCTCCATGTGTATGTGAAATTTATTTATGGGAAATTGGTCAATTTCTTCTTCTCTTGTTTGTACCCCATTATAGAGAGAGAGAGAGAGAGAGAGAGAGAGCTGTATTTGTGTTTTTAGCCTGTCATCTTTTTGCCTCTTTCGGACCCAGACACCTCTAACTACTACCTCCGATTTGATGGCCTTATTCATCACTTAGGAGATGCTCTGATATATCACCCAATTTTATCTCAATTTTGAATGTTTGACTACATTACAATTTTGCAATAATATCAAGGATAATAAAAAATGCTAGAGTTTTATTCTAGTTTGAGTATTTTTAGATCGAGCTCGTCGCACTTGGTTTACCTCCTAGATTTACAGTCTTCTTTTTTATTTACCAGGGTAAATTGAAAAGGAGAGAGCATGTTTAAAGACAGGGAATCCGATGAATGAGGTGAGAGTAGTGTTTGCTAAAGAACAAGGACTTCAATTTCATTATTCTCCTGAATTTTCTCGAACCTTGAAATGGGATGAGAACCAAAACCAAATAATAATATTAATTAATATTGTCTATTTCTGCATGAAACGCCGTTGAGATCAAATACCTAGGAATGCTCGACAATCCCATAACTTGCTGCTCTGCAGACAGTCGCCTCCTCCTATTGGTAGAACTCCAATTAGGTACTGCGCGCACCGTTTGTTTATTTTATTGATGTTTCTTTTGTCTGATTTCTCCTCAATAACCTGATACTTTAAAAGTCAGTTAAATTTAATATTATACACCTAAGTCTAATTAAACTTGTAAATTTACAAAAAAAAAATATAATAAATTGAAATTAAATGTGGTATAATAAAGTGGGGGTTGAAAAAGTTAACAGTGAAGTCAGTAAATGGAAAGAGGGCAGTTTGCAGGTAGTGTAGGGTCTTGTTGTAAGGAGGTTAATTTTTACTTTATAGTATGTCAAATTAACTCTTAAGGTAATAAAATCAAAGAAGAGAAAAGTTGAATATCACATAAACGGGGGGTTAGGAAAGAGACTGGTTGGCGGTGGAGGTGTTGCCACGTGCCTCTTCCCCGTTATACCTCTTCTGAGTCGGTCAGCACCTACATATGTATCCTGCAGAATAAAGAAAATTTTAATAAAAACTCAAAACCCGGGCCCCACCCATCTCACCATCATGTGAACTTCTTCAGACTCCACAAATCCAAAAACTCGTATAATAATCTAACATATATTTATTGTCCATTGATTTACATATGTGGTCCTAATTCAATCTTATAATATGTATCCCACATAGTTTCTAACATGTAAAACTGATGACTTGGGTGTTCTTAATTTCTGGTGCATGAGTTACAACTCCTTTCTCTTCTGAATTCGCCTGCGTATATATATAATATATATATATATATATATATATATATATATATATATATATATATATATATATATATATTTGTATGTATCGTATGCATGTATGTATATATCTTGATTATGGTACGTACGCATGCTCTCCTGATGATATCTACTCTCTGGCCTTTTTGTCTGCTGACACGGCTATGGCCCATACCAAATTCTCATTATTCAATTTTGTCTAAGATTAATTTAATTAAAATTTAAAAACATTCTCATTGCATACTATATACAATACTATAGACTTGAAATCATATTGATAAAAAGAAAATGATATCACAATCAAACATGTTTATATATATATCGAGCATAACCGGTGCAAAAATCGGTGATAATTGAGAGCTAATTATTTCGTACTCAATTACAAGCTACCTATCACCACCCATGGCTGATACTTGAGACTCCCTTGCAGAAAGAAAGCCACTAATAATTGATTCCATAATTACTACTAATACAACACCGTTAAATTTGAAACAAGGGACAGCCTAATATAGTATCAGTCCAAACTAAATAATTAAACAGATGATTTATTTATGATACTAGTAAATAATTTTAATAAATTAAAAATGATGGTTTCTTCAGGAAAGAGGAGACCTTTGGGGAGCTCCTTTTCTTCTGCTGCTCAAAGAGATCACAATACCAGGGATTCCATATCCACCACTTTTGTTCTTGGACTTCCTTCTCGTAATTCCCGATCCGTTGAAACTTCCAGAATGATCCGTTTTTGCGTAATCGGAGCATCCGTACTGATCAAGTGGATCCTCCAGTATGGAGTCGGGTGTGACTTGGCCATCGTCTGAAACGTCCATTCTCAGGCCTTCAAATTGAGAGATGGAGAAATCAGATCCATCAAACCTGTACAAGATGCTTGATAAATCCTCCCCATGATATACCATGTGATCCACCTGTAATTATTTGGAGTAACGTTGTCTTAATCCAACAATAATAATAATAATAATAATAATAACAACAACAAATATAATTGAAGGTTTGGAGTAGAGTGGTGGGTGGGTGGACCTTGCAAGAGAGGGAACAGAAATTGAATGGGTCCTGAAGAATTCTGTCGCAGGTGAAACAATTGTTAGCAGCAGCAGCAGCAGCTGAAGAACCCTTGCAAGAAGATCTTTGTGCTCTTTCGTTCAAGAATATCACTTTGGCACTATTTATTGTGTACGGCTGCCACAATACAATAGAATATACTACTATGTTACAACGGAGGTTGTCGGATATGAAACTACTGTACATTGTAATTATTTGTTTATAAATATAATCATAATAATAATAATTATTACAGATTAATCCTACCTGAATGTAGGAACAGTCAATGAGCTTTTCCAGGTCGTCCAATCTGATTACATCTTGGTACACATATCTCCTCACCTGTATCATCGTACATAGTATTTAAATTTTTTAATTTATTTTAAGAATTAATTAAGGTGTTAACATACGAGCCAAAAACTAATAAATCATCATTAGTCAATTAAGTGGCCTAACGGTCATGAAAGATCCCATTTGCTACTAAATACACACACACACATAATATATATATATATATATATACACACACACACACACAGAGAGAGAGAGAGAGAGAGAGAGAGAGAGAGAGAGAGAGAGAGAGAGAGAGAGAGAGAGAGATACTAGGTTATAGAGGGAGGTTTATTGAGGAAAGAAATGAGGAAGTAGGGTATTTCATTAAATATGTGATGGGGGAGGTGGAAGAAGTATAGAGAAATTGGAGAAGAAGGGAGTGGTGTGTAGTAAAAAGACAAAAAAAGAGTAGAGGGGGTCAAAGCTAAGTGTGTCTGAATGAAAGCAACGGGTGAGAGAGAGAGAGGAGAGCCTTTCCGGGGAGAAATGTATATTTAAAATTAAAATAAAAAAGAAAAGAAAAGCTACTAAAAATGGGTATAAAGACAAGTTGTTGCTTATATGTCCATCCATCCATCCAACCACTCTCCTTTCCCCTCTTCCCATACACACACACACACACAAACACACACACACACTTCTGCTCTCTATTTATCATCTTATAACCAATACCTGTACCTTTTAACCTAATTTCGTACCTCTCTAATTAATTGTACTTACTCCATGAATTAACTCAATATTTGTATTACTCAAACCTCTATTTACCTAGTTTTATCACTTTACCAATTCCATATTATCATATAAAAAGAAAGGAGTAAACTGCAAAAACTACCCCTGTGTAATCCCAAAATAGCAAAAACCCCCCTGTGATAAATAAACTAGCAAAAACCCCCCTGTGAAATTATTTAAATAGCAAAAACCCCCCTATGGAACTATTTGAAGGTTGACTTGATATAAAAAGACACAAATACCCCTGGAGTCTTGCAATTAATAAATTCTTATATTTTATAAATATTTTAATTATTTTATTTAAAAAATAATCAATTTAGTTGTTTACTATTTTTTTTAATTTCTAAACAAATAAATTAAAAAGAATAAATATACATATAATATGTATATATATAAATACATTTTGAGGGTCAATTTTGTCATTTCAAGTCTAAAAAATCAGCTAGGGGGGATTCTGCCTTTGACTAAATTTCACAGGGGGGTTTTTGCTAGTTTATTTATCACAGGGGGGTTTTTGCTATTTCGAGATAACACAGGGGTAGTTTTTGCAGTTTACTAAAAAAGAAAGCACATCAGTAGCAGTTAATAGTTATTAACCTTAACTAATTACTAAATTAGTAGGTATGATGTTTTTAGGATAGCAGTTAACTGTTATTAACATTAATAATTAATTGGTAGAGGTCATAATTAACATATATACATATACATATATATGGTGGTCTTAGCAGGTAATTAAGACAGAGCTACAGAATTGAACATGTGAGATATTGAAATAATCAGAACTGGAGAATTGGAATAAATCAATTAGCCATGGTTTGAAATTGCAAGAAATATATATATCGTGGATGGTAATTAACCTGCAGGTGAGAATTCACATATATATAGCTATAATTCATATTCCTATGTATATATATAAAAGAGAGAGAGAGAGAGAGAGAGAGAGAATTATATATATATATATATATTAAAGAGAGAAATAATAAAAAGAAAAAGAAAAAGAAAAAAGAGAAAAAAGAAGAGATGGAGTACCTGGAGAAGAGGGTGGGAGGGATGATGAGAAGGGAGACAGTGAGGGCAGAAGCTGAGGCAACAAATTAAGCAGAAAATATTCTTTTCATTTTTTCTGAGATTAAGGTGGGCCCCACAACCACCAAAGAATGTTTCCGCCATTAAACTTTGCAGCCATGCAGGCTGCTTCTTAACCATCTCCTCCTCCTCCTCCTCTTCTTCTCTTCTCATCATGCCTTTCTTCTCTCTCTCTCTCTCTTCTGATTCTCTCTCTAGCTCTCTCACACACACACACAAACAGACACACACATACACATACACATACACAGAGAGAGAGAGCACACAAAAGTGTAATTGTAATAATAATAATAATAATAATGATAGTAGTGCCTCGGTGTGAGCTCAATTGGCTAACTATAAACTAGTACGTGTACATATAATATATATATATTATAAAAGAGGGGAGCTAGCTTAGGGGTATTTTGATCTTTAGCCTACATTAATCATAATTCATATATATATACGTGGGATATTACTATGCCTGTCCTCCTGACTTATGCTACCCATACATTCTCTTTATTTCTAAACTGCTACTTTTTTATTTTTTTTCTTCAGCCCTTTACTTTGCATGATTTATTTAAAAAAAGAAAAAAAGAGAGAGAGAGAGAGAGAGAGAGAGAGAGAGAGAGAGAGAGAGAGAGAGGACAACGTCATGTTTAAATTGTCATTTTTAACACCTGGAAATGAATTAGTGTAAAACCAGTCCAACATGTTTTAGGATGAATACATACATACATACGGCCAAATCTTGCCTATGGAAATTCATTTGGTCACTCGCAATATTCTATAAATTTGTTTAGTGTGTGTGTGTGTATTTATATACTATATTATTTGGGATAATTCTATTTGGTTTATCATCAATTTTTTTTTTTTTTTTTGAATCATCTAGAAGTAAAAGAAGTATGGAAATGTCAACAAATTTAAAGACCCTCAAAAAAACAAATTAAAGATATTTTGAACTAAAAATTTATCGATAAGAGAAGACAGAGAGATGACAAATTGTCCTTTAATATAATAATAATATTTGATTAATTGAATGTTGGTAAACCCATCAACGAGCATTGAACAATTAAATCACAGGATATTTTATGATGTGTTGATAAACTCGAAACGCCGTATTGTCGTTTCACTTCGTTATCTGTGTCCCTCCCTCATATTATTATTACTAATATACATATCCTAATATATACTATACTCATACTTGGATTGCTTTGCTCCAAATTGAATTCGACTTTTCAATCCATATTCTTAAAAAAAAAAAAAATCTAATCTTGTAATAATAATTTTAATTTTGAATTCTGAAAAATTATGATATCCAACATTTTCGATTTTATTTTTTTGAATTGAAATTGAATTTTATATGAGAATTCAACTTCCGATCTATTTTAAATTTTTGGAATTGATTTCGAATATTAAAATACATATGGGAATTGGATTTTTATTTAAATGATAATTTTTGTTTCAAATGTTCCAATGTTCACCTCAATAAATTCGTAAACATATACCTACCTACAGGCTATAGGCTAATGCATGAATAAGCCCATCAAGAGCGGTAGTAAATGTGTTCAAAAATAAATAAATAAATAAATAAAACATAAACGAAATCCAACGAAGCCCAATGCTTGATTATTGATTTAACGAGCCCAATTTGTGTTGAAGCATGAATCAAGAGTCGGTGGTTGTTCGTTTAATTATATCGTCACCTTTTTCTGTTCAACAATAACATCATTATTTTTGTAATTTGTTGTTTTTTTACAATCCCAGGAAGGGGTAAAATTTGATGTCGGTGGTGATAAAAGTAATTTCTAGAACAAATTATACGCAACAATGATTAGTATATATATGTGATAGCTGTGAATGCCTGCCTAGTAATTATATACTATGTAACAACTGTCGGGTGATTCCAAACCTAAAGTAATCATTTGGGGAATCGATTTCTTGGATTGCACGTGAAAATATATACTCATCATCATATAAATATGATTTAATTTTCCTAAAGATAATTATGTTGATGATTAATTAGGTGAGTGCTAATCATAATTGGGTTGTCACTTGTTGTGGAGTATATGATTTCCAAATATATATTTAAGAATTAAGATTTATAATTCTCAACTGAAGTTTCAATATTGTGACATGAATAAAGAAATGAATGGGATAGTTAGTTAGTAAGTATATTTGCTTACATACTACTCTTGAAAATTTCTTGTCTGAGGTTGAAATATCAATTTTCAAACACATTTTTACCACTAAATTAATAATACAACTGGTACTTAAAATTGAACAAAGTATTGCATTAGTCCCAAATTAATAACAATAATAATAATTAGTCCATTATATTATTCAAACGGCCGCCGACAATAGACAGTAGGGCGATGGAGGCATATAAGCAAGTAAATTGGTTAATAATTCATTCATTCCTCTCTAATTCATTCAGCCACTCCAACGGTTCTCTCACATTTAACCAACAACTGAATCTCTCTCTCTCTCTCTCTCTCTCTCTCTCTCTCTCGTTCTACAGTACCGCACCTATAGATAGATCTGACGAAGATCTATACACAAATTACGCAATGAGGGAATCGCTCTCTGATAACAATACCCCGTCGCCACCGCCGCCGCCGCCACTTCTGCTGCTCGAGAGGCTCAAAGATTACGGCCAGGAAGACGCCTTTGCCCTCTGGGAAGAGCTCTCCCCCGAAGACCGCCAACTCCTCATCAAGGACATCGAGGTTGCTCTCTCTCTCTCTCTCTCCTAAAATATTTGGGTTTTCCTACTTGATCACTACTGTAGACAGTCTTCGATTTAACTGGAATTGTTTCTCGTAATCAAGTTAGGAATTGATTCTTCAATATTGAAAGTATTTCCTGTTTAATGATCATTGATTGCGATACATTAGCTTTTTCCAGTTACATGTGGTGGCGAAATGTCGGATTGTCTTCTTCGAGTAGTTATTTATGTTTATTGTATTTCTGTATCTTTTAAGTTTTATGGTTGATTGTATTCTATTGCAGAACTTAGATCTTCCGAGAATTGACAGGATTATTCGATGCTCGTTCCACTCACAAGGTTCTTCTATTACTCTTTTTTTTTTTTCTGTGCATTTTTCATACAAAATGAAATGTCCCTTTTAATGTATAATTGACGAAAGTTACTCTATTCTAGGGCTTCCGGTAGCAGCAATAGAACCGGTTCCAGAAAGCAGTGTTTCGACATTAGCAAAACGGACAGCGGAAGAAAAAGAAAAGTGGTACAAAATGGGATTAAAAGCCATATCTGATGGAAAGTTAGGTGTGCTACTTCTATCCGGTGGACAGGTTGGTTATTATTTCACCACCCGTCCATCCACAATCAACTTTTTATTAAGCGTAGTAGATCGGCGGAGGAAAAAAATATGATATATTTGATGACATCTTTATTGTTTGATAAACCGAATTATGGTTATTTGGTATAGAGTTTGGTCAAATGTCGCTCTCTGTATCATGTCACTATGGCCATCTAATGTGGAATTCTTGACTTAGTGTAGTGAAGCAAAAGGGAAGTATTCCTTTATTGCCTTTATGGATGATGAATCTAGTAAACAATCTATTTCATGGTACAATAGATGCATTAAGTTGAGTTCTTTCGGTTGAAAGACCCAAGTCAAAATAGCTTTATTAAGGGTCCACTACGGACCCATTAATTGAACAACCTAAAATATGTCTGGTGATTGTTGGCAATTTGCTCTTCACTATAGCCATGCACTGCTTATCATCTAAATGTCAAAACATGACATACTATTTTGGTTATGCATCTAATAGCTGTACTGTGCAATACTTTTGTCATGTTTAAACAGATTGTTCCATTCTCGAAAAATTACTTTACATAAATTATTGTTACTTTGGTAGTCTATAAGGATCATCTGCCTACATGATTCTTTGAATATTCTCGTGATATTTGATTTTTTTGGATGCAGGGAACTCGCCTTGGAAGTTCTGATCCAAAAGGATGTTTTAGTAAGTAATACTGATGTTCGCATGATTAAGCAAATGGACTTAAGTTAGAAGTTGAGGGAATTTGTGTTGTATGTACAGTTACTGTCCACTTTTGATCTTTTATGATTTCTTGCCTGTGTTTGAGAAAACAGGAAAAAGAATAAAAAAAAAAGTAAAAAAAAAAAAAAAAAAAAATTTCAGAGGAAGACACATCCTTCCTCCCTTTTTGAAAGCATTTGGAGACATTCTTCTAAGACACTTTTTATGGGTTAAATTGACAGTTCATATAATCCTTTGAAATTTGTCCTTGTCTTGATTTTGTGAATTCTGTAATAGTATAAGAGAGTATCCGTGAGTGTCCTTTTACTTTGCTTACTATGTCCTCCTCTTGATCATCGAGTTTCTTGTCCACATTTTAGACATTGGACTTCCATCTGGCAAATCACTCTTCCAACTTCAAGCAGAGCGAATTTTGTGTCTCCAAAGATTGGCAGCTCAATCTGTGAACGAGGGTGAGTACTATGTTCCACATCGTGGATTCTCCTTAGTTATTTATTTGACCTGCATCTCTAATCACTCTGGTTCGTGCAGGTTCTGTCAGTACTACACCTATACATTGGTACATTATGACTAGTCCATTTACTGATGAACCCACCCGCAAATTCTTTGAGAGCCGCAGATATTTTGGCCTTGAAGCAGATCAAGTAAGAACTATTTTGACATTTTCAACTGACTTATTGACTTTAAACACCAGTGGCTTATTGTGATAACTGAATTGAACACAGGTCACCTTCTTCCAGCAGGGAACGATTCCTTGTGTGTCAAGAGATGGTAGATTTATAATGGAAACTCCATACAGAGTAGGGTTTTTTTCTTAATTACATCAGCTTACATGAAATATCACTTACCATGCATATTAAGATACTTTGATGATTCACTTAATAGTTACTCTGATGAGTATTCATTCTTTTTTCTGTAAAAATGTCTTTGCAAAAACATGTAAATAATTACCCGTTCTGGTCATAGGTGTATTACTGCTGATGTTTCAGTCTAACGGGCTTGTGATTTTCATTTACGTTTTCTTTGCTTGTTATTTTTTTTATTACGTCTCCAGTTATAAATATCAAATTTTGTAAAGCCAGGTAGCAAAGTCTCCTGATGGAAACGGAGGAGTTTATGCAGGTACACTAAATTAAGAAATTGCATTCATCTCCACTGTCTTGACTTCAATTAGTATATTTGCTGATATATTTATTTACTGCAGCTTTGAAATCTTCAAGGTTGTTGGAAGATATGGCTATGAGAGGCATAAAATATTTGGATTGTTATGGAGTTGACAATGCTCTGGTGCATCATTTCTTTCCTTCCTTTGTTTTCCGTTCTGAACTTATCTTGAGATATTCTCTTTAACTTAAGAGGAATGTTATTTAAATAGGTACGTGTCGGGGATCCAACTTTCTTGGGTTATTTCATTGATACAGGTGTGGCTGCTGCTGCCAAAGTTGTTCGGAAAGTGAGTAGGTTCACATATTAAGATTAATAAGACACAAGTCTTAGAATTATACATCGTCACTTATGGTTTCCTTCTCAATTTACTGGATTATAGAAAAACCCACAAGAGAAGGTTGGTGTATTTGTTCGACGAGGAAAAGATGGACCAATCTCTGTGGTTGAGTATACTGAATTGGATTCATCACTGGCTAGCTTAACTAATCAGGAAACAGGTGGCTTGCGCTTTTGTTGGAGCAACGTATTGTCCTTCTCTGATTCTCTATTTGTATCTTTTGAAATGGATTCATGTATTATTTTGTAATTATTTCGCTGTCTAACATATGCCTTCCTAATTTCAGGTTTGCCTGCATATGTTCACCCTAGATTTTCTGAATCAAGTAGCAAATGGTCTTGAGAAAGATAGCATGTAAGTAACTCTGTGTGTGCATGCGTGCGCACGAGTGTCTTATGCCCCTAATTTTGCTTCTAAATATATAAGCAGAATGTGCATGCACTGTTATTCCATTACTGGATTATATAGCTAGTGTTTTTTTCTCGGCAGCTATCATCTAGCAGAAAAGCATATTTCTTCAATTCACGGACAGACAGTAGGATACAAACTAGAGCAATTTATATTTGATGCTTTTCCTTATGCACCTTCCACGGCACTTTTTGAGGTATATGTTATAATTTCGGGAATGTTTCCCCAGGATGGAAGAAAATAAGAAATGATCTGATGATACATTAAAGTAAAAGGTTAACTCCATAAATTTCTTATTATGAACAGGTGTCCCGTGAGGAAGAATTTGCACCAGTGAAAAATGCGAGTGGATCACAATACGATACTCCAGACAGCGCTCGCCTTCTAGTCCTTCGTCTGCACGCTCGTTGGGTGACTAATGCCGGTGGCTTCTTGACTCACTCAGTTCCCCTATACTCAACTGGTACAGAGTTTGTGTTTATTGTTCGGTTGTACTACAAAAATTAAATATACCTTTTTGCATATATAAAGTTTGAGTTTTGTCGATCAAATATGCAGATTCTTATATATGATTTTGAATCAGGTGTGGAAGTTTCACCTCTTTGTTCATACGGAGGAGAGAACCTTGAGGCTATCTGCCGCGGAAGAACTTTTCATGCTCCCTGTGAGATTGGATTTTAGTTGCCAGAATCTGAATCTGATATATCGAAATATGCTTCTTTTTTTTCCATTTTGTTCGCTGAGGCTTTATATATAAACGGCAATCTCTGGTGGTGAGTGTAAGGTGGAAGTTGCTGAAGCTGTCATGGTTTAAAAGCTTGTATGAAAGTTGTCAAATCTTTTATATAAGATGTCTCTATTTAGTTGTGGGTTTGTGACACATTTGATTTAATTTGCGTCTCGAAATTGAAGGTTTGTCATGATGCCTATCCATCTGCTTGCTTTGCTTGTTCCTCCAACAATTTGGTTTATCTATTCAATTACATCTGCTCCTGCCAATTCTTCTATCCCAAAATTGTTATACAATGTATTAGAAATGCTCCTGGTACTACAATGTATTAGAAATGCACGATATCGTTTCTTGTAGAAGGATCAGAACGTGTTCTGCTCTAAACTTCAGGGATAGAGATTTTTCTTCGACAGGCTAAGTTCAACGGAGAGTGTTTTTAAGGCCTGTTCTAAAGTCCTTTCCGTCTGGTACGAAGCTTGACACTGCTACAGTGTAAACTATATAAATACATTGTAATAATTAATTGCATTGAAATGCATTCGAACATTAAACGAGATCCCAATTGGAGAAACATGAACAAGCTAAACTTTCTTCTATGAGAACACACAGTAAGAAAGAATTCGGACCGTAAAAGTTCTACTTTGCTACAAATCATCACCTGTTAAAATCTGCTACAGAGATTAGGAAGTCATATACGCAGCCTGTAAAACCACAAGCATCGGTTTATCCACGACTTCGTTCAGTAAGTGTTTAGAAACAATTACATTTCTTTTTTCGAACCACAATGTTGAAAATTTTATACATCAAAAGTGCTGCACAACTACACCACACATACTAGGGCATACAAAAATATACTCAAAAAAACCCACTCATGTGCTAACAAGGGCACAACTCCACTGATTTACAGCCCTCTATACAAAATGAACAGATGCCAAGAGCATCAAATACATCAATAAAACCAGACTTTGGCTGGTTTTATTGATGTATTTGATGCTCTTGGATACTTGTTCCATGTCAAAAAGACCATTTTAACCGTAAATCAACCGTATCTTTTTTCTTTCGCTTTCATCATGTTTCTCCACTTGTACCGCAAATCCTCGGCAGTTCTATCTTGAATTGTGTCACTGTACTCGGTAGCGATAGTCCTCCAATGTATGCTTCCAGGCTTCTCTACTCCAAGATTCTCTACTGCAGTCTCCAAAGCTTTCTCTTCAGCAGAAGTCCAGAGCCGGCGTACTCTCCTATTCTTTCCATTTTCCTTTTCAGGTTTGTTTAGAGGAGCATTCTTTGTCGTCCTTGGGCTAGGTAACCTCGAAGCTTACTCTTCTTCAGGTTCATATTCAGTCCACTCAGAGGTACGAGCAGATTTGTTCCTTTCCATCAAACTTGGTCTACGGACATTGCCCTTGTCAATACTAGTAGTAGCTTGAACATTTCCATCACCATCCACATCAATTTGGTTCAATTTGACATGATTCTCTTTTCCAGGATCCTGATTCTTGTTTTTTCCTTCTGGCATCTCCCTCGCACTAGTACCAGCCATGGCTTCAGTATTATCAACTTCACTTATTTTCGTTTCAACTCCGCCCTGTCAAATTCATATTATCAGTTATCACAATTACATGAAATAAAGTTCACAAAAAGACCAAGTATTACCAGTTACCTTAAACCCGGTCCTTCGACATAGAGAGTGAGCTCCTGCCTGAATCTACCCAGAATTATCGAAGAGGGATTTTATTAATGTCTACCTCCTCACCTGAACAGCCAAAAATTGAAAGAAAAAAAAAAGTTCGTTTCGCTATCTTTTCACGTTTTTTAACTACTGATTCTATGTGTAAAACTTAAACCAAAAAGAATGTCGTTCAAATGCCAACCTGCATATTAGGCTGGACAAGTAAAGAACTCTGAACATTTTGTGATATAAATTGCAATTGCCCCTGCAAGCATGCAAACGTAAATATTAATCTTTCCATAATAAAAAATATGTTATTCATCAATATAATTATAGTGCCATTCTGTTGGAAATATTGAAATTTCCTATGCCCCGTGATATCACACTGTACCATTTGATACAACCTTTCCAAACTGGCAGGATGAACATCGCTACATGGAGCTGTTGAGTTCAATTGTTGTCCCTATGAAAACCACAAGATACAGGATACTGTCATAAAAATTTGGAGAAATTGTAACAGCATATATAATACAGAGGAGCTGTCTAAAAATTAGACCACCTGGCCCTGTAATTATCACAAAGTTCTACATCCATATAATGAAATATATATTAGTACATAAAATGACATCGTACTATTATCCCTCTTGCATTTTCTTGTGATCCATGAGAAAAATCAAGAGTTGATGATCGAACATTCAAATATCCCTGCACCGTGGAAACAAATTACAGGTCATTTTGTTGCAGCCTATATATATCATTCTATCTTAAGTTGACAAGTGAAGCAAAAGAAAACTAAGACCTACCTACCATTTGATCCCAGCAATGCATCACCGCAGTCGTTGCTTCCTGATCCGGATGCAACCGAAAAGAAAGAAAGAAGAAGATTACTTAACATAACCACTAAGAGTATTATATGGTAACAAGAACTGGAAGGGGAAAAAATCACCTTTTCTTTCCTGATGCCCTCTTTTTTAGTTTTGCTAGTAAGCCTAGCTCGAGTCACTTCTTCAAATTCACGAAGAACGTCATTTGAGGGAGAAATGGCCCCTAAAAGAGGTTGAAGTGAACTGTTAATGCTCTCACACTTTCTGATAGCCTCTTCCAGGGCAGTAGAAGCAATGATAAAGGTCTCTTGGCATAACGACCCTTCATCGCCTACTTTACAAGCAAGCTGGCACAAGTCCGTATAGCGCAGATTCTTGGAGCCGGCCGAGTCAACTTGTTTCATCGAATCTCCATTCTTCGCATCCTTTGTCCACCGTTTCAAGATGTACTTAGCTGGGATGTTATTCACACCAGAAATTTGGAGAACAATCATCACATGTCGACAAAGGAAACCATTGTACTCAAACAAGAAGCACATACAAGATGAATCGGATGTCTTTTCATTCCATGTCACATTATATGCTCGATTTTCTTCAAAGTCTTGAACCTTGAATGTTGTGGTTCACCATCTTTGCCTTCTAATTTCGGGTGACAAGCAACCACTCCCAAAACCTCAACTTGGAATTTCTTGAATACGGCATGGGTATATATTGTTGACATTTGTTTTCCGTAAGGCGAGGGAGATTCAATCCTGGTTGCCTATGCCAAGAATCGAAATCTTGTTTAGCTTCGTCTTCGTACTTCTCCTGTAACGTTATATTATACTGGTGCAGAAACTCTTTCACACTAGTTTTTCGCAGTAAGCTTTTATCTAAAAGAGAAGTAACACTTTCCGGACGCTGTGTCGAAGACAGCCCAGCCAAAAATAAATCTTTCATAAATGTCGGAACCCATCTTATGCGGTCATCGTACAAGGACTGAATCCACTTGTCAGTTCCCAAGTCAAACCGATCCACCAATTTCCACCATCGTTTTTCGAATCGTGTTTCAGTTTGTGACTTCAATATGCACTTATAAAATTTATTTACAAAGTTTTCATGCTGCCTTATCACATAGCCTAACTTTTCCTCCATCTTACCCAATATGTGCCACAAACAAAAACAATGACGAGAACCCGGAAGAACTTCAGCTATGGCTTCTTTCAGTACTGAGTCTTGATCAGTCAATATAACTCTTGGAGCTTGACCATGCATTGACTTAACCCAAGCACGAATCAGCCAAACATAACTAGATTTGCTCTCTTCAGAAACAAATGCACATCCAAGTAACAAGGGTTGAAAGTGATTATTCATGCCGATAAACGGAACAAAAGGTAATTTGGATTCATTCTTCATATACATAGTGTCAAATAACACTGCATCATCAAAGCTCCTGTAATCAACCCTCGATTTTGCATCAACCCAAAACACATTTTTCAGACGCTGTTCTCTGTTCAAATCCACTGCATAGAAGAAGTAGGGATTCTCATCTTGCATACAAGAGAAGTACTCAAGCATGACCTGCACATCTCCCTCACGAAACCTTAATCGCAATCCACTAGAGCGCGAGCCAGTGATCTCATTCTGCATCTGTTTTCTCCTAACTCTAATAGCATTAGGCGCATCTAGGTTGTTTTGACATAAAAGATCATGGTTGTGCTCCCCTATAAAACTGCTAATAACCCATCTCCCATCTTGCCTTATCTTAACATGCATACAAGCCTTACAATCTGTTTTTGACCACGATCTGTTAATTCTACCTCGTTTTTTCTTCGCTACTGCGACATCTGTATGTTCTGAATTTTCAGACGGACAAGTGCCGCGCTTGCTTCCGTACATAGAACACACAAATTTTGCGTCGATAAATTTCCCAGAAATTCGTGATCGACGACTGGCCTTTATGATAGCAGAAAATCCAACAGATATGGCGTATTTTTTGTAAAATTCGAAAGCATGCTCTTTGGATTCAAATTCCATGCTACTTGGAGCAGCAAGAGTTGCTTTATATCCATTGTGCAATTCAACTCTTTCAGTGTCGGTGAACAGTAGTACACTGTCTTCATAATTTGCATCTGATGGATGCTTAAGATCGATTCTCATTGAGAAATTAAATATATTCCTTATATGATAATGAATTACTTGCAGCAAACCTGCAGAGTAGAGATATAGAAACTTTCACTAATCTTACGCAAAAGAAAATGGAAAGAAGACATAACCAGAACAACTTTTAACGCAACTACACACAACCATTTCAAAAATTGATTTGCTAAAAAAAAATTATCCATGAATAACGTAAAAGGCAGACAACACAGCGAAGAGGAAGTATATATTTGCAAAATTAGTAGCAGGAATTACAGTTTAGCGTTATGTAGTGCAGTGATTACGAGGAAGTCGGAGTGGAAGATCACTGCAGAGCGTCGTACTCGTAGAGAGAATTGGGGGCGAGTACACAAGTGTATTTTAGAATTCTCAACTCGCAGTCTTTAGTCGCCGAGGCCTTATGGGCTTTATATTAAGGGCCTGAGTCCAATTATCAATGTCTTAAATATATGGGCTTGTCGAACCAACATAATATAGTTTCTTATCCTAGTATGATACTACGATTATAAAAGTGTTTTTTTTTTTTTTTTTTTTTTAATTAAATAATCTGAATAAATAGTTGTTTAGTATGGCATGAGTTTAGTGGTAGATTCATTGTTTTGTATGAATTTACATGTCATTGGTTAACCCACTAATTGGGATTTAGAAAGATAAAAGACAAATCACTCCCCAAGTTAATGCATGTGTGTTGCATATATATCAACGTTCATGCACTCCAAACCCACTGTTTTGGATATATTTTAAAACAACTCATTTTTATTTTTTTCTATTACAGTTTCAATTGATCCATAAGACACAATACAGAAGACATATTTATTTTACACCTAATTAAAAGAGAATAAAACATAATCGAATTGTTTACCGAATTATTTGACCATTATATTTAAGAAGAGCACAAAACAAAACTGGGTCTCTCTGCCTACTGTTTTGCTTCTATTCAATCAATTTTTATTTTGGGAGGCATGAGAGCAAGATTCCCTATGAAATTTGTGTTCCCCAAACAAATAATAATATTTCTTCTTTTATTTTCCCAATCAAAATTGAACTCCCATAATTATTATTTTATTCGAATTCAAGATTTGTAAGAATACCCCACCTCACAACAAAAGAACAGGATGTTGGGTGGTAATAAATTTCAATGTCTTTAATATATATAAGTTTTTTGAAGGGATGAGGAGGTATGGTGCTTCATAACTATTGTGTGCCTTGTGAGACTTCTGTGAACCAACACCTAATAATAGTCTCTATGCATATATACCATATATATATACATATATAAACTGATTCTGGAATTAAGATTCTTATACTATTATTAAATTAATGTTAGTAATTAATTGTGCTAAGATCTGCATAAAGTAGCAACCTGTAAACGGGATATAATAATCTCCATCATGGCTGACAAATTGATCTACTAATCTTTTCTAGGATGTGCGAAATAGTGAGCTTACTCAATTAGTAGTGTTGGCATTTAATAATAAAAATAATAATAATTAGTAGGGTAAAGATCTAGGTTCGAATCCCACTCCGCTACTTTCCCTTATAGACTTGAATTTACTAAAAAAAATAAAAAAAAAAAAATAATAATAATAATAGCATAGGGGAATATAAAAAAATTCTGAGACCGAAAAAATCCGCGTCATCACACAGTCAAATTGTTGTTCTATTATTCATCTGACGCTCCATTATTCATCTTCACCACTTGCTCGAATCTTTTTCTTCGATTTTCGCGACAATTTCAAATCCGTTGTTTCTTTTCAAAATATTGTAATAAACTAATATATTCTCAACAATAATTATTTATTCTTATGAGATTTCAATTGATGAATTTTATGGCTCAAGACTACTCTTAAGAAGGGTTTTCTGATGAATCACTTACTTTTTCGCAGTTCACTAATTAAATTTTATGAACAACAGATTCAAATGTCAATATAATAGAGTCCTGGCTTCGATATAATCGAGTTTAGCTGGAAAAAGAATATATTATTTCACACTAGATAAATATTAATAATATATAAATAACTGTCTCACATTCACAGCTAGCCGTTGCTGCATATCCTACAGTCTAGTAGTAACAAGATTCACTGTATTTGACCAACATATTAAATAAGATTAATAAATTAATGTTTTCTTGACAACATAGGATGCCAAAAACCCAATTGAAATAACCGCTTGTCAAAGCTTTACTAGCTCTACCAACATTATAATTTCATTTCTTCTTTCTTTCCAAAGTCTTTAACAATTCTATGACATCTATACCCTTGGCATGTGCAATGCATTTCCTAGCTCTAGATCTTATTATATAGTATAATAAAATACTAGTTTTAAATAACTAAACCTGTGTTTTATCTTTCTCTAATCACACTTGTCCACACTTGACAATTGAAATCTCAACCTTCCTAGGTTTCCACAACCAATGTCATCTACTCACATGAAAAAAGTTTCCATCTTCTTGCTTCATTCATCGTACTACCATCTTAATCTACACATAATACATCTCTATCTATATGTGTCTATAATATATTTATATATTATATATAAATTCATATTTGGACAATCAATCCCACCACCCCTACCCCACCTCTATCTCTTTCTCTCTCCCTCTCTCTCTATATATATGTATATACCCCAAGAGATAGGACATCACCTTCATCACCTCTCCCACTCCAACTAGTTTCAGCAAACAAAAAAGAAAATAAAAATTAAAGGGTTCAGTTTTGATCACAAAGAAGCCAAGAAAAGATCAAAAAGATGACACATATAGCTCTACCTTGGTGGCCCAAAACGAGTTCCTCCACCACCAACTGCAGCTGCAGCGGCAGCGGCAGTGGGCCCACCACCACCACAACCAGTAATAACTCAACAAGAACAGAGGCTGCTGCATCAAACAACTGCTGTGGCCTCTCAAAACTGATAAGAAGGATCAAGAAGCGTACCAAAATGTTGCAATATGATCCACTCAGTTATTCCCTCAACTTCGACACAACTGCTTCAGGAGATTTTCTCGATGAAGATTACTACAAATACTATGCCTTTTCGTCAAGATTCGTCGCCACCCCTACAATCGACTGCCAAAGATCAGTACTTGTAGCTCCTTCTCACTGAACAAGTAATCTCTAGGATCAAATTTTGATCAATCATCATTTTGTATTGTATTGTAGGTACATTATATATATGTGGCTCTTCAGATCATTAAGACAAATTCTATTTATCACTCTTTCACAAATTTACTTTTCTGTTTTTCAAAGATTCAATGTTCAAGTAATGTACACAAGTTGAGGATCAACTAAGCATCAATCTAATCTCGCAGTACACGGCAAAGCTATTTGGGACTTGAAAAGGTTTCATCACATTTTCAAAAGGAAAACAATTCGAAACGAAAGGAAAAATACAAGTTACTAACTTGAAATCCAACTCTAAAACATCAAGATCAATAATGTCAAACTCATTTATGGCAGCAGAATATAAAACCAAGATAAACCGATTGCAGTTCCTACTCACACAAATTGAGATATAAAGCTCTAGCAGTACTATCAAGATTCTGTGATGTAGGAGCAGCATTATACAACGTATTAGAAAAGCTTTAGCAATACTATCAAGATTCTCCTATACTTGCATATGGTGCCCTGTACCGCTATACAAACCTGAGCCATAAGATTACCCGATCCATTTCCCACATCCGTCTAGACCTCACGATATTGTTCCTTCTAGAAGGATCGAACATATTTTGCTCTAAACCTCAGGGCTCTGTGATTCCTTTACCTTTCACTCAGGGCAATCAAATAGTGCTGCAAATATAGTCCAATAGTCAGAATATTTTTCTAATTTTATGATTAAGATCAATGAATCAAATAGATAGGAGGAACCTACACAAGTAAAAGGCAGGTTTTATCAGGGACTCCAAGTCTCCAACAGGCTGAGTTCCACAAGGAGAGCGTAAGGACTGTTCAAAAATCTTTCTTTCTGTCTGGCACGAAGGTTGGCACTGTTAAACTATATAAATACATTCTAGTAATTATTTTCATGAAAAGCATTCGGTAATTAAATGGGATCCTCATCGAAGAAACATGAACAAGCTAAACTTTTTTTCTAAGAGAACATACAGTAAGAAAGAACTCTTACCATAAAACTCTCCCTTGTTGCGAATCATAACCTGTTAAAACATGCAACAGAGATAAAGAAGTCATCTACAACTGATAGTAGCAGCCTATAAATCTAAATCAACCATCATTTTCCGTAAATTCCATAGCAAAAACACAAGCATCTATTTATCCACGACTACATTCAGTTAGTATTTGGAAACAATTACTAAAATGTTAAATTTTATAGATCAAAGTGCTGCACAACTACACCGCACATACTGGGGCATACAAAAATATAATCGAAATAACATGCCACTCATGTACTAACAAGGGCCCTACTCCACGATTTACAGCCCTCTATATACAATCAACCGATGCCAACAAAATACATCAATAAAACCAGCCAAAATATACAAACGAAGTAGCAACAGATGTTAGGAAGAGAAGCCTGGACCCCTGACCTTCATCAAGCCAAAAACACCCCATAAGGGCTAACAATTCCATTCCTAGATTTACCATATGGATACTTGTTCCATGTCAAAAAGTCCATATTAATATTGGACGCTGTATCTTTTTACTTCCCTTTCCTTGTCCCTCGTATCACTGTCAGTTCTATATTTAAATATGTGAGGGTACTTCGTATGGACGGCCATCCAACTTACTTAAATCCTTGTTCATGTTTCTCCACTTGTCCCTCAAATCACCGTCAGTCCTATGTTTAAATACGTCACTGTACTTGGTATGCATGGCCTTCCAATGTCCTTCTCCAATCTCCCTTACTGCAGCCATCAAAGTATGTTCTTCCAGAGGAGTCCAGCGCAAGCGTTTTCTCCTCTTTCCATTTTCATTTCCAGGTCTGTTTAGAGCAGCAATTATTTCCGCCATCGGGCTAGGTAACCTTGCAGCTTGGTCATCTTCTGGTTCATCAATCGATTCACTCCACTCATATGTACGAGCAGATTTGTTCCGTTCCATCAAACTTGGTCTACGCACATTACCCACATTAATACCAGTACTCACTTGAACATCTCCATCACCATCCACATCAACTCGGTTCGATTCGACATGATTCTCTTTTACAGGATCCTGATTCTTGTTTTTTTCTCCAGCTGCCATGTTTCTTGCACTAGTACCAGCCATGGCTTCAGCCTTCCTTTTTAGAGTATCCTGATGCATGTTTTTATCTCCAGCTGCCATGTTTCTTGCACTCGTACCGGCCATGGCTTCAGCAGCAATTCTCAATGCATCGGGAAGGGGATCCTTCACAACCGCTCGAAGATCCAATGAACTCCGATCAAGGGCTTCCCGGACATTACGAACTTCTTCGCTCATTGGCGATTTGCTTCTCCTCTCACATGACAGCTCCATTGCATTTACATCATCAGGACCAGGATCGACAAGTTTGGCTTTTCCCCTATAACGTCTCACACTAAGAGGCCTTGGCCTCAGCTTCATTCTTATATTATTTTTCTTTTCATAGCCGACATTACCTACATCTTCAAGATGATGAGAAGGTGCTTCTTTTACAGTATCCACATCACTGCTTCCTACACCTAGAATTTCCATTAGATGTTCATCATCCTGCAGTTTCGCCGCAGCGAACTCCAGAAAGGGAGGGCCCATTCTATCCCACTCTCCCCTCAGAAAAACACTAACTGCATCAAGAGCATTAAGACCCTCGCCCTTCTTCACAATGCTCTCAAAAAGACTTTCATCCCATACGGCAGCCTCAATATATTCTTTCCACAGCGAAAGCTCTTCCGAGCACAAAGCCCCATTCCCTACCAGCTTCTGCATACTCCCTATCCTCTTCCTCCAAAGCCTCCTTGCATTATCGTAAAATCTGAATATGTTACTATTTGTCCCCTTTATCGTGCACTCCACCGCCACAGCACAATAGGCGTGTTTCATCTCATCCGAGACTTTCACGTTACCTTGTCTGAACTCTATCTCTTCCAGTTGCTCCAACAGTACAAGTGTGCTTTCAGAAATTGAAAAACACGCCACTTGATATTCCAATGTTTTCAGCAAAATCAGCTTTTTCAGCCTCGTGTTTGTGTTCGACAGAGGCAGAGCGCCAATCAAAGAAGTCAACGTCCGCTCCTCCAGCGGTTGTCTGAGATAAAACTCCAGAATCCAGTTCGCACTGTCTTCGTCGATGTCCATTCGAGAAACGTTGTACAAAACCCTAATTCGTAGAAGAAAATAGGGTTTTTATATGAAAATATATGTCGTGGTTCTTACTTCTTAGAACCTAATTCGCAGAACAAAAGAGGTATTTTCGTGATTCGTAGAACCCTAATTCTTCGCAGATGAAAAGAGGGATTTTTGATGGAAAATTGATGTCGTGGTTCTTGCTAGGGGTTTCATCTCATCGTGAAATTAAAGATGAATTCAAATGTGTGGTCCAGATTTCATCATCTACTCGGCTATAAACTATTAGCATAAATAGGCCCAACAGACAAAACGGGTCAAGCCCATAAACAACTATATTCAGAACAATAACTAAAAAGCCCATAATACAATTGCTGGGCCGATTACATGTAATGTCTTAATTAACCCAACCTCACCGCCAACAAAAACATTAGCGCGTGCTTGGTTGGCAATTTTGGGGGTAGGCGAAAAGAAATCGAAAAGGCCTCATAACTGTCTAACGGTAGATAATTACTACCCACGCGTTTCTACGCGCTTGTATTTTTTTTTTTTTTTTTTATAAGCAGAACATCGACATTCTTATTTATGAATCCAGAAAACAAAATCACAAATTATTGGGCAAAATTGAATGTTTATACCCATCAATTACTACATACAATGCAAAATACACCAAACGAAAACAGCGGTTAAAAATATCAGACGGAATTGACGGCGGTGGAAGTGGCGTCACCGCCGTGGTTTTCAATGGGAATGTTAAGTGGGGCGTGAAGAGTGGTTTGATCATCGGGGTCGTAATCAGGGTTGAGGCTTCGATCTATGGCTTCTCGGCCTTTCTCCAGACAGGGTTTGCAGGCGATCTCCATCGTACACCAGCCCAGCGCCACCGCCACGATCGCTATCAACGCCGTCGTCAACGCCCCCATCGAGATCTTCACTGGTTAGGCCCGGGGTTTGGGGGTTTGGGTGTAGTCAAGTGTCCTACGCGCTTGTATTAAACCGTCCAATCAGAGAGCTCCCAAATTGATGATATTTTCACAGTGAAAGTGCGCGTGGAGTTCCTATATCTACATTCCTGACTATTTAAACCTGGCAGACATTCCTATTTCTTCTACGGAGATTAAAGAAATATCTTGTGAGGTAAATCGGATATTGCGAAATGACGGTACTACCCTTTCCGTCCAGTGATCTTTCATTCAGTTAACAACAGTGCTCCTCTCTGTATAAACAGCGACTTTCAATTATTGAAAATGTAAAATGCGAGTTTAGTCTACACTTGATATTATTGGAGAGAAGTAACTTTGAAGAGGCGCAACTATATCAACGTCGCGAAAAGCCAGCGTGAAATTACAGATGTACGTGGAACCACTATATATACAGAGAGAAAGAGAGAAGACTAGAGCGAGACTTTCTGGTACGATCTATCAGACTTTAGCTTTACAACACAGAGTTCACGGGAAGATCACCAGTTCACACTATCGAAGGTATATTTCTTTTATCTGAAAACTTCAGATCGACCTGTAAAATTCCGATTGCTTTTCCGGTTAGTCGGATCAACATCTGTGTCGACTCTTTGCTTACGAAATTGATGGTGGTTGAATGGATTATGATCTCTTTTTCCGCAATTACTTCCTAACTGTGCACTTAAAATGAAGATTTCATTACTTTTTGTTGTGAAAATGGAGCTTACTTGTTTTTTAGGTCTGGGTAGTTTGTTCGGATGTTTAAGACTGGGTAGTTTTATCCTGCAAAATTTGTGTGGCGTGATCTGGATAAATGAATTCTGCCAATTGTCAATTGTGCTTAATTAAAGAGTATGATTCTTAAGTTCCAGCTCAGGCCTTAATTACGCCCAAAACTGTTTTCTGTTGTTTAATGTTTGATAAACATGATCGCAAAGTTGAATTATTGTGCAACCCATCTTCAAAAATACCTATCAATAGAAAATCAAAGTTTAAGGAATCTACCCTGTCGAAGTCAAGTTACCAATTGTTCTCCGAACTCCTCCTTGGTCGGTAAAAAATGGCGAGTATACATACACCTTGTAGGTGCAGATTCTGGGCTTATGCCGCGATTTAGTTGTTTCATTGTGATTCATGAGAAAAGGGATGTTGGGGCTTGCTTGAAATATCATCTGGTCTCCTCTCTTTATTTTGTTGTAATTTTGTAATCTAGGAAATTCTCTCCCCTTGTTATTTCTGTTATCGGAGCTAAAAGTCTATTTATAATTCATGGTTTTCTGAACACGGTATGCGTTTTTGCAGGTCTCTTCTAGCTTGAAGAAGCTCAATGAAGAAATGAGTAAAATCTTATTTCTTAATTTGGAGCCTGATTGAGAACCAAAATTTCCTCCGTTGGTTTAGTTGACAGATTGTGGTGAGGTTTTTCATCGGTGTTTCTTTGTCACGGATCTGCCCAAAAAGAGAACGGACATGGAACAAAAAATGGGAAAGTTCGTAATGGGGCAGCAAAACAACTCTGAGCAAATTAGTTACAACTCTGTGGATAACAGTAATCAAGGCATGGGCTCTGTAACTCAGAGATTTATTCAGGATCCCTCTAATTCTATGAGTATAAATTCAAGACCATCTGATCATAATATGACAGTTGGCGCAAGACCAGTTCTGAACTACTCCATTCAGACTGGCGAGGAATTTGCTCTTGAATTCATGTGGGAAAGGGTGAATCCCAGGCAGTATATTCCAAATTCTCCTGTTGAGGCTAATAGTGACACTACATCTGTGAATCTACATGGTGTGCTTGGAGCATCTCATACTGGTTCTGAAAGATATCCTGATGCTTACTCGTTTCCGTCCGTTGAAAAGGGTAAAGTCCAAGATCTTGTGAGTAATGTTTCTCTAAGAGATGAAAAGCCTATAGACAAGTCCCTTCCATCAGCGACTAGAACTTCATCAAAAATTTCAAGTATTCACAGGTTTCAGAGTCATTCTTCTATGGGTTCTTTTGGTGGCTCGTTGAAAATGTTGAAGTTACTCTGCAGTTTTGGCGGCAAGGTCTTGCCTCGTCCAAGTGATCAGAAGCTTAGATATGCTGGAGGTGAGACACGCATTCTCCGCATTAGCCAGGATATTTCATGGGAGGAGCTTAAGCAGAAGGCAATGATGATGTATAGTGAACCTCATTCTATTAAATATCAGCTTCCTGGTGAGGATCTTGATGCATTGGTTACCGTATCCTCTGATGAAGACTTACAAAATATGATGGAGGAATGCAATTTACTTGATGTTGGTGAATCCCAGAAGCTCAGGTTGTTTCTCATTCCAAACAACGACTTGGAAGATTCCCAGCTTGGTCTGGAGAACGTAGAAGGTGATTCTGAAGTTCAATATGTTGTTGCTGTAAACAGTATGGATTTTGGTTCAAGAAGAAACTCGGTAGTTGTGAAAAGCCATTTTGGGAACAATTTGGATGAGTTACTCAGCCTAAGAGTTGAAAGTGAGACGGGTCGTATTCCCGTCGCGGTTGCTGCAGGTGGTACTTTAAATGCCAGAGTAGTCTCACCTTCACCAAATCAATCTTCTCAGACGGCGCTGCCTAGTCCATCGCATGCTTTTGAGGCCAGTTCACTTGGTTACCAGGTCCAAACTATCAATCACCAACAGCATGGATGGCATTCATCACAGGCTTTCCACCAAATGGACACCCTCCCTAATGTATATCAGAAAACCATAGTTCCACCATCTGATAGGATTCAATATGGTTATGGTTCTCTTCAATCAACTCATGCACAAATTGCAGAAAAAATGGTCCCAGATCCTGTCCTTGGGCAGCCTTATGGGAGCTTGAACGCTGAGGTAGCAAAAGTATCAGGGTTGGAGACAAAACTTGACCAGGTTGAATCTGATAAAGATCATTCTCCAGTGACAGATGTTCCTCGGACGGACACACAGATGAACATGGAAAACTCAATCAAGAAAATCAGCGACCATACTATAGTGCAGTCTCTTGATGATGGCAAGACAGACTCTTTACAGACTTATGATACTTCATCTTTAACTATTGCACCATCAGAGGAAGCATTTACTGTTACTAGTGCTGCAACGCACAAGGGAACTTTGGTCATACCAAAAATTAGTGAAAAGAATCATGAAGATGCAAGGGATTGCGTGCCTCCAATTGTTGTTCAGGATCAGATGATGAATAAGTTTGATATCGACAATCATTCTCATACATCTGGTGCGTCCGTTCATGGAGACTCCCTGGTATATGCTCAAGACATCAGCTACGAACCAGATATTCTTCCTCACCGAATGTTCCAATCAGAAAGAATACTCAGGGAACAGTCAGGGCTTAATCGTTTGTTCAAATCAGATGATTCTATTGGTCCACAGCTCCTAATGGCTCATTCCAAATCAGATGTATCACAGAAGATTGCGGAAACAGCGGATAAGTTGACTGGTTGGAATGTGACGGACGATTTGGATCGTGCGTCTACTGAAGGGAACGTAAAAGAACCTCAGAACTTTGCTGATGATGAAAATGACTTCAGTGCAATGACTTCCAGAAAAAATCAGTCAAATCTCAAGGCTGAGCTTAATGTTGGGTCAAATTTTCCTTTGACAAAGCAAGGAACTTCTGAATTTTCCCAATATGAATCTGCTCCTGCATCAACAGAGACTCGTCAGAAAGAATTGCTTGAAAAAGCCAATGAGGAGGAACTACATGTTACGAGTAAGGAAGACATTCCTTCTACTTCTGCTTCCGAAAGTAAGCACCATTTAGCCGCTGGCACTCCAGAACATGGGGACATACTCATTGACATCAATGACCGTTTTCCTCATGATCTTTTATCTGATATTTTTTCTAAGGCCATTACAGAAGAGAGCTCTGCTGGTTTTCCACAACTGCATGGCGACGCAGCTGGCTTGAGTGTGAACATGACTAATCATGAACCTAAACATTGGTCATTCTTTCAGAATTTGGCAAAAGATGATCACAGAAAAGATGTTTCCCTTATGGATCAGGATCATCTTGCGTTCTCATCTTCACAAGCAAAAATTGGAGAAGATGCATCCATGGATTATGGTTATCTACCTTTTGAGACTGGTGCAACTGCAGCAGATGGTGTAGATTCTAGTAGTAATTTTGGTGCTAAAAATCCGAGGCAATCGTCTGGCCCTGTAGGACCTGACATCATGAATTTGCCTTCTGATTATGATATTTCTCAGGCTCCTGGTGTCCAAAGTCTGCAATTAGATCGTCCAATGACCTCAAGGACAGTTGGATCTGATTATGAGGTATTATTTGATTATAACCAATTTTGAGTGATTTGATTTACTTCTATTGCATCAGCTAATGATATTTTCTTTACACTTTAAGGATGGAAAGAAAGCAACTCAGCAGACAGGCTTCCCTCTTGTTGATTTATTTGATCCCAGTACCCTTCAGGTAAGCACCTCTATAACACGATACATTGTCATGTGGTCCAGCATTTCCATGTGTATTGATCAGTTCCATAATACCATCTTTTGATGTGATGAGACATTTTAACTTCATTCACTGTAGCTGATGTTATTCCCCATCTATGGCTATGCATGGATAACATGAAATAGTCTGCAGAAAGTCTTATCGGCTGATCATATTGGACGCTTTGATCCACTAGGTGGTAATAACTGTTTCTTTGTTCCTTTGCAGATCATAAAGAACAGAGATCTCGAAGAGTTGAGGGAATTGGGTTCTGGAACATATGGGACTGTTTATCATGGTAAATGGAGAGGAAGTGATGTTGCTATCAAGAGAATAAAGAAGAGCTGTTTTGTAGGCCGCTCATCTGAGCAGGAGAGGCTGGTAAGTTATTCAAATCAAATGCACTAATTGATATTTCTTTTTCTTTTTTTCTTTTTTTAATTTTCCTGATGAATAGTACTGGTACAAAGAAAATGCAACATTGCAAGATTTTTTGCCAAAATACTTAAATTTAGGTGATTATTGTTTATCAACCCTTTTTAACCAACAAAAAGATTGACCAAAAGGCTACATGATGTTAGGATTCTTAAGTTTAGATGAAAGTTTCAGTTATAATTCGTCCACCATGTTCTTCATGGTTTGATTTGTGACAGAAACCTTATGATATTCTGTAGTCGGCTGATTTCTGGCATGAAGCTGAAATTCTGTCAAAGCTTCACCATCCAAATGTGGTGGCTTTTTACGGTGTAGTGCAAGATGGGCCAGGAGGGACACTTGCTACCGTCACAGAGTACATGGTCAATGGGTCCCTCAGACATGTTTTAATTTCCAAGGACAGGTACAGGTTGGTCCTATATTTAGAATTCATGCCTCCGTCTCTCGTATGGCCACCCCTTTTAACATTTGCAATTTGTTCAGGCATCTTGATCGTCGCAAGCGGCTCATCATTGCTATGGATGCAGCTTTCGGAATGGAATATTTGCATTCGAGGAATATTGTGCACTTCGATTTAAAATGTGACAACCTGCTTGTTAACTTGAAGGATCCCTCCCGACCCATATGCAAGGTGACTCATTTGATCTCACTTAATTTATAGATCCCATTAATCAATCCAAGAAAAAAAAAAGGACAAAATATGAAAAAAGACTATACTTGTGCTTTTTTGAAGTATTGATATCTTTACTTGTATATAAATGAAAAATATCCAGGTGGGTGATTTTGGTTTGTCAAAAATCAAAAGAAATACATTGGTTACTGGTGGTGTCAGGGGAACCCTTCCATGGATGGCTCCCGAGTTATTAAATGGTAGCAGTAGCATGGTTTCGGAAAAGGTAATTTTTTTCCGATCCAAACAAAGACCTGTTCACATCGAGAAGTTAGTTGGTCAATGCAGATAATGATGATGCAATGTTTCATCTTTACAGGTTGATGTATTCTCTTTCGGAATAGTACTTTGGGAAATTCTAACGGGCGAAGAACCTTACGCCAATATGCACTACGGAGCAATCATTGGTATATTCACTCTTCCATTTGTACTAATTAATAAGATCGGTAGAGAATATGAAGAAGATTCGACAAATAAGATTTTGATGCATGGTGTTATTGTGAAAGCAGGTGGTATAGTAAATAACACACTCCGGCCGCCTGTGCCAAGCTTCTGCGATCCCGAGTGGAGATTACTGATGGAGCAGTGTTGGGCGCCGGATTCATTGGCTCGCCCGTCCTTCACCGAGATTGCTGCACGCTTACGCTCAATGTCTGCTGTAAGCTTCACTAAACCACAAGTCTTTACACCACTCAATCACTTGCCACCTAAGTGATCACTTCCAATTTTTCCAGCTGTGATATATTTATAATATTATTTTCAAAACATTAATGGTCATTATATTATGGCCAGTATATTTTGTATAGTATGTATATATATATATTTACATGGAGAGATAGATACTTCTCCTTCGTGTGCATTTGAGTTGAATTTGTCTTACTGAGTGTGAATAATTTTGTATTATTTCAAGGGAACTACAGAAACTGATGTCAATACAATCACAATTGTTTGCCATTTTATTTCTTACCTGAATATTTTATTAATTTTCCCCTTAAATTACAATTATCTCCATTTGACTTTCGATCAAAAAGACAAACTCTATTTGACCATTGACTTATTGGAAATATTAGTAAATCCAAAACTTGAAATCCAACGACCTTAATAATTAATTAATTAATGAGTAGGATCAACAAAAAAAGGTCCCTGTTTATTACTTGCTACAACAAACAAAAAAAATATTTATTTCATACAAAGAAAACCTGGCCAACATTCAAAAGGCTCTCATGAGGCACATTAAAAATGACACTATTCTCCCTGCAAATCTTCCTAAGAAACGCATATATGTAATCAATAGCTATCTTCTTATAAATCCTCGATTCCCGCCTTGCCCTAACTACCGTATTCCCCAGAATATGCACCACCCCGGCATCCCTACAACCACTCAGAAACTCCAACTCATCAACCTCCGTATGGCTGCTCTCTCTCCCGGACGAAGTCATTGTATTGTTACCATGCACCGGCGATCTAGCTGGCACTATTGAGTCCACCGAGGATACGGTGAGGTCTAGATTCGAAGTAGAAGTCTCGCCGTTATCTTTCAACAAATACTCCCTCGACCGTTGTGTTTGCTGACCGTACAAACTGTACTCATCGGAATCCGAACAACCTTCCATCATAGATTCTAACCTAACAAACATGAAAAGATTATCAAACAATTTCTTCTCGAATTCATCGTCTTTCTTGTGAAGATCTTTGTAGCCAAATCTCGCTACGCAACGGAACATGTGGAAGCTCTTCGGTCCGATACGTTTCACAAGGAATCTTTCTTCTTCCGGAACTGTGTAGACCGGAAGGTACTTCACACACACAAACACCACCACTGAGTGTATAGCTGGCAGATTAGTGACGAAGTGGGAGAATATATGTGGGACCCCACTTGCCAGCTCGGTGTACACAAGCCCAATTCCTGGCACACGGACCAGGCCTAGGCTCGGGCCCAAGCCTAATATCCAAGCCATGGAGACCTTGCTGTGCATTTCGAACTCGTAGCGTTTAACCGTACCGTAATGCCACACGTACATTATTACGAGGAAGGCGGCTGCGATAACGAGCGGGACCCACCCGCCTTGGTCAACCTTGAAAAGTACTGCTGAGAAGTAGGTGCATTCCACGAGTAGGGAGAAGAATGTGAAGAGCAGTACGAGGATCCAATGGCAGTGCCAAACCAGTAGCATTATTAGTATCATGAGAAGAGTTGTCACTAGCATGACAATCACAACCGCCGTACCTGTTTTTTTCCACATCGTACAATTTTAGTGTTGACGTAATTTTTCTTCTTTTTTCTTTTCAAGAAAACATATTTTTGCATGTAATGGAACTCACCATATGCAATTTCTATTTTTAGTAGGTGTCTTTTGTTTTTTGCCCTTGTTTGGCCTATTAAAAAAAACAAGAAGAAAAAAGAAAAAAAAAAAAAAAGCTTACCGTAAGCATTGCCGATTTGACTTTGATTTCTGAAACCGGCAGTTACGGCAATACAAAGGCCCATAAGGATCCAATTTATGTCGGGAATATAAATCTGGCCAAGAAACTTTTTCGATGTGTGCACAACTTTGACTCTAGGAAAACAGCCGAGTGCAAGTGCCTGCTTGATTATCGAAAAAGTGGCAGATATTGTGGCTTGACTAGCTACAATGGCAGCTAATGTTGCAATTATAAATACTGGCCAATATACTTTGTCTGCAAAGAGATAGATAATCAAATTAATGAGCCGGGAATTATAAACGTGTCTGATTTTATATTCGATTTGGACATGAACAAAGACGTCTGTTTTCAATTACCTGGAATTGATCGGTAAAATGCATCTTGTACATGGTCTCTATTTTCCATGAGGTATGCTGCTTGCCCAGAGTAGGCTAGAAGAAGACAAGGAAACACAACAACCGTAAAAGCAAGCTGTATCGCAGAAACCGGGAAATGAGCCAGGTCAGCAAACAGTGCTTCTGTCCCTGCAATAATAATAGCCATAAACAATAAGTAATTAATACAATCTGTGTGTGTGTGTGTGTGTGTGAGAGAGAGAGAGAGAGAGAGAGAGAGAGAGAGAGAGAGAGAGAGAGAGAGAGAGAGAGAGAGAGAGAGAGAGAGAGAGAGAGAGAGAGAGAGAGAGAGAGAGAGAGAGAGAGAGGAGAGACCTGTGATGCTAAGCATGATCCCTCCAAGTGAGGTCCAACCTTTTTTCTTCCCTCTTTTAAGGTAACGATATATGTAGAGAGGCGAAAACGCTTTGAGTACAGAGCTGTCGTATTTATATATGTTGAAAATACCAATGCCTCCAATCATGATGAACCAAATAAGTACGATTGGAGCAAATAACCAACCGACTTTATCCGTACCGTAGTGTTGCATGCTGAACAAACCAACTAGTATGAACACAGCCATCAGTACAACCACATCTGCATCGACAAATACATTCTCAATGATCATTATATAACTTATAATACAACTCAAATTCAACAAATTTAATTCCGAGAGTAGATTATTATACCATTGCTCATCTTTGGATGGTCCACCTTGATCCCCCCAGAAGCAGAAAGAACTGCAAATTTATTTTTCATCAGCAAATACATCAAGAAATTCGATAATTTTTATTAATAAAATATAGAAGAAAAAAAATGATTACCGGAGATAGCAGGTGTAAGAATTCCATCACCGATGACCATGCATGTACCTATGAGTACAAGCATAAGAAGGGAGTTCCTTCTAAAAGCATCTGCCTCGAGCCACTTCTTAGTTTTAGCAGCAAACGAATGCTCGTGAAATGTTGTTCGGCTATAAGTTGTCAGCTCCTCGTCGGTTCTATGTTGATTCGGAATTGTTTTCACTTTAGCGTGCCGACAAAGTAGTGAATAAAGAGCAAATGTTCCTCCTGAAAGAAAATGTCACATAGATCAAATGATTTATTCTATTTATATTTGGATTAAATTCTAATACATGATTCGCAGAAACACGTAAATTATGCAATTACAGAGAGAAAAAAAAAATCATGGATTGGAAGAAGGTTACCTTGACCATTGTCGTTTGCTCTACATACAATAAAAACGTATTTGAGGAGAGGTATGAGAGTGAGGGAGTATATAATCAACGAAAGAGCTCCAATTACATCTTCCGGATCGTCTATTCCGTGAGGAAAAGTATTGTAGAACACATACAATGGAGATGTACCCAAGTCACCATACACCACTCCCAGGCTCTGAAATGCAAGCCTTAACAGCAAAATCGCCGAGAATTTCTGTTCAACGAAACACAAATCGGATAACTGTTAACATCGAAATTCTCGACAAAAAAAAAAAAAAAGTAAACAAGAGGAACCAATTATAAAAAGAAAAAAAAAGGTGAAGGAGGTGAAGATCATGTCAATGTAAAGGCAAAGTCAACAGATATAAAAGTTGCTTACATAAATATATAAAAATGTATTTTGTGAATTGGTTAAAGATGAGAAAGTGAAAGAACTTTATATAAAAAAAAAGGATGTATGTATGTATGTATTGTATTGGATACCTTTTCTCTATACATATTCTTTAATCTACCAGCCTCTTCATCCATAGGCTGATCAAGCTTCTGCTCCAAAACCCACATACTTCCCTTTGTTTCACCCCCTTCATCAGATTCCATCCCAGATGCCATCTTTTTTTTTTCAACTAATTATTCAATCCCCCAATTTTCATCAAACCCCTCAATATCAACAATTCAATTCTTGCAAAAACAGAAAAACTAAATCTCCGGATAAGAAAGAAAAAAAAATCCGAGGAGACGAAACTAATTTGGTAAGGATGACAGCAAATACACACACATACACACATACACAGGAGGGGGGGAATAAAATGAGTAATAAGATTTATAGTATTATTACTCAAATAATTGGGAAGCAATTCTGAAGTGGGGTCAACTCAATATCAGCCACATAACCGCTTTCTCAGGAAATTAAAAAGAAAAGAACTTCACCAAGAACCTTAAAAAAAACCTCTGCTATTAAACTCAACTTTTCTCCAATCCTTCTTTCTGATGCAAAATCGCCACACTTGACAAAATTCAACTTAATCCTCAAATTCTGACATCACCCAGTAAAACAAAAACCCATTTCTATGATTCCGATATGGGCTACATAGAAAGATTCCGCTTTCGTTCTTCTCTCTTTCTTCTTAATAAGGTTTTTTTTTCTTCTTTCAGACAAGTCTGTAAACAGACATCTCTCTCTCTAATCTCTATCTCTCTCCATCATTATTACATTGGCACGAGAGAGAGAGAGTGCTGTGCTGTGCTGTGCGTCGTTAATTTCCTTGAGTTGTGACACGTGGATTTTACATGGAAAATGAGAAGAATGGAAAGAAAAAAAAAAACACAATATTGATTTATTTATTTATTTTCGGTCTAACAAAAACAAAATCTGAGTTGGATTGGAAGAATATATAATTGTAATAAAACCAAGCCTAAATCTTGAGTTGCGTGTTTAATTTGGTCAGTGTTTCATTATTTTCCAATGGTACAAGTTGCGATGCAGCGGGTCCAAACTTAATTGCAGATTGGAATGGCTGCTTTGACAATTGACATTACTCTAATATGTCAATTATGCATTTATACTAATTTATACCCCCACTACATCTAATTAATAATATTAAGATAATCATGAAAAAAAAAGGTTATGTGTGTTTCAGCACAAACAATAATAAAATATTTAATTTTGTCTTTTCTGAAAGACTAATATTTATTTTAATATTGTATTTCATTTTATGTGGAGTGAGTAGCTTCTATAACTGATTATGGTCACTATTAATGAAATGAATAATCTCTCACCATATAACCAATTTCATAATTTCCTAAAGTCAATTACGATTATAGAAAAAGGAATATACTAATTTCATAATTTGATTCTCTCTTTGTTGATAAGAACATATATATTGAGCATGACTAGACATTTTATCCTTGCATTTTAGTACATATAAGTAATAATTAGGAAATGAGTTTCTCCTCTTTTTTTTGTTTTTTATTTATTTATTTATTTATTATTTATTTATCTATTTTAATTCTCTTTGAGATGTCCTAAAACAACTAAAATTGACATTTCCTCTCAGCTCTTTCTTTATTGATGTGATTAACATGACATTTAACTAAATTTATTGAAACATCTTGCAAACTCTTATATGCTAACTGAAGGCATAGTTATATGCTAACTGAAGGACTATGCGTTCGAACTTACTCGACGTTTTAAACGACAAGATTTATATCTTAAAAGACGAGATTTAACCTAGAAAACAATTATTCGTGGTTGTTATGAATATAAAAAAGCGCTCCAACTGTATATAAGTACGAAACAGTGTGCCATATTCCTTCATAATTAGTTAAACGAAACTTGGATTGTAGATTTTTTATTTGTTTATTACGAGAGATTATGTCCTATTCTGAAACTATTTTGCTAAAATAATCAATGTAAAAATAAAATCACAAATATATAATTTAAAATTAAAGGAGTTCATTATTTATATTTTAAGTAGAATCTATGTTCTCCCAAAGAAACCGTCAAAGTTTCGAAAGCTTACAATTTTTCAATTGAATTAGTTCTTAAATTAATGTGAGAATGAATATGAAATTCAACATATGATTTAAAGTCAATTGAAATAATTAATTCAAATCATAATATTAAATTCAAAATTTTAATATGTAAATTGGGAGCTCATTAAGATAATGATTCAGGATTCCATTACCTGGGGAAGGTTTATATCACGTAGGGTATTAGCACTATCAGTATCAACTATAACATATGGGGTCCATATTTTTATAATGAACTAATGATGTATTTTATATATATTCATTAATATTAGGAGAATATTATTATTATCTGGGCAAATGTGTATTTATTAAAGAATACAAGGACGAATTAAATGAAATAAATATTTTCATATTCTTTATGGCAATTATTGATTCGTGACACGCACGTGTATCGATTTTCTGCCGTACAGCTTTAAATCAAGCGCACATGTTCATGTTGAATATAGTTTCCATTGCATATATGTTGCTCACGTAATTAATAAATAACTCCAGTGATGGACCGAAGCGATCCTTAATTCCTAAATGTGACTATTTCCCATTTTTATGTTAATTAAATCATATTTTTCACTTGTCCAAAAAAAAAAATAATGTGCTAGTTCGTGAAAATGGAAAAGATAGTTGGTCTGAAGAATTTAATTTAAAGAGAAAAAAAAAAAGAAAAAAAAAAGAAAAGGAATATTCGGAAACAAATTCCTCTTCAATGATATCGTGGTAGGAAAAAGAACACCGCACCTGCAGGACAAATAACGTTGGACCCAATTGGCATGACAAGACATCACACATATCTGTGACTGGACAAGTACGCATATGCATATGTACTTTCTATGTAGGTATGGTATGAGATTCATATTAATGCATAATTCATCAAGATTAGCATAAAAAAAATAAAAAATAAAAATTACATCAATCTGGTCATTTTCCTCTCGTAATAATTTAGTAGAAAACTCTTGCTTTTAATGTTTGGGCTTTTACAAAATAAGTTTTTTTTCCCCCAATATTTTGGACCTTTTTCAAAAGAACTTATAAGCAAGCTGATGGAATATCATCTTATTGTGAACAAAAAAAATCAACAACTAGATAATTGATAATACCAACTGACCCATTTCTCAACCGAGGAAGTCAGTTGCCAGTTATTCTCCGACCCACGATGATTTGGTCAATACTAGTTTTCAGTATTTAGCTTAGTTAGCTAGTTGGTTTGGGTCGATAATTGGCCGTTAATTACCCAACACACCCAAATTCTTCACACAGCAACATATTTTACATCAACTCAATTTATGTCATATTAAGACACCCATACTACATGATGTTACTGCAATCCATTTGGGAATGGAAGAAGTATACACAGTCTTAACCCGAGAAAATAGCCAGACAACCCCTATCAAGCGTGGATAAACACCACTTAATCTCAATTCATACATTCGACACCTTCCTTAGATTCATACGACTGTTTAGTGTTTCCCAGAAAAAAAATGGATGTCTCAGAGTTCTTCACTTGCTTATCCTACAATATGCCATATCAACTTGCCCTAAATTATTATAGGGATAAGTTGCGCAAATATAGCTACCAAGTTTTAAACCTCAACTATCATCATGGCACCATAAATATAATAAACATACTGCAAGGAGGTACTTCATCATTTATCCAAAAGAAAATTCAATCCATAGAACAAAAGGACATCAAAAAAATTTGATAAGGCACATTAACAGTAGAAAGTAGACCCATTCGGTATGAGAAAATTCCACATTTAATCGTATATTCAAAATGATATTCGACAGAGTCACACAGATAACCACATACGTTAGCAAAGACAAACAAAGACAGTCAAAATGAATCAAACCTATTAGTCAAAAGTAGTGTTTCATTTTTGCACCCTAGTAGATATTGCAACCAAAGCAAACACGTTAAAAGGTCAAGAATAAGTCGATATGGTACAACAAACAAGAGACGAAAAGAACCGCACAAGTTTAAGCCAAAAACATAAGACAAATTTGGACATACTAAACACCGAACACTTAACACTGTTAATCAATTCACCTTGCCTGCACCAAACAGATTAACAAGTAGCATCCAACATAAAGAAAAACATAAACTCTACACAACATAAAATAAGATCAAAGACAACCTTAATTCATCATCGCAACAACACAAACAAACTCACCCGTTTAAAAGGTTCTCCACTTTATACTTACACTTTTTTCCCTTCTAAGAAATGTACTGAGTGCTCGACTCTGCTATCAGGCATCCAAGTTTTCCATCTGAATGTTACTCTTAAGAGGCACATATTCCCCGAGGTATCCACCGAGATGATCACAAAGCGCACTCTTATCAATACTTTGATGATGATAGCTCTTGCAAACATAGTAAAACACACTCTGCACCAAAAGTCCGACCAGATTCACAATCACCAAAACACCAACAAGGAACCCACCTACCACAATCCTCACCAAGACCCCGTAATCATCTCCTCCATGCACCACAATCGACCCAAATATCCCGTTGATCACTCCGCAAATAGCCAAGTAAACAAAAACGATAGCGAAACCCATCCGAGTTTTCCCCTTCAACAACTCATAGCTCTTCTTCATAGCATCTATCCCATAAATAGGCTCTAGAACAGACACAACGCTGGCAAGATGCCACAGAGCGCTTATGTAAACATGTACGCCCAAAAACAACAGGAAAACCACAATGATGGAGAATAGAAACAAGAACACGTTCTGCGTATCCACGGCAATGATGAGAAGCACGAGAAACACCAGGAACACAATGTTGTACACGACCATCAGAGTGGAAACCCACATAAACGTGAGGAAGAGGCGCCTAAACACGCTGGGAATTGCGGCAATGGTGGAGGAGAACGAAACGGGCTTGGAGGTGTAGAGCGAGGCGACGGTGAATACGACGGCGGCGGTGGATAGGAGGGAGAAGGCGAAGAGGAAGATGAGGTAGAAGAACTGGAAGACGAGCAGCTTGGACCAATCGGAGGTGGCGGCGGTGGTGTCGGCCTGGAGCTGGGAGAGGATCGGGTGCGTGAAAAGTGAGTGGGCTAAGATGGCGAAGGAAAGCGGGAAAATTAGGGTTAGGGTTATGAGGTAGAAGGTTTTGGGGGATTGTTTGGGGATGGAAATTGATTCCTTGAGGATATCGGGAATGCTGAGGAACTGAAGCTCTTCCGCCGCCAGATCCATTGTACAGGAAAATATTTCCGATGAACTGATGAAATCTGAAAAATTGATATTGTGCGCAGTAGTAGCAGATCCGACGGGCAAAGGAGAGGCGGGGGTGGGGGGAGAGAAATTAAAAGGTGACGGAGAAACGGAGGAGGAGGAGCGGTGGTGATTGGTGACGGTGGCGATGGCGACGGCGTGAGGCACCGCCTTCAGCTACGGTGAAAATACTAGATTGAATTGAGAGTCAAAATAGGATACGCAACTATTTCTTAATTGCGATTTGAGTAGGTGGCGACTGTATTTCAGCTAATGCGATTTCAGCTTTGTCGGTTGTTGCTTCATTATTCCAGTCACCTAATAAAACTTACTAATTAGTAGATATAAAATTAGATATTGACGAAGAAAAGGGTAGAGAATTTAAAGTTATTATTTATTAATGTATGTAGAAAGATAAATTAATCAATTTTATTTATTCTTGGCTCCCCTTATTAAATGCATGTATCTATCTATATTAGAGAAAAGGGACTCGAGCTATCATAGTCAATATTCAATATATGTTGTGCTCTGTGGAAAATAAATAATTAATAAAAGAAAATTGAATTAAAATAGAGAGGGCTCGTATTTAAGGTCAGCCCATTAGCCGTATCAATCTACAGTTGTAATGAGATTGGGCTATGATTTTGTTAGGGACAACAACCAAAAGGCCCTTATCCTCAAAAAAAAAAAAAAAAAACCAAAAGGCCCATTATATGATCTGTCACGCGAAACACGTGGAGGAAGTCCACGCGCAGGCGTCGGTAATAAGAAAGCGATGTGGGAGGACAGAAAGTTATAGAGGTTTTGAGAATAAGAGGATATGTTTATCCCTCACACGTGAGATAGATATTAAACAGAGGATGGCGAATTTTCTATCGAACAATTTCAGGGCTTTTTCTGTGTCTGCTTCGATTTCTTCTAATGGTAATCTCTCCTTCTACTTCTCTTCTCATTTTCTCTCCCTATCAATTCAATTTTTATGATCCTTGCTGCTTCGATCATTTACCCCCATTTTTTTTGCTGAATTAAATATTATTTTTCAGCCAGAGCAAAGATGGAATTATCTACTTTTTGGTACAATTATGCTCTCTTGTGACTTGGTTGTGTGTTCCGACTGGCTGATGTGCTTCAAGATTGTTTTATTTATTTATTTATTTTTCTCTCCTCTTCCAATTTGCCAAACAGGGAAGATTTGTTGATCAATTTTCAGGTGAAATGATACTAATGTGTAGAGTAATTTGTGCAATCTTAGGGTCTCCGCCAAGCGTGCCTCAAAATGCAGGGACGGTGATTATCGAACTTCCTCTTGATAAAATCCGGAGACCCCTTATGCGTACACGATCAAACGACCCACAAAAAGTGAAGGAACTCATGTCTAGCATTAGCGAAATCGGCCTTCAAGTACCTGTAAGTAAGCTTACTAATTTATAGCATCATGTACCGAATTGAGGTCGTTTGTTTTCTTGATTAACGGATAAGTAATGTTTGTTAAAGCTGCTCTCATAATTTCTGCCGCTTACGTATTTCTATCTCGTTTATGATGAAGATTGATGTGCTCGAAGTTGAAGGCGAATACTATGGTACATGGGCTTCCTCTAAATAGTATTCCAATTCATACACATAAATGCATTTTCTTATTTAGATATCTCTATATATTCGCCCTTGTATCTCTCGTCAGGTTTTTCTGGTTGCCATAGATACGAAGCTCACCAGCAGCTAGGTCTACCAACTATTCGTTGCAAAGTTCGACGTGGTACTAAGGAAACTTTAAGGTCTGCTTTTACTACCCTTCTCACCTTTTCTATCTAATTTTATATTCCGATGAGCTATTATTATATACCCCTTTGGCTCAATCCACCGTCCTCTGTATTATAATAGAGACTCTGCTTCAACTTCATCTTGTAGGCATCACCTTCGTTGATGCTGCTCGTGTAGCACAAGGACGACGCTCTGCACTCATCGAGCCTTCTTTGGAGATGGAGAATTTAATGATAACTATATAATTTATATACACTACCATGTATCTAAAACTAGCTAAGATGCAATATTCTGTTGTACTTTGCAAACAATATATACGTATAATAATTTATGCACGAGCAAGCATTGGTGTAAAATAGTAGATCTTCATTATAACCTTGTTGATGAGTTATGTCTAATCTAAGTCTGAAGTTGATAAAAAAAATTACTATTTTATCAACATTACAAAATGATGCCTCTCAGAACAACAAAATAATACAACAAACAAAATTATATCTTAAAAACGTTTAACATAAATTAAAACATCATTAATGGTAATTAACATTCAAAAATATTTTTGACACAAGTACAACTAATTTTAAGGGATGAAGAGTTCTTTAGCAAGCTATTTTCCACTAACATAAAATAAATTAATTGTTCAAAACAATTATTTACTTTTATTTAATAATAATATTCGATACTGTAAAAATATTTTGGTACGGTAATAATTCGATGTAAATACTTTGGAATGTTTTGATATGGCAATTGGTTTACAGGACAATATGGTAAAAGAAGTTGGGCCCTAGGCATAACGACCATTAATAAGGGGAGTCAACCCTCAACCGACAACCATTTCTCACCACTCACTCACCCTGTGTTCTTTTCTAGTCTTTCCTGGTTGAATTCTTCTTTCTTTTCTTTTTTAGCATAGCCGCCATGAATAAATTTATATATTAAATATATATTTATTTCGGAAAAATAGAGATACATTATTTTCTTGGTTGAATTTCTAGTTATGAGTATAAGAGAGTCAGTGGCAAGTTCGATCGATAGAGATGTGTGTTATAACATATTCTGCATGATCACATCACATCTACTAAATTAGTTATATATATATATATATATATATATATATATATATATATATATATATATATATATATATATATATATGTGTGTGTGTGTGTGTGTGTGTGTGTGTGTTGCCGTCTTGTGTTCATATCGTCAGTGCACGAGATCCTGTGGCTACACATATATATGATGGGGGATTTTTTTTTTGATATGAGGGGGGAATTCGTTATTATATATATAAATAAATATATATATATATATATATATATTATGTGTATACAGTATATACACATATATATACATGTACACACAGAGAGAGAGAGAGAGAGAGAGAGAGAGAGAGAGAGAGAGAGAGAGAGAGAGAGAGAGAGAGAGAGAGAGAGAGAGAGAGAGAGAGAGATTAACGAATTTACATGGAGGTTTCGGCATTGACCATATGTGGGTAGCTAAAAGAAAATTCAAAAAAGCAATTCCTCCACTATTCGATCATAATTCATATATATATCTAGGGTCCAGTACTTACTGCTGGAAGTGATCATCTTCTTGCTCCGAAAGAAGCGCAGTGGGACCAGAGTTTTTCTTTCTCAAGGTAATCATTAATTATCTCGATATATATATGTACATATGCATGCAATATAATATCTGTAATTTTTCATTCCAAAAGTAGTAATTATAAATTAGAGATACGTACGGATATATGATTTATCCATGATATGGTATATGATTGATGTATGATCTTCTTGTTTTGTAGAAGTGCGAAGAACAGCTTGCATATTTAATTGGAGATTCAGCAATCAAAAATTGATTGGAAAGAAGCTAAGGGAATTATATGAATCCCAACGGAAGCGCATCTGCAGGATCATATGTATTTACTTCACCTGCTCGTAAGTCTACACACACATAATACACTTCTTCAATTTCTGATCCAAAAAAATTATCATCTCATATATATAATACAGAGGGTACGTATATATATATATTGGAACAATATATCGCGAATTAATATTACAAGAATTTCCCATCATTTTATCTGACGCGTGTGCGATCATATATATAATAATGCTATAATGATTAATACCTCCTAATAATGAAAAACATTTGATAAAATTACCATCAGATTTGTCAATGCACATTTGGCTTTTTCTCATATATATATGGACCACTAATAATTTTATCATGAAATATTAGTAGACTTCAAGTCAATCAATATTAATTAAAAAAAAACATTAAATACAACCTTCTTTTCCAACTGGTTGTGAATTAATTAAGCAAATTCTATACATCAAGTACGTCCATGAAGATTAGGTAATTAGATTAAAACATTACTAATTGTTTCAATTCAACGTATAGTATTAATTAGCTAGCTAGGTCCAAATAATTGAACAAACTCTTTTTTTTTTTCATATATATATGATTACAAATGTATATCAATACTAAGTCTTAATAATATATATATATATATATACTCCTAATTAAGATCGATAATATTAATAATAATAATATAGGAGAAAGATATTTCACTCAGTTTGTGCCCCTACATAAAGCTGCATTAAAAGGGGATTGGGAGGCAGCTAAAGAATTGCTGATAAAAGATCCTTCATTAGTTAAAGATTCCTTAACTGAAGGTGGAGAAACTGCTCTACACATATCTGCTGTCGAAGGCCATTCCTTTTTTGTTCATAATTTACTTAAACTGATGCAAGATTCCGACATCGAAATTCTCAACAAAAAAGGAACCACCGCCCTTTGTTTTGCTGCTGCTGCTGGAAACCTTAATATCGTCAAACTCATGGTACATAGAAACCCTGATTTGCCAACAATCCGTGGTCCCGATGGTGTTACCCCACTCTATATGGCTGCCTTTCTCGGACACACTCATGTCGCAGACTATCTTTTTCCTTTATCGGATTTCCAATCTTGGACTGTAGAAGATCAAATTACACTTCTAACCACAACCATCGACTCACAACTCTACGGTAATAAATTAAGTTATATTTCTATATCCGTTTAATTTATTCTCCCGGCCCGATCGATTAATTAATTAATATATCATGCATGACCTGCAGGCCTAGCTATGACCATTGTGGACCAATGGAAATCGTTGGCTGTAGTTGAAGATAGTAACGGCGAGACAGCGTTACAAGTGCTTGCGCGGAAGCCATTAGTATTTTGTCGCAGCAGTAATACATCACAAGGACTTTGCGGTAGAATCGCCAGCGCAAGTAATAATTTTATTACTCTATATTTGATTTTGTACGTGAGCGCGCGCGTGTATGCATATATATATATAATTTGAATATTTTATGTTGTACACGTATGCCAGTACTTTTACGTTACACGAAGGTGAGGACGCATGATATACGCGCACCGTGTGATGCATATACATTGCTCGATTGCCTTTGGAACATCGTGATATGCCAAGAGGAGGATGTCGAAACCACAAGAGTAGTTACCAAAAACACTACGAAATTGTTTTTCATAGCCGCGGAATCAGGGAATGAAGAATTTCTGGTGGAACTGATTCGTCGATATCCCGACTTTCTCTACAAAGTGAACGAGTCGAAACAAAGCATATTCCATATCGCGGTTTTGCATCGATACGTGCAAGTCTTCAACTTGTTGTACGAGTTACGAGGTGCCAAGGATCTCATGGCAACTTATGTGGATAAAGATGGTAATAATATGTTGCACTTAGCCGCTAGATTAGCACCTCAAAACCAGCTTAATCTTATTCCAGGTGCTGCTCTTCAGATGCAACGTGAAGTATTATGGTACAAGGTACCTACTATTATGCTTCTACTCATTACATTTAATTTTGATATATATATGGGGAGTTTTTTTTTTTTTTTTTTTTTTTTTTTAAATTAGAAGAGAAAAAAAAAACAGGGCTTTGAGATTGCAAGAAAACCGTTATACATTAGAACCTCGATAAATTAATAACCTCGCCTAAATAATAGTTTCTTCTGGTCCCGATTCGGTAAAAACCTATTAAATTATTAGTTCGATAATTTTTAATATTTCGCTAAATTAATAGAATTTTGCTATTCCCGACTGTATTAATTTATAGAGGTTTAACTGTATACATATTTTCGTATAATTTTGATAAAACTTTTTGATGGAAGATTGTGGTAATTTCTAATATCAGGAAGTAGAAAAGATTGTGCAGCCGTCGTACAGAAACAAGAAGAACTCGTCGGGGAAAACACCGTGGGAATTATTCGTGTCGGAGCACGAAGAACTGATGAAACAAGGAGAAAAAATGATGAAGCAAACGGCGAAATCGTGCATGCTGGTGACCATCCTGATAGCCACCGTGGTGTTCACAGCCGCCTTCACTGTTCCGGGAGGGTATGACAATGCGAACGGAACACCGATTCTGAAGAACCATAGGCTGTTTGTGGTTTTTCCGATATCGGAAGCGGTGGCGACTTTGTCCTCGTTGACATCGATGCTGATGTTCTTGTCGATACTGACGTCGCGTTACTCGGGGAATGATTTTCTGAACACGCTGCCGTTCTGGATGGTGGTGGGAGTGGCGGCACTGTTCGTGTCGATTGTGGCGATGATGGTGGCGTTCTGCACGTGTCTTTTGTTCTATCAACACGGGTTCGGGGCAGTGACTGTGCTTCTGGTTATGTTTGCAAGTGTGCCCATAATATTCATTGTCCTCAAATATCCTCTCTTGGTTACTATACTCCGCTGCACCTATGGTTGTAAGGCCCTCTTCCGCTCCAACAATCGTTTGTTGTCCTAGCTTGCTTTTTTTTTTTTTTTTTTTTTTTTTTTTTTCTATTTTGCATCAAACCTTTTATTTCAATATGCATAATACACATATATTTGAAGTTCAATATCTGATTAATGTTTCAATAACCTTTTATTTGTGTGGATTATTTTTTTTTTCTGCTTGTTTTTTTATTCTTTCGTTCTTTCCATTCCTACGTTTGTTAATACGTACTATTCGGATACATTACGTCCAACGACTAAGGTAAGGTTAAATTACGAAAAAACATTTTATGTTTGGGTAATTACAACCACCCGTCAACTATGAATGTTCTTACACGTCCACATTTGTGGTGTCAAATTTAGTGGAATCTTCTGGATTACGTGGAATATTCTCCAGTTTGTACCCGTTTTACCCCATCCAAACTCGACATTTTGAAACAAGATGATCATAAGATGTGTCTCTTGGCTTGTAAATATCAAATTGCGGTGGATTGGAAACTACATTTTTGCACAAAACGAGTACAAACTAGTGAACATTCCATGGAATCTAGAAAATTTTGTTGAATTTGATACCATAAAGGGTGGACATGCAAGAAGATTCATAGTTGAGGAAAAATTGTGATTACTCAGACATTAGGGTTTTTTTCATAATTTGATCAAATATCAGGAAGGTAACCGTAATTTTACCCATATTTAGGCTGCAAAATAACTCTCGTCCTCATATTTGGGCTGCATTAGAGACCACTCCAGAAATTAACTGGGCTTATTATTATAGTCGGCCCTAATTGGTTCGTAGATAATAACATTTTTAATTGGGCCTGTGCTTTATAGTTTGTACATTAACAAATCAAAACAAGAACATAATCTGCAAATTTCCCAATAACCTAAATGCAACTAAAACATTTGTACAATCAATAGATTTTTTTCCTTTTATTCTTTGGTCTGAACAACGAAATGTAAAAGAAAATCTGAACACGAACAATCCTCGTTCTTATTAAGTTGGGCCGTAACCCAATATATCAAAGTAGATTATTAATCCTCATATACACCTTGCGTGAATAGAAATTAATTCACGAGCCAACCCCACCTATTTTCCGATATGCGTCTCGTTGGTCGAAAACCCGCAAGGATGTGTACGTAATGTAGCAAGTAGTAAAGTTGATTCCTAAGAGTTGGATGTCGAACCCATATGGAATAATTAAATATCTAATACTAATTAAGTATTAGATTTTCGGAATTTATGATCCTATCTAGCTGAATCAAATTGAGTTTGTGATTATCGTTAAATAACTAAAATTATCAAATTTCTATATTGAACAAATCTTATGTTCTTTGTAGCGTAACATTTTTCAAACCGAAATCTACACAAATATATCTGAATTATATTAAAGTGTATAAAGTAGGTAGGCCGTGATAATTAATTCCTGTCGCGTTCGTGCAAAATATTAGGGGATAATGGAGAGGCCTAATTAGACTATGATTGGTTACTAATTACTAATTAATAACTATCTTAAATTTGATACTAAAATCAATCCACGGTATTTATTAGAGTTGAAATAATCATATACTAAAACCTAATCATGAATTTAAAATTAAAAGAATTTTCCATGTTATTTTATGATGATTATTTTGGGATATATTGATTGGCCCACATAACTTTTCTACCAAACATCACTAAGTGAGTCCAATCAATTCCTCAGAATATAAAAGTTTAGTAAGATGGGCCCCACAGGATCTAATTAATAATGGTAGATTTTGCCGCTTTCGGAATTGTACGACAACTTTCTAAGATGGGCCCCACAGGATCCAGGCAATATTATTCAATACAAGATACATATAATACAAAAAAATGTCAATCTATCCCATCAATATGATGTGATGATGATGTATGATGGTAGAGATTGCATTCACTTTTTAATACATTAATTAATTTGACTGTCTCATCCTTTAAAGTTTAAATACATATATATTTTTTTTGGTACAAGATATATATATGAAAACATTGGATATTCGATCAAACAATTGTTTATTTGAATATATACAAATAACGTTATGGTCTGTGAATATTTTTTCTCTTGCTTTATTTTTTTTTTCAAAACAAAAATTTCAGTACAAATGCAAAAATAGAAAACAAAGGAACAAAATTTATTCCGTAAATTAATAAACAAGAACACAGAAATATGTATCGATCGATCAACAACTCAATCAATGAAGTTGATTATTGCACATGTATCCCATTTTATTTGCACCTATAGAAATTCACAGCACGCAACAACGATATAAAATTAAAAAAGGAAAGGTGGTGCACATACATACATACATACATACATACATAATATTCCTAGCTAGCTGTCTCCCCAAAGGCGAGCTCCGCCGCGGCCACCGCCGGGATTAGTGGAGTAGAGTGCGGCTGTGCTCGACGCTCTGTTTCCGGCGGCGGCAAAGACATATTCAGCAGCGGCGTGATTGTTGGAAGCGGAGGCATCTGTATAGTTTTGATCAAATAGATGGGCAAACACGGCGTCGGATTGGGGCTTTTGATTGGCTGAATTGGAGGGGGCATATGAGGAATTAACATTAACAAAACCTATTTTTTCTGCAGCAGAACCCATATTGATTCTATGGATATTTAGATCTGATGAAGATCTTAATTATGAAAGAAATAAAAAAAAAAATTCCTTTTTTTTGGGGGTAAAGAAATAAATGTTTTTTATGATGATGATGAAACAAATGCATAGTGAAATCGCCATTTTTATAGGAGGAGTGTGCAGAGGGTTAATTTAGTCTTTTAAGTACTAGTTAATTTATAAAATGGTTAAATAAATAAGAGTTCAATTGCTTCACGGTGAAGTCTGTGGTGAATCGTTGACATGGAGGGGGGCGTGTGGGGGTGATGGGTTGGTTTTGGGCGCCATACGATTTTCTTTTTTTGGTTTCCAACTTTTTTTTTTTTGGGTATAATTTCGAGTTAATTAATTACAATAACTGCTTTAAAAAATTAAAGATTGAAAGTTGTGATATAAAATATTACGAATTACTATGACATTTTTATTTTAATAAGTTTTTGCACGGAATGGGGTTTTTATTGAATGGGTCTACAACCTCTAACTTCCACGTAATAGTGTGTGGCAAAATAAATAATGTTATTTTATTCATTTTAGCTTGGTGCTGGACATTAATAAATTAATTACTATATATATGTTAGTAAAATTTTATTTATAGTCCGATATTTTTTTTCTTTTCAATAAAATATGTGTAGTTCGTTTAAACTTATAATTAAGTAGTTTTTAAGAGGTTGTTGTAGTAGCTGCACGCAACAGCGAAGCCATAAATTCTAATTAGAGTGGATTTAAAATTTGCGAGGTTCAAAGGCAGCGTCGTCGATTTTTTCGTTTATTGATTAATTCACGTAATGTAATATTAATTAAAAAAAACAACTTGGGCTTTTTTGATGGGCTATATTATTAAAATATATGAGTGAGCTGAGCCCACCATTGCCAAAGGTGGCTCCACCACTGGTTGCAAGTGTCGAGGGTCAACGTTGTTTGACTTCGTTACCTGTTTTATTTGAAGAAACTTCTGTTTGACTTTGTTGCATGCACCTGCAGTACTCGTAACGGCGAAAAGCATATTTTTCTTTATTTTTTTATTTATTTTTCTTTTTCTGTTTTATTTTTTAAATAAAAATGCGGCTCAACTGCGTTGAAAATAAAATTGCAAATTCGTATTTATTTTTCATGGCAATATTACTAGGTAACGTTATGTTCATGAATTCATAATCATGATACGAAAATTTAATTGCACCGAAAATTTGGAAATAAGGTCCATAAATTAAATCAAAACAATTAGCAAAACTTTCACTCTTTTCACACTTGGGGGCCGTCTACGTGGTAACCGCGTCCTGCGTAATTGCCAGCTCTCTGGTTGACTGTTGTAGCTATTCATTATTATATAAAGAAATTAAACTTGTAAAATTAAATTATATTATGTCGTAACAAATAAATAAATTAACAAAAATCAACAACTCATGTGGCTTTTGAAATTGGGCCACATCTTGTACTTGTCGGTTTTTGACTTCAACGACACGTTAAACTAATTAGAAATGGAATAAAGACAATGAACAAGCATTAAAATATATATTAAAAAAAATACAAAAAAATAATTGCGGCAATCTAACAGGTTTGACAACGTTGATTGTGACCGAAAACAGAAACGAGTAGTCAGTAGATATTATTTTTTCTGTTAACAGAATGAAGGGAAAAGAAAAAGAAAAACCATTTTTCACATATTAATTATGTTTTGACCGGGTATTATAAGGCAATATCCATGCTACACCCGGTGATTATAACCAGGCACCCTAATTAATAAGATTCCCACTACGGGTTCAGTTATGGCCCATTGAGTTTTTAGAAAAATAATTATAAAATAAATTAAAAAGGACATATGTCAATAAGAGAGTTACCCGGTGAATATCACCGGGTGTAGCATCGTATTCCCCGTATTATACATAGAGCATCCACAATTCTCAACTCTTTTTCCTCACCTACTCGTTTTGATCCTAGTCATAAAATAAGTAAGAAAATTGAAAAAAAAAAATGGTTAATTCAATAATTATTTTTTTTCCTGGAAACGTTCACGAAATCACTACAAGTCTACAATGGTATGGCCCAGCTTATGTTATTAATAACTAATAAACAACTTTCTTTCTCTCTCACAACTTGTGTCAGAGAAATATATATATATATATATATATATATATATATATATATATATATATATATATATATATATATATATGTATATATATTAATTAATATGCGTGCCTATCTTCACTATAACCTTCTAGACGAGTTATGTCTAAACTAAGTCTCAAGTTGATTGAAAATTACTATTGTTTATCTTCATTACAAAATGATGCAACAAACAGAAATGAGTAGCTATAGACTCTCATCAAAGACACAGTAAACAGTAAATACATCTACAAGAATAATACAGTTTCCACTGACATCACATCTTTCACTACAACACATAATTATTATACTCAACATACAATCTTTTACTTCACAATTATAAGTATTTTATGTCTTAATTGTACGATATTGGACCGGATCTCGAGACTGCAAATCTAGGCAATGGGCTGGGACCAGTGCTAGCTGATGTTGAGCCTTCTACAAATTTGGACTTACGACTTAAGCTGTAGTCCAATGGGCCAGACCGCCTAACATTTCGATTTTTGTGGTCGATGCTTCTTATGCCAACACTGTCTGTCTCGTATTGATCTGGGCCATGTGCAGATGAAGTCTTGAAATAACCTGAGTCGTGGACATTCGACTGTGGAGAAATGGTGTCTCCACCACGGTGCTGCCTCAGTGATGGAGAAGCATGAGCCAGTGACATGGCGGGAGAATGGCGTGGCGAGGCACTACTCATCAATGCCAGGGGAGTCGAAGAATTTGAATAGTATTGGCTGTACACGGAACGTAGGATCGAATAAGGTACATGAGATTCCAGTGAACTCCTCGGCAGGTATGGTGAGATCTCACATACTTGATCGAGAAATATCAGCTTTGCAATAAGGTGAGACCTGCCATAATGTCGAAACCAACAAAAGTTCGTCAGCTTTGGAAAGGGTCGAGTTTCGAATGTGCTCAAGAGCCGGCAAGGTGGTTCTGCGTGTTTTGTCAAACCTGTAAGAGAGTGTGTGTGTGTGTGTGGTGAAATGGAACATGAACTTACCGATTGCTTTCATTCCAAGAATCGAGAATAATTCCTGCTGAGAACTTGATGAAAAGCTGCATTGTGGACTTTATGCTTGCCTCTATTGACAGATAGTTTAGTGTCTCGGCAGGATCCAACGTTTCACTGATGTGGCCATTTGAAAGAGATTGTTTCTGTTGAAATTCTCTTTCGAGTCTGATCAATTCACTTCCCGCAATCACAGCACATATGCACCTGATAAAAAGAAAATATAGTCATCAAAATTACCAAATACTTTCTAGTACATGTAGTAAAGACCCCACAGATTTATTCAAATGCATCCTCAGTACTATCTATTATGCTTGTTATACTTCCCCTAAAAACAACAAAATGAGATTATACTCACCTGGCCAAACAGTGAACATTGTTGCTGAAGCCCCCAGTGTCAACATTAAAGGCTGTTGTGTTCCAGATAGAAGATGTCATAAACGTTGCAAATAAATAGGGCAACAAGCTCCACGAACCATCAGTTGCACCCCCAACCTCTTCCAGTATAGATCTAACCCACTCAAAGTCATGATCACCAACTACATTAACAGTGTTTGCCACTCTTCTCATTCTCCGGATCTCTTTCTTCTCAGGTATCTCATCAGGTAAATGCTTAGCAACACCTGCTAGCAGTGAATAAATCAGAGGAGCACCTTCTTTAAGCACATCCCCCGAAGCTTCTGCTAAAAGAGAACCAAAAGCAATGGCCTGCCCCGCCTGAATACAGAACCTAACCATAGTGTCCATATCAACTATCTGCTTTATATTCACTTCTGTTTCCATTCTGTCACCAGAATGCATACTTCCAGCAACTGCCTCCAAATTCTCACGATTTGCCCGCAATGTCGTGTCAATGCAATTTAGAAGTGCCGCAGTATGTTCTTTAAGCATCCTGTCTAATCTGTCAACTCCATAGGTGCCAAAAGTGCGAACGAAGGATTTCAATTCTCTGAGATCTGTCACTGACTCGGCAAAATAGCCACCAACAGGCCGTGTGCTCTTAAAGCATCTATGGAGTGGTGCAAAGATGATTCCGGCACCAGAGACATCCTTAACAATGTTTTCGATGTACCAATTGCACACAGCTTCAGTAGCTGACCCAGTCTGCTGTTCTGCAGTTTTCTCAAACAACTGTAAAGAAGAAACTGGACCAGAGTAGGTCTCTGCAAGGAGAATTTCACGAATACCCTGGGTGAGGTCCATGCTGACATGTTGCTCTGCTAGATGAATTATAGAAGTATGTCTATGAATAAGTGATTCCAGGACAGAAGGTCTCTGTAGATCAGAATCAGTTTTCAGCACGGTGAGCAGTCTCCTTTTGAAATTCCCAAGGATGCACTCTCTCATATACTGCATCGGAATGTATAAAAATTGATTAGAAGTACTCAAGGCCAATAATGTCAAGTTAAGGGTATTGTTGGAACTTTTGTAGAGATGTGGTAATGCAATTTACAGAAACTGAAGCTGTAACCTTACCTCTCTAAGAACAAAAACATGGTTCAGAACACATATAGGCTCCATGTCGTTCAAGACTGAACAAAGATTTGTCAACCTCTGCAGTGCAGCTTCTAACCTGGCACCAAAACAGAAGATGGCAAATATATGTCACCAGAAGAACCATATAGAAAAACTAGAAAACGAATAGTTCAATGAAATTAACTCACATTTTGATGGAATTATTATTTTCTGGATAGCTCTCGTATCCTGGCAAATGAAAACCATAAGAAAGTTTTGGAGATTTTGCTGAAGGAAGAGATAATCTGGATGTCAAATTCATGAGATTTGCTGCTTGGTCTGGGAGAAGCTGAAATATTCATACGATTAGTACAGTAAGAAAATATCGTAAATTTAACTCATATATCAGAAGCATGCAAAAGAGGGAAAACCTGCATCTCCAGAGATCCAAATCCTCCTTCTGAGTCAAGAATATTTATTAAACCTTCCAGCCCTCCCATGATAGATTCGATAAGGGATTCAACATACAGTACTGCGTCGCGTCCAATTTTAGACATCTATAATCAAAAGAGATGAAAGTTACGCACTATGATGGTGGTTATTGGACTGTATCAATTATAAGACAATCAACGTATGACAATTGTTTGAGTCAGTGTTGGCAACAGCATGGTTGAAGTTGTTCGTCAATACCTCTTCTGGAACAATTGGTGAAGCACATTCTGGGAAACTGCTAGCAACACCAAGCCAGGCACAGCAATGTTGTGGACGACCCTCAGGGCCAAACATGGTGTTACGAAAAACCTATAGTACCCATTGAGTGAGATTAAAGCTACACACTGTTCTTAGAAGACTACATAAACTGCATAACACTTACAGTTGTAAGATGTTGGTGGTAGAAATAGAGTTTCTTCAGACTCCCATATTTTGATAACTGACTTTCAAGCTCATCAACGCATCTGTATATATGAAAAATGCATCAGCAATGTCTCTTCACCGTGGAAAAAGAAAGTTCATGTCATGCATTTGCTATTATATAAGTTGAAGAAATGAAGAGCAACCGTAATATGCTTTAGATTATTCAAAACAGTGGAGCCAACCCTAAGATGCTTGCAGGACAAATCCAAACCCCATGAACATATATATTGACGTATTGAAGAGAGTGAAAGTCCATAAGCTTATTATGAGATAAATACCGTTTCCAATAAAGAATATGGTATAATTTCGCATCAAGATCAGTTAAAGTGAGAGCAAGCACCTGGACCAATTGTATGCAGCATTTCCTTCTGACAATAAGCCCTCTTTGCCAGTAGATACTGTAGCTTTTTCCAAATGTCTGATGTTAATAGATGAACGAGCAGAAGTGACAATCATCAATATGGATAACCAATCTGTGCGTAACTCCTGAAAGTTTAAACACAGTTCACAACTAAAAATAACTGCAAGCGAAGTGGTAAGCAAGAGCATGCTGTTTGATACGTTCAGCAGCATATTTGGAAGCCTGTCATAAAGCACGAAAGTGTAATTTATCGTTTGCATGCTTATATGATTTGATCAATTTACGTTCTTATTTTCTGAAACAAAATCTACATCAAGTTTTACTCTAGTCCCGACATCGACATAGCACAAATTGAAGTGTTGTAGAGAAGGAAAGAACATGTTTGGGAAAAAACTTACTGATAAATCACATGTGATGGCGGAAATATTTTCGCCCTGAGGTTTTGGTATGTTTTCTAAATGCTGAACAATCTTTTGGAAAAGTCCCTTCAAGGTAGCATCAAGGTCAAGAGCCACCATTCCAGGAGTACCCAGCAGAAAGCGGATTCTACCAGCACAGGATGATAGGTATGATAAAGCATAACCTCTAATGGCTGGGAGAAAAAGAAATTTGTATATTTCAGAGATAAAATAAATAAATAATTACAGTTCAACTTGCCTCACTTAGTTATATCGAGTAACTAATTCTAACAGTGCCATAATACTGATTCTAAAGGTTAACATCTTATTCCAGCAGCAAGACATTGTAAAAATGTCCAATGTAATGTTTGATTGAAGGAACTATCAGGTCATCATAATCCAGATTCCATGTTTAGATATTAATTTACAGGCTGGTTACTGGACCACATAAACAAATCAGTAACACACAGGTCACTGGAGAATATTACATTAAACTGAGGCATTATACTTCACAATCCCATGCAATCTGACATAATTTAACAGGATTTATAAATGAGCACATATTACTAAATAAAAAACTAATATGTTTCAAGAAGGAACCTAACCTGCAATATACTTCCGGACTAGACAGCAAAGTCTGTCCATACCATCCAATAAAAATCCAATAGTTGGATCATTTGGATCCTGCAATTGTGTAGCAGTAGATGAAAATCAAGTGCTTTTTGCTGATCGAATTCAATAAATATAATTATATTTAGTTAATATACCTCGGTAGATAACATACATAATGAAGACCGACACTATGGCAATAAATATAATTCAAAAAATATTCTTACAGTTTCTACTGGCACAACCCGAGTTGTTTTAGATTTAGAAGCCGCTACTCCAACATGCTGAAAATACCATAGCACCTCACTCTGTGCAAAGGCTAAGGCCGAAAAAACCATCTGTACAACCACCAGTAGCCATGGAATTGTATATGTTTAGACTAGATCTACAAGTAACTAATGCAGCCACTACCAACATAAATGACTTGCTAATGGAGATATAGGCAGATTGCTTACTCCAGTTCTCACATTATATCCATAACCATACACACCTGAATATTAGGAGCCAACAAACTTGGTTGGTCAGTAAAAAAGAGAACCATCCTCCCAATCTCCTGCTTCAACAATATTCTTCTTTCGTGGTGTATAGCATCACAGGAGTATAGTGCTTGCTCATGGACTTCACTGCTACAATCAAAAACCAAATTAATCACTAATTTGGAAATAGGGGTACAAACTACAACTTCTACTTACAAACATAGCTAAATAATTGGTAACATTTCTGAAATTAAAGCACTATTGGGCAAAATTGAACATCTCTCCATTTAAAATACTGCTGCTAAAAAGGTAAAAAGGTTATGTTACAAGAACTCTAACAAATATGTATCAGTGTATCATTTCAATGTGCAAGGATACTTTAATGAAACGATTACTATTTTTTACAGATGCAATGTTAGCATTTTTTCACTACCTCTCGTGATCACTGTATCAATAGCCTCAAATCTTGTTTCTTCCTAAATCACTCGCTAAGTAACAAATAACTAAATCAGAAGGTCATCTTCAAATTTCATTACCTTATCATTTTCTCTACCTGCTTTGCAACACTGTACTCTAGATCTGCTTCTTTTTGCTTTGTTCGTCCAGATTTTGCCATCTTCTTTGATTCTAATATCCTTGGTAAAACATATAGCTGATACTCATCGTGCAATAAAATATACTGCACAAATAAAGTAAAATTGTTTTGAAAGATGTGTGTGACAAATTCTAAAATCAGACAAAGGCACAAAGCATTTCAAGATTTGAGGTTAGGTGTTTGTATTTTTTCTTGATTACTTATATTTTTAAGAATAGCTAGTAAAATGTGAACGTATACATTCAAAACAGCCATACTAGTGTTCAACTAAACTCTTTGGGCGGGCCAGGTCTTGTCTGTCTTATTAAACAATTGGAGCAGAGTTCTCAAACTCATATTGCACTTTCTAGAAAAGAGAAGATCTACTCCTTGCTACTTAATGAAAAATACGAGGAAAAAAATTGTTCTCTTAAGAGTAACTGGCATATTAAACTCACTTCGTCCCTGAATAACGTCAGAACTAGGTTTTCCTTCATTACAACCTGAAAAGAATAGAAGAAACAAACATGAAGGGCTATTAGTCATATATGGGAGGGCCAATATCAAGCAAATGAAAGCGTCAAGGTTATACTGCGCACTAATATAAACTGACCAAAGTCTCAATGCAAATAAGGCTTATTAGAAGATAGAGATCATATCAGATAAAGAAGAAAAGGATGGTCTTGTAGTGTACCAAAGCAATGTCAACGCTTGTGACTCGAAGAAGCTCATCTGGACAAACCAAATACCCAAATAACACCCATTCACGATACGAAGTAACATTTGCCAGGTCTTGAGCTCTCTGAAGAGGAGAAAATGTTCAGAATTAAGAATCAATGTGAAAAAGGTAACAAGTCAGTCGTTATAAAAGGTTAAAGAAAATGTTTGGTCATTCATGTTCCAGAACCTATAGGGGCTGCAAGGATAATATCAGAATAGAGCAAGTGCAACTTTAGTTACCATTGGATGAGCAGAGTTTGTAAGTATGTCAGGATATCTAGGATGAAACGGACTTAGGAAACCCTCGTTTCGCAGCTTCCTTGTATCTGTAGACAAAAAGACAATGGGACCCACAGCCTCTAAAACCTGATAGAAAGATGCATCATGCTAATTAGTTAGACTCGCTACTTTTGGCATACTATGTAAAATTTGTTTAAGATCATAAATCAAGAGGTAACAAGTTGACCATCATACGAAATCATCCCATTTTATGTTATGATACATAATCACTGGAATACAGACAAGCTCTCGTTTTACATGAGCAACACTTCCAAATAGCACGTATGCATTGCATCATTAGCTTCAAACAAAGGCAGGTTTTTCACAGATACAAAGAGAGATTGTACTTTTAACTGGAAAGCGAAACATGCTTCAACCAAACGAGAATGGGATACTAAACAAATAAAGGAAACAATTATCCAGGAGTGAGGAGACCTTTCATACTAACACAATGGACCTACTGAATGGTCAAAAAACGTTGCAAATAATCTGTTAATGAAGCCAGAGTAAGGAAGCAAAGTACCAAGGAAAGATTAATTCAAAGTTGGCTTGAGATTTGGGAACAAGGAAAAAATTTGGACGAAATTGACCTTCACAGCAAGATGTGGCAGCCAAGAAAGAATATTACCTCTCCAATCCGAGGACTGACAAAATTAAGATCTTCATGTAACCCCTTCAATGGTGGATCATAAGAATCTACAAATTGAATTAATCTGATATTCAAGAAAGAGAAATAAATTAGCTGCAATTGAAGGAATATTTTAATTTGAATTTGATGAGAATACAGAGTATTCTCACTATATACACAGGTGCTTTCTTCAAGCCAAAAACATTACTTAAAATATAAATATCACCTACAAGATGTGCAAGTGTGAATTTTATTGCATTTCTCAATCATAAGCATGTAATCCTATTTGAATGGAAATTCATTAATGACTTAGCAGTAGATGCATCAGAAGCTAAATTAGGGCCCATTAACCAGCTAGGTGCTGTGAATGGGAATATTCAAAGAGCAATACGTGAATTTTCTTGCACTACATCAACATGTAAATCTTATTAAATAAAAAAATAAAAATAAAAAAGTTCATGTATGACCTAACAATGGACACGTGAGAAGCTGACTTAGCACATAGAGTATTGTAAACAAAGAGTCGCAGACATGAGCTTAAAATTAATTATAAAAAAAAACCAAAGAAATTTGGCAATTAAAATGTTAGTTGTAGTCTCACCTATGGTAAAAATCACAATCTCGATCATTCCGTGCCATGGCATGCAAAAGATTGTACGTTTGCAGTATCATTTTCCTTGGTATCTGAAGTTCATGGGTTTTGCATTCATATAAGCGACACATCAACAAAACTTTTCAGAAGGAAAAAAATGATAAGGGAAATAGGTCAATCACACTGGCAGTAGACTTGCCTTATCAGAAAATAGATTGACCCGAACAAATGAGCAAAACAGATCCATAAACGCATGTAGGATGAGAGAATTTTGGTGGGGCTGCAAGGGAAGTAGTCAAACCATTAAAAAGTTATGATCAAATAAATACCACTCCGCACTTGATCACAAATTTATCTTTTACATTCCGCAGATAATAATTTCATAACATATAGCATGGCTGATGGCTTATAAATAAATACGCCATAGCCAATATGTGAGTAATGTTAAATCAATGCATCTTTACTTCTCAAGAAGTTAATTGATATCGTTCTTCACTGCTCACCAGCAAGGTAATCACAGTACTGCTCAGATCCAATATGAGCCGCAGGGATTGTTCTCGGAATGCCATCAGGTCAAGAAGCAGCTGATCCATGCAAAGGAATCAATTTATGAGATAACATATAAATAAATTTGATATTAATACAACATAAACAAGAATATGCAGGCAAACAAGAACATAACTCAGCAAACTTTTAAGTTTAACATTTCTAGCTTTCTGAAAGTGGTTATGCCTGGCACCCACTTTACCAGCAATTCCATGAACCTTTTTTCCCTCAGGTTATGAAACTCAGCCAAATTATGGCAAACAAAAAGATAATTGATCTAAGTCATAAGTCACTTTGCTTTAATTACAAGGAAAGAAGCAAATTCTTACTAGCCAGAACAGCCAAGTTCATGTCAATTACGAACACAGTATAAGATTAAACATGAAATATTGGGGTTATGTTCATCCAAAATAGTAATCATGGGATAGAAATCAAGACTGATGATGGCTCACCTGAACCCATGGCTCCAAGCCCTGCAAATGAACCTCAGCGCTATCATTCATAGCGTCCAAAGCAAGCTTATCAACCTACCACAGACTTCCACGAATCAGTGATAAAAAATTCCAAGTGACAGAAAAAAGTGAACCGGATGTTTATGAATCCACAAAAGGGATCTAAGGTGCTACCCGTTCAAGCTGCAACTTGCTGTGGTGCTCAGGAAATTTCTTCTCAAGCAAAATACAAATTCTGGGGTGGTTTGGGAATAGACCTGCTTTCCAAAATGCTTCGGAGTAGACATGACTAACCAAATCAGGATAATCCAAAATCTGATTCAGTCTATACATTTTTGCCATTAGTCCTTCAGCTACATGTGTGAGCTGGTAAACCCACTGCATGTTCAAACCCTTCTGCGACGAACTGCTTGAGGTTTGAGTTGCCGCACCTTCAGCACCACCATTATTTCTGGATGCTATTTCTGGACCCAAGTATTCAGTCCACCTTGTTGGACCCTCCCATTCTCTCGACCTTACTGCGGCCTGTGCAGATGATAACACGTCTTGAGTTGGGAAATGTGATCTCGACTTTGCCATTTGGGTCACTCAAGCAGAAGTCTCAAACCAAGAAACCCTATTTTCCCTGCATATTTCAGAGGTCTAATATGATATACAAGATTGTTCAAATCAGAACCCTAGTTCTCATCCCAAACGACCGAGTGAAAATCACTTCACTTGTAAAAAGAAGCAAAAATCATTGCATTACGAGAGCACATATCATCTCTAATCAAGACATGAAAAAAAAAACTCCAGGATCACAATCTTACATTTCTATAAACAGTTAAAAAATTACCACCCCCAGCATTCCTTTCCATTTTTTATTTCTTCAAAATAAGGTATGAATAATACAATGCATAATCCACAAGTCTGACTCTCAATTGCCAGCAACAATTACCGGAATAATTTGTTTTCGCCTCCAAGAAAAACAAGTAAGCATTTGAGAACTACACACAAATAGAAAAAAAAAATCCTAGAATTCTGAAAGAGGAGAGGAGAGGAAAAGGGGAGCACCATTAGAACGAAATGCAGAAGTAGAGAAAGCCGTAGAAGCTTCCGGAACAGAATTTGAGGGCGGGAGCTTCTTCAACTTCAGATCTACCTCTTGACACTCCCAACTATTACTATCTACACCAGAAATGCTATGTAATTATGCGAGAGCAGCGAGACAGAGAAAGGGGCAATTTCCTGAAACTATATAGAGTAGTGCTTTTACTGTGCACCAGTAAACTAATACAGACGCAGGGGGGTTGACGACGGTACGTATGTGTGTGTGTCAGAGAGAGAGAGAGAGAGAGAGAGAGAGAGAGAGAGAGTAATTTTCACGGATTTACCCTTGGTTATAAGTACTTTTTTGTTTGTGCTGGCTTTCTTTCTGCTTTCTGTGTGTGAGTGTTCGATTAGAGAGGGAGCAGCAGAAAAATTGGAAATCAAGCCCCGCACGATCTCTATAGATACAAATTACGTTAATTCTTATTTAACCCACTTCTTTCTGAAATTACGTTAACGTCCTTTTTCAATTTTTACCAACTTCAAGTCATTAGTCATTACTCATTACTACATAATTATTGCGTCAGAAATAGATGTTGATGTATAATTACCTCCTTAAAATTAAAAGCAAAATTATTGCTATATGTAGCTTCTTTTTTGCAAATACAAACTTTAAAAAATACAAACATGATTTTTTTTAATACAAACATAAACAGATATGTCTGAGTTATTTTGATTACAAATGTTTGGATCAATCAAAATTTGGACGTTTGAGTTATGTATATATAAAAAAAATCCCAATGTTGAGACTTGTCATTTTACTTCCTCCGGTGGGCGAAACAAAGCCCGTCGGGCTTAATTGCATTTATGCCATTTACATTTAATTATTAGAAAAGTCCCTCTTCGTCTTTTCGACTATTTTAAGTAAAATTTCTCAGCAATGGACCCAGTTAGTAAATGGTGAAATAAAAAAGAAGTGACATAAGAATGATGTAATATATATATATATTTATTTTATTATTATTATTATTACGATATATGAGCGGGAGTGGATGTTCATGCGTGTGGAGGAAGTGTTGGATCCGAATCGTGGACAACATACTTAGCTTTGACATCAAGCCTGAATCATTATTAATTTACTGTAATTGTATAGCTAATACAGTAGGCTTAATGAATATAGATATAACTTTGAAAATATACAATATGTACCAAACAACAAATAATGATTCTACCAATGATGTTGCACCAAGATTAAAGGGGGATGAGAAAAGTTCCACTTCCACAAATGGTTGCACCAATTGCAACTATTCACGGCCAAAAACGAGTGCCGACTAAACATCGTGGAGTTCTAGATAACAAGGATAAGAGAAAGAAAAGGACAAGTAAGATAGTTGAGTTCTACCGGTTCCGGCACAAGTCTACAATATCTCCATTCTCCACCACCATCATCATAAATCTCTGTGTCGGGCTTGTAATTCAATTAGTAAATAATCAAACGATTCGAAAACGGGATTCATACATAAAGTAACGAAAATCATGTAATATTTATGCAGCTATGTCAAGAATGTCCTTCAACGAACATATTTCGTCAACCATGGTGGCGGTATGGTGCTATCTATAAAGAAGCAAGAAATACAGCGTCTTCAAGTGAAAAAGAACCAAATTGTATTCTTCAAACAGGCACTTGTTCGACGAAGAAGCACTTTAACTACTACTCTTGTGTAAGCTTTAAGATTTTTCTTACAAACCCCAGCCCCAATAATTTAAGGGGATATACCAGGAATATGTGGAACAAGTGGCTTAGGTGTCTTAGTTTTCTCTACTAATATGGCTTGGGTGGTAAGAATCATACCAGCAACAGATATAGCATTCTCGAGTGCACATCTCGACACACGGCAAGGATCAATTACTCCAGCATTCATCAGATCTTCGAATCTCCCATTCATTGCATTATAACCGATTCTTGAATCACAAGCTTTAATTTTTTCCACAACTACGTCTCCATCAACTCCTGCATTTGCTGCAATCAATTTTGCAGGTGCAAGAAGTGCCTGAAATTCATTACCAAATTAACGGTTTTAGATAAGTAATTATATAGAACAATCGTAAATAAAGGGTTTTACAAACATCTGTGCCGTAATATCAGAATATATGAAAATATACAAGATTCAGACATGCAAAGTAAGAAAGAAAGAATGTGAAACAAACCATTCCAACAATGTCTGCACCAATCTGTTCATCAGGGTCTTGGAAGGCCTTCTTAATCGAAGGTATTTGCTTTGAGAGATGTATATAGGTGGCTCCACCACCAGGTACCACACCTTCGGATATTGCTGCAAAAGTGGCACTTTTTGCATCCTCTATTCTTAGTTTTCGATCTTCAAGTTCAATGTCTGTATGCGCCCCAACCTTAATTATACACACCCCACCACAAAGCTTTGCCATTCGTTCACTAAGCTTTTCTGCCAGATATTTGCTATCTGTCTCAGCAATATCTTTCTTTATCTGCATCACTCTTGCCTGTATTTCAGCTTTGGTTGAAGAGTCTGCAACTATCGTAGTGAATTTGCTTGTTATGGTCACTTTTCGAGCAATACCAAGTTGATCAGATGTGGCAGTATCAAGAGTCAAGCCCAAATCTCCAGATAAAAAATCAGCTCCTAATTACAATGAAGCAATAACAATTGTGTAAAAGTTATTATCGGAGAACAATTTTATTTGAACAAAACATGGTGATTCATACTAATGTGAAGTTTCTATCTTGTAAAGTATTTCTAAATATCACTTTATGAATAAACCGAAAGGTTTGAGAGAATACAAAAAATGGAAGCAAACAACTAGCTCTTTATTTTTTAATTTATTTAAATTCTCTAGGCTAAGATAGCAAAATGCCTCAAACTGAAGATCATTCAATCATCACTTAAAATTTTAAACGCACCTGTCATAAGCGCAATGTCTTGCAATACAGCTTTCTTCCCATCCCCAAACCCTGGACATTTTACAACAGCAACATTAAGCACGCCTTGCATTTTATTCATCACTAGAGTTTCCAGCACTTGCCGAGAGATATCTTCAGCAATAATCAGCAATGGGACACTCAATTGTGTAGCCTTTTCCAGCAACGGAACAATCTCTTTTACAGTGGATATCTTTTGATCAGTCACAAGAACTCGGGCATTTTCAAATTCCACAGTAGATTTGTCCTTGTTTGTGACAAAGTGTGGCGACATATACCCTTTATCTATCTGTAAGAAAAGATTGCCTGAAGACAAATCAAGAAAATAATGAAAACTCAAGAAAAGCGAGAAATACTATATGTACAGTGAAAAGATAGGACATTAGATGAGGCTTCAGAATGAGCGATTAGCGGAACCCTAAGTTCCAGGAGGAAGAAAACGACAAAAACAGCAACAGGAAGATGGGGTTGTTGTGTGAACATCTTATTAATTTAAATAAATTACCTTCATTCCTTCATCAACGATCACAAAAGTTTCTGATGATGAAGATGATTCAATTGATATTACTCCATCGGGACCAATTTTATCAATAGCTTCAGCAATTAGTGTTCCAATACTTTCATCATTTCCAGCAGATAACGAAGCTACAGCTGCAAAAAGGTGCGGATATAAAAATACTTGTAAAATAATTAATCTATAGAAGCTGGATAAAGGAAAAGAAAGGAAATCAAACCTTTAATGTCGTCACTTCCTTTTACAGCATAACTTTTCTCCTTCAAACTTTTCACCAACTCTTTTGATGTTTTCTCCATTCCCTTTTTTAGAGAAACGGGGTTAGCTCCATTAGTGATAGCCAACAATCCGAATTTAATCATTTCTCGAGCCAATACAATTGCAGTTGTTGTACCATCACCAGCTGACCCGTTTGTTTTAGTAGCGACCTGCAAAAGCCATAATCTAGACCAATGTGATATCAAGAAGATTAATTGCAGCAATTTCTATTTAGCACAGAGTCTGTAAGAAGGCTATGGTGACTGACTGACCTCTTGGATAAGCAGTACTCCAGTATTCTCAATTGTGTCGGAGAGCTCTATGGCTCGGGCAATAGTAACACCATCGTTTATCACTTTAAGTGTATCGGCCTCCGAAAGGACCACATTTCGCCCTGCGTGATTTAACAGAAAACCAATAAGAAGTAAATTGATCGAATACTATTTTTCACGCCTAAAACAAACTAGGGTAGTAATTTCAATGCATTATAATTAAAACCGTGGCAACATAAACAGAATAACATTATCAACCATTGCAAATCATAAACTGAATTTATCCAATTTCATAAGCTACTAGAAACAGAATAATAGTATCAACCATTGCAGATTTACCACCTCAGAATCATAAATAATAACAAATATATATTAAATTGTCCAATTTCTGCTTGCACCAAACATAAATAAAAAATAATCATAAATATTGTAAAACACCTTTGGGTCCCAGTGTAACGGAAACAGCATCGGCAAGCTTATTGATCCCAGAAAGTAAAGCATCTCTGCACCTCCCGTCAAATTCGATTCTCTTAGGACCAGCTTTCACCACCAAAAGTGATTTTCTTACACTGTTTCTTCTCCACAGCCCGTACGAAATTGATTTTCCGCGGAAATCCTACACAAATATAAAAATAATTTAGAAGGAAAATTTGCAGAAACTTAATCTGTGATGGAATTAAAACGCATGACTTACGGAGAATGAACTATTAGGGTTGAAGTACAGTGGTGAAGAAAATGGTAGTGACATTTTCCGGTGGAGATTTTCTGGTAAATGGAAATAGGGTTTTGAAGGGGTTTTATCGCTTTAGGGAAGGATGCTACAATTGTTGCAAGATTTAAAGCATAGTCGCGTTTTAATTACGCGATTTTAAATAAATAGAAGAAGGCCGTGTTTGGAAATCATAAAACGAAATGACGAGGAAATAATTTAAAATACTTGAAATTTAAATAATGGTTTATTTCATTCTACTTATAAATAAAATAATTTAATTATTAATTCATGTATAAATAAAATAAACTAATAAGAAATACATCTTATAATTTCCATATATATTATCTTAAAAGATTTTTTTTTCATAAAACCAAATAGAAATTTATGAAAAATAAAACAATGTTATGGTTTTGACATTTCACAAATTGTAAACATGTATTCAATAATTAACTGCCAAAAAAAAACATTTATTGTCATAATAAAACGAAAAAAAAAAATCGAATATTTTTCGATAAGAAAGAGACAATGGTTGCAGTGGCTTATCGTCCTAAGATCAATCACATAAAGACAAGAAAATCGAAAAAGAAAGAAAAAGAGAACTGCAACATAGCCCTCATGAGCGAATTATTGTAATGAAACTGCAATCCTTGTCTCAGTGCTTAGCATCTTCTTCTTCACAAAACTTGGAGTACTTCTCAGAGTCCATTAAGTTATTCAGTTCATCAGAAGTTGCTATCTCTACCTTTATAATCCATCCGTTTTCATACGGGCTCGCATTAACCTGAATGGAAAACGTGACAAGATTAACACAATAGAATAACCACAATAATACAAAGATCGATATGCGATAACTTCGAAGATAATTCGTTGAGTATATTAAGCTTATACACTAGTAAATGCAGAAAAGGGGAAACGTGCACTTTTAACTAGTGCCATTTGTCAAAATGTGCGCCATAACACGACCACTTTGTAATATAGTATCAGATCATAGAAGTGTAAGCAGTCGAGTATCACAGTCCTATAGAAGCAATAAGTATAGTACAATTAAGGTGCAGGTCGTGTCACTCAAAGCAAGAAACAGAGCATTAATTCCACTTGCTCAAGGCGCATTTAAACCAAATAATCTGACTAACGTCGGAGAATTCAAAGTCCGTCACAGTATTAATCCCCATTTCAGTGTCTATTGCTAATTTTTTTACTTACTATTAACTATTTAATTTCTTTCTGTTACGATGATGTTACTTTGCAAGTACGTACCCTTTTGCACACTCTCTTTCATTCATACTTGCAAATCCAAAATAAGGAGGAAAAAAAACGATGGAACTATTCATAAATAAGATGCATCCACATCTACAAAAAAGAAACACGATTTGGTCAAAGAAGACTCACTAGACCAGGAGATTCGTTGAGTTTGGAGTTAACTTCAACAACTTTCCCAGAAATAGGAGAGTTAATGTCGCTAGTTGCTTTCACACTTTCAACAGCACCGAAACTGTCACCTTGTGTAACTTCAGTCCCCGCTTCTGGTAGTTCGACATACACAACATCGCCCAAATGGTCCTGAGCGTGATCCGTAATGCCTATAGTAGCCGAATTCCCTTCAACTTTCACCCATTCGTGAGAGTCGGCGTACTTTAAATCCTTCAGCACTGCATTTGTAGAAAGGTAATAATAAATTA